>VZRR01004302.1:160547-229236 GCA_013398015.1 Oreocharis arfaki
TTGGCGCGCCGCCCTTATGTGGCCGCCGGTGCATCGGCGGTGTTGCAGGGCGGCCCCTGCGGGGCTCGACGGGGCCGCTGCGTCCTGAGCCCGCGCCCCGGCCGGACGTCAGCCAGTGGGTGGGGAGCATTCTGAAGCCAGCCCGCGGCTCCCTCCAGCGGCTGGCACCGCTGTTTCGCGGCCACACGCGCGGCCCGAGGGGTTCCCGGCGGGTCTCCGCGGTCGCGGTGCGATGACATCCGCGGGAGGGCAGTGGGAGATGAGGCGCGCACCGCCCCGAGGCGGCCGCAGACGGCACGGGGTCCTGCAGCGCAGGTGCCCGCAGGGCCCGCCGGTGCTACTCACCCCGTCCCCGTTGTCCTGCTCGAGGGTCCCGCGGTGCCCCCGAGTTTCGGCCGGTGCCCGCTGGGGCCACCGCGTCTGCTCCTCGCTGGCCGTCTCTGACACATTCCTCCCGTCCTGGGGAGCTCGACAGACCTCTTACATGGATTATGTCCATTTGCTTTTCCTTCGCACTATTTCCTGCTCTGTTTTGTTCATTTCCGTCGTTTCTCCTGCATACTGAAACAATTTTTGTTGGATTGAGACTGTTCATTTCCGTTCGTGACCTAATCAGCCTTCCTGGGTACATGTAAACAGATGTAGCACTACAGCTGAGAATAGGTGACTGCTTCATGGAATTCGAGAGCTGATGGGTCATGTTCTGTAAGATGGTTGGGGAGGAAAATGTTGCTTTTAGTCAGCTGTGGTGTAGTCATTAATCTTTAAATGTCTTTAAGAGGATCCACAGGCCATTTTGACACGTGTGTCTTGTGCTGGTGACACTGAATGGGAGGGGATGGAGGTGCAGAATGTTTGGTTTGCAGGTGTTTTTGGCCTGCAGCTATTTCAGAAGTTCAGCTGACTTCCAGGGTTTGCCCTGGTTGGAGAGGAGAGTGTTGGCTGCTTGTGCATGGAGGCACAGGCACCCGTAGCTTTGCCTTTTATTCCCAAGCCCATCTGGTGTGCTGAAAAGCCATTTGCTTTATAGAACAAGACGGGGAGGGGCAGGTTTTTCCAAGGGTCTCACAACGCTTACTCTGCCATGCACGTCTGAGCTCAGATGTAGTTCTTGGTGTTCTGAAATAGCAGGAGGGCACAGAAGCAGGTGCTCCAAGTGTGGAGCTGATGCACACTTGGAAACTAAAGCAGCAACTTACACCACTTGTCACATTTGAAGGAACCCTTTGAGCCCTATAGTTTGCATGGAGACCTTATCTGGGTACTGCTGGTCTGCTGGGAACAGCGGTGCTTGTGGCTGAGCAGCAAGTGTTTTATCCCCTGAAATAGCTATTCATATAAAAAGTGCAAGATCGTCACCTTGGTTAATTTTAAACATTGTCATTGACCTACACAGTGGGGGTAAAGGTGCACGGAAGGCTGATGCCTTCTGTTTTGTGTGAGCTTTGAGGAACTTAACCGTGGTATCAACTTGCCTAAGCAAATACCAAGTTGTAACGTTCTTTGGAAAATGGAAGTCCGTGGCTCGTGTTTTCCTTCTCTAAGTGCACCTTTTTCTTTATGCAGCCTTACTGCAAGATAACTATTGGTAGCAGGAAGAAACAGGTTTGAGATCTGCTCAGCTCTGTGACACGTTTCTTGTGCCATCCTGTGCTGAACTAAGATTCTTGACTCTTTAATATGCCTGCACTGCCCTTGGGATTTTGGATAGCGTTTATCTGTGTGCCAAATGTTCTTTGTGCACAAGCTTTCATTCTGTTTTCCTAGCTTGCTTGCATCTAAGTAACCAGCTCCCTCTGGAGCTTTCTGGCAGTTCTAGCAGAAACTATTATAGCTCTATTATAACTATTACAAGTATTTTCTGAAAGGGCAATAGGCCAGTAGCATCGCTCCCTCTTCCAAAGTCTGACAGTAGTCTGGTGTTGGCTGTACAGTCTCTATGGGAATATTCATTCAAGAGTGTAATTCCTTCCTGGTAGTCTAGTCGTTCTCTACTGAATAAAGTTTGCCTTTCCTTTCTTTCAGTTCTGGGAAATCCAGTTAATTATACAAATGAGAGCAAACGTTATGTGCTGAGTCAGTGGTGTGGGGGAAGCAGTAATGTGGCTTCCTGGCCTAGCGTGGTTCTCTGTGGGAATTGTTGTACTAGATCAGTGTTGCCTTCCTGAAATCTCTGCTCTGACAGAGCTGTAACTGAGCTGTTTTATGTGAAAAATCGTATTTCTTTCTTCTGTAGAATGTGAAGGAGCGAATGTCACATCTGGAGAAAGACAAAAAAAGTATAAGATGTCAGAGTTTGATTTGGGAGCTCCACTCTGGGGTTATAGACTGCCTGTAGCTTTCCATGTGGGAAGGCTTTCCTGTCAGTTACTTAATTTAAGGTTGCTCTTTATGAAGGATGTAACAATCTTTGTTTTCTCTGGTGTAAACTGTTTGCTGTTTGTCACCTTATTGCTGTATGCAGGTGAAGAAGTCTGGAGATGTCTGGGATGTGGGGACAGCATTGCTGCTGGGCAGCGCCTCCACAAGACTGTCAGTGAAGCTTGGCACATTTCCTGTTTCCGGTAGGTAAAGCTTTAGCCTGTTAAACCCTCCTTGTGTTGTTCCACTGGTTGGGAACTGGTGGTGAAGTACAAACGTGAATGGGAATTCCTGCGGTGATCTCTGTGCCTGACCTGTTCTGAGCTCTTGTTTGTGGACGTACCTCAGGGACGACATCCAGTCCCAACAGCAGCTGACACTGCCTGGCTGAGTGTAGCTGTGCTGACGCAAATGGGATACAGATAAAGTGCAAATAAAAGCTCTGATTTACTGGTGGTGGCAGAAGCCATGGGTTGCATGTTTGTCTTCTGCAGCATTCCAAAGTAGTGCCCAGGCAATTTGCACAGCCTGTTGCTTTTTCCGTATGTGGTAGGTGCAAGGGTGTTACCAGGATGCTGATAGAGAGGAGGGAAGGGAGAGAGATCTTGCCTTTTGCTTTCTCTCCTTTGCAGCCTCTTAAGACACACAAACTTACGAAATCTGTTGGATGCTGTTGCTGTCAGCAAGGATAAAAAGGGATGTCTGCCATGCTTTTTCCTGGTGGTAGGAGTGATGCCTCTTTTTGATGTTCTGTGAATACTGAGTCCATTTTTCGTGGTCCAGAATCAGATTTCTGAAGGGGTCTATATTTTTGAGAGGGGTTGACTACCTGCAACTTCTACTGGCTTCTGTGTTGGCTTGAATATGGGGAGGCTAGTGCTTTGGATACTGTCAAAGAAAATGGAGGAAAAGGAAGCCAAAGTGTGGCTTTGGAGGAATGTTTTCTGTGCCAAAATAAGCATCTATTGTCCTTGTTTAAGGAACAAAAAAAACCCCAACAAAATACTAAACCCCAACTTTGTTGAAGTGAGGATTGTGGTTATTGGTATATTTAAAAAAAAAGAAAGCATCTCATGCTGCCAAAGCAGTGCAGGCTCGGTTGACTCAGAAAATGCTGTTACAATGACATGTTAATAATCACAATTACAGTTTGATATCATGACAAATCCCAGTGTTTTGGATTTCTATTGGTTTTAGTGTTCATGTTTATCTATACTGAAGCAGCTTTTCTTAATCTTGGTTTTCTCTTCTCCCTGAAGGTCTAGTATCTTGTTGTTGAGCTTCCCTAGATTGTGTCAGTCACACAAAGCTGTGTGTCTGTCTCTCTTGCCATTAAGGGTATTTATCTTGTAGGTCTTGATTTGCAAGTGGCTTGGTGCTTCTTGCTATTGGGGCTGTTGAGGTAAGGAACAGCTGAGCTGGAGGCAAATCCTGCCTTTGGGACACTTTACAGAGAATTTGTTTTCATAGCTTATATTGTATAATGGAAGTTTGGTTGTTGGTTCTGGGCTGGTTTGTTTTATACAAGTGAAGACATTGACTCTGCTTTGAGCTGTGGAGTAATTTTTTGCATTTGCTGATGCACTTCTTGTGCTCTGTGCTTTCGGCAAACTCGAGCACCCACTGAGGCTGCTGTGCTCAGTGAACAATTGGAACCTGCGGTAAAGGAAGCTGTCCTTCCCTTTTTCCTAGTTCCAGGGTAGGACTGTACATGAAAACAAGTTTCCAGTTTGCACTGTGTTCCTCCTTTTCTTCTGCTGTCCCTAAACAATGCTGAGCAGCAGTCTTGTGCCTGATATTCCAAAGCCAAGCTTTAAAAAGCCTCTAAGGGTAGGAGGCTTTGGCAGCTGGTAGCTGTGAGTTCTAGCAGCTCTTGTGGAGTGTTTTTTACAGTCTTCCTGTGGATTAGCTGACTCCCTGGCCTGGCACATAATTTCTCTAATGCTGATTGGCACTGCTCCAGGCTTGTTAGCTCTGTTTATTCTTGGTTAGGCTTGGCGCTGGCAGGAGCTGACGTACATGAGCGTCTCTAGGGATTTAAGTTTTTGTCACTTCCCTCCTTCCTCAAACTGCATGTACAGGAGCTTTGTCTCTGAAATCTGCATTTTCTCTGCTGTGTCTTGAGGGAAGAGCAAATCTCTGTTCGTATACATTGGATATTTTAAACTGTTCTTTGGCCAAGCTGGTCCTTAGGCTTGAATCTGATGGGTTGGATCTGGCTGAGGAAGTTTCTTAGATGTTTCTGTCACAGTGTCTGTTGTGAATTAACTCTGAATGTACTTTTGTGCCTCTGAGTTCTGTTGAGACAGCACACGCTCTCAAAGGTCACTGCTTTTTACAGTTTGACTGGATTTAAAAATTGCATTGCACAGAACCTCAAACATTACACCAAGAAAGGGAAAGACAGAAGTGAAAAGGTGCATTTTTCCTAGCTCTGGATCACTTTTACCTCAGGGGATTATCGGAAGAGCTTTTTTTGACCAAGAGCCTGCTGCTTTTATTGTTTTCAGTTCAACTTTTTTCCATATTGCAAAATAGAAGGTAATGCCTTAAATTATACTTTTGAATAAAGTATTATTACCAGTGTTTATTTTTGGTGTTTTGTGTTGTTTTTATTTTTCTGCAGTTTATGACAAATGAAATTAAAGACAATCCCCACTTTCTGTAGGAATATTGCATATTTGAATTGGAGTAGGATGGAATGAAAAGACCCAGACACAGCAGTATGGCTTTATCATAAGGACATGGTATTTTTTAAAAATCCAGTTTTGATTATTTGAAAACCACAAATTTAAATCAAGCCTGTAGACTTACATCCAGGTGGAAAATGGATACATAGGAAAAAAATAATTGGAAATGGTGGCAGGAATTCCTACTGTAGCAGGGTGCTTAAGCACTTTTTAGGAAGGAAGACAGCTGAGGCTCAGTTTCTTTCTGACCATGAAATAACAGCATGTCTAGTACTGTGGTCTAAAAAATAAACCTAATTTAATTTAGTAATAATTTAAGTAGCCAAGCAACACTGGCTTGCTGCAGAAATCTCAAAAGCCAAGGCCACAAAAAATGTTCACAGTGTATCTTCAAAAGTAGCAGAATGTGATGATTACTGGTGATTTTACAGTTACAGATTTAAAATATACCATTTAGTTTATACCCAAACCAGTTAATTAAAAGCTGAAAAATCATCAGGAGTTTGAAGAGCACTGGATTAGCTATCCATGAATCAAGGGAGTGCCCTAAGCTCCAGCCTAATGAACAGAAAAGAACCACTACTAATTTCCCAGTTCTAGTGATTTGTCTTACAGAGATGTGATTTTTCTATACTGAATGCCATATTTTGTGTGCTACAGAAATATTTTTTTTCTCAGCAAAACTTAGTAAATCACTTTGATTGTTTTTACACTTGGGGGAGGGGAAAGCAAGCCAGGCAAACTTGTATGAAGACTATATATAATTAAACCTGGTCTGGGGGTGCAGGATAAACTAGATGATTTCTGAGGGTATTTTTATAAACCTGTTTTCTGTTTCTAGTTTATCTACTATCAACTTATATTTGAAGCAAGTAATTTTTGTGGCTTAGGGATGATCAAGAAATTGGTCGCCTAACAATCTCCAGTGACTGTAGGATTTTTGTCCACTAGCACTTCATTATCCTCAGGGTTAGAACCTTCTGTCTATTATCTTCAGAAATCCCATGTTGCAATTTAAATCCATTTCTTCTAGCCATGGTCATGAAAAACAAGCTTTCTCCCCGCTTCTGTTATCCACATAACCTTCCCCTGTCAGAAAGCAGATTGTGTCTCCCATCAGTCCCTCCTAGATGGCAGAAGCCCTGGATTTAGTGGGCTTAGCCTTTTCTCCAGACTGTATTTTCTAGACTTTAGATCACTTCTGTTGGTTCAAACTCTTTGGCACAGGCCTTCATTTTCCAAAAGCAGCTCCCTCCCCAAAGGACAAATGAATGAACAGGATCTGAAGCACAAATGTGGACAAATGAAGATGTAAGCAAAGATGTGTATTAGGAATTAATTAGAATTTAAATTGTGGGGGTGTTTGGGTCTTTGAGTTTTCCTTTAGCTTTTCACCTGTGAGCATAAGGCAGGTTTAATACACACAACAGCTGAGTTTGAGAACAGGGGAAAGATCAGTAGTAATAAAAGGCAGCTGAATTAAAGTAGAAGCAGGAAGACAAAAATCTCTTCCCTGTCTTCTCCAGTTTCTGGCAGTTACAGAAAGCTAATGAGGCAGGGGCCTCAGAGGTGAGAACTCTTCACTAATCCTGCAGACTCCTGGGAATGTTCCTTTCGTGGTGTCTTCTTCTGCATTGAAATTCAGGAGCTCACTATCAGATTCAGGGAGAAATAGTTGCCTATTGGCACACAGATCACTGTGATTGTTCAAGAGCTTACAAATTCAAAGGAACAATGAAGGACTTTGCAGGTGGCCTCATTCCTCAGGGGAATCTATCAGATCCGAGGCATCAATGACCAGCCTTTATATTTAAGGAGGAATGGGGCATTCCAGTCCAAACTTTCTTTTGGTTGAATTGACAGCTTGTCCTTTAGGGCACTGTTATCGAGCATTATTATATCAAGGTAATTAGAACTACTCACACAGCCCAGAATGTGGTAGGCTTTCACAGGAGTGAGACAGGATCCTTCCCTGTGGAGTTCCCGGTCTTCACAGACCAAAGCAGCAAGTTAAGGAGGAGCGAGGATGCAGTGGTGTAAGTGCCAGTCCTACTGCCATATGTGCTGCATTTACAGAGCAGACCATTTATAACCTATGAAGTTTCAGTGGGTTGAATTTCCTTGGTTTGCTTCTCAGCCCGCACACATTCAGGAGCAGCCATCAGGCGAGTGTGGTGGGGATAAAAATTCTCCTTCCTAATGTGCTTGGTGATGTGAGGTACTGAGGAAGCATCGCGGTGCTGTTCTGAAGTTGCGCTGCTGCTTAGAAGTGAGATGCGCTGATGGAGCTGAGCTCCACTTCACTGTTCATTTTAGTTTACTCAAGATCCGCGTGCAAGAGCTCTCTGAGGTATATGCGGATCCAAACGGTGTTGGTTTCAGCAGCTGACTCTGTCTTTCAACAGCAGCAAAGCACGTGTTGCACGTTAAGTGCCTTGGAAATACAATGAGGTGGTGGGATTGCACTGAAGTAGTTGGAATGCCTCCAAGATGCGCCCATGCTAAAGGAAAGGCTTGCTGCAAACTCTTCAGGCACAAAGCAGATTGCTCTTCCCTCAGTCCCACACATATTGAAGTGTCTGTTTGTGCCAGGATAAGTTTGTGTATCTTAGGGCTGGCGGATGTGCTGAGCAATACATCTGTCTGCAGGTATGCTACCGAGCAGCACAAGATGTGTGGCAAAGAGTGTCGAGAGGCTGCCCAGCCGGCTGGAGGTATTAATCACTGGAATATCACAATAGCTGTGTGATGCATTTCTGTGGAGATAAATCTGTAATGGTTGAGACTCGATGATAAATATAATGTAAGTCATTGTCAAGGTTTTTCATGTGTTCTTTTTCATTTGTTAGTTACAGCCTTCCTGGCAAAAGTTACTGCACAATTCTAAACCATAATGAGGAAAAAAAGCTCCCCCCGTGATGACTACCTGTTTGTAGTGGAAATGCTGTCAGCATTTGCAAGGGAGAAGATGCTGATGTCTGGCTTTACTTGGTGAAAAAGAAGTTTGCTCCTGTGCATTTTGGCCCCCCGAGATGGTATCAGTAAAATTACGAAAGGTTCCCCCTCACACACACACACACACACACACACACACACACACACACACACACACGCACGCACACGCCTGTTTATCAGCGTTATTTGAAGTACAGTCATTCTGGCAGGAGTTCAGATCTAGAATGTATGAACACATTAACACCTTTTCCAGAGCCCTTTTATCAGAGACACTGTGTTCTCAAATAGGTCATAGAGACAACAGAAAAAGCAAGAAGTAACAAGACATTTCTGTGTAGCCAAAAGTAACTTACTGGCTGCTGCTGCTGGGTCTTGCTGCAGAAGTAAAATCATTTTGATAAGAAGTTTCCTGTTTAAATAGACATTTGACTGTATGTCCTTTGGCTTTAAGGAAGTCTTAAACAAAATCCTTTCCTAGTTGCTTAGCTGTCTGGGTGGTTTTTATTACTTTGAAGTTAGGCTTTATCTGCTGGCTTCATTCACAGGCTAGCTGGCTGCTTATCACATCTGTGGATCAAATCTTCAAAGGTTTTGTCTGAAGAGTTGGGATTTATGAGGTCACGTGGAATGCCCCTCGGAGGGCGTTCAGCCCATGGCAGCGGAATTGTGGGGAAAGGCTTTTGTGTGTAGGTGATAGAGGCGGGAGAGGCTCGGGCTGCGCGGGAGGTGTGTGTGTGGTGGGGAGGTGCTGATAGCCAGGGAAGCGCAGGATTGCGGGCGCTGGCTCCTTTTCAGCACGCAACATAGAGAATGTGGAAGACCAGAGCGCATTCCTAGACACAGACTCACCGTGTTGCTGCTTCCAGTAGAGCTGTGTGAAATGTCAGAAGGAATTAGACCCGTGCTGGAACTGACAAGCACATCGGGCTCTGCAGCACTAGGCTTCACTGCACTTTTACAGCCAGGCTTACCCAAAACTGAATGGGGGAAATGGAGATTTTTTTTTTCCCTTCAGAAAGATGGATTCTTATTAAAAATTAAAATTTAAAAAAGTTTTTAAAAGGAGAAAACCCACTGAAAGCTGCCTAAGTTTCTGTGTACTTCAACAGCGAGCAGCAGCTGTCTAATCTGCAGCTAAGACTGCCTTGTTCCAGCCCCAAGCGTCCCTGGAACAGTGTTCCAGCTGAGATGAGCAACTCCAGGAAAAGCACATTTGAGTGCTCTTGCCTCTGGAACAGAGTATGGTTTTTAGGCTGTGTTCAGGCATGCCAGGGTTTGCTGACTGTACAAAAGTGGGCAGGCTCGGTGAAGCAGCATGTTTGTTGCATTTTTCGGTGTCTTGAGAGCAGCTTTAGCTGATTAGGTCACTAGAGATCATGCTTGGCTTCAGACAAGCACAATGATACAACTGCATGTGCTGTGAGCAGGAGAGAGTACTCCATGCTGATTTATACCTCTCAGCTTCCATTCAGGAGATGATGATTCAATTAAAGGATTGTAATGATCTCTTAAAACAGCATTGGAAAGAAAGCCGTTTTTCCTTGGATGAAGCACACGGTGAGTTACCTCCTGCAGCAGGGTAAACGGATTGTAAGTGCTGTAAAGGCAGGATAACCCCACTCACTGTGAAGGGTTTAGGAATGTATATAGTTAATTTGATATATTTGGAGATGTGGCTCGTTGCCATCTTTGACTTCTTCATTAGAACATGCGGCTGCTGCAAAGACAAGTTTCACGTGTGTGTGCTTGTACTCTTTGGCCAAAGCTGCTCTCTTTCAACACTAAATATGCAGCCCCTCTTTGGGTCAGAGCTCCAACCCTGTGAAGGAGCAAGAGCCTGTTGAGGCTCTGGAGCCGCCGCTGTCCGCCTCCCATGGCTCCTCCTCCCCTCCCACCCTTGGGTGGAACCAGAGAAGGGAAAACTTGCCAGTAGTTAGCCGGCAGCAGAGCTCGTCGAACTACTGCTACAGCATGTCCCACTAGCCTGGTTAGTAGTGATTCTGTCCTTCCCGAGGTGCTGCTGCTGCTGAGCACAGGAGAAGATGGTTATTGCAATGGGAGCCAGGAAAAATCCGAAAAGGAATGAGCAGCAGAGAGACCTGGCATTCCTTGGGCAGCTTCAAAGGGAGGTGAAGTATCCAAATCAGCACAAGAGTAAATGAGCACTGGCTGCTGCCATGTTGGCAGAACAGAGCTGTTCAGAGGCAGTTGGACAAGTTTGTGGCTGATCCGGTTTATCCAGTGTCGAAGATGGGAAGTTACTTGTCTGCTCCAGCTTACTTCGCTCCCAAGGATCCCTTTCGGTAAGTCTTGCACAGGATTAGCAGTGGGCCTCCAAAGTGTGGTTTCCCCCCTGCGATGCCATCCTAAGCAGTCAGTGTGTGAGGCTGGAAGAATGAGGTCCCATGCTCGTGTGCCAGAAACAGCTGGCCTCAAACTGGGATCCCATATTGGTTTGAGGAGGTGACAGGGAAGATTCCTACTGTCAGTCCCTTCCCAGCTCCCTGGTTCGAGGGAACAGCTCCAGCGTGCGCATAGCCAGGCAGGCTCCCTTCCAGAGAGCACTAGATGTGCTGCTGTACCCTGTGCCCCTGTGCTTTGCTCACCAGCAGAGGAATGAGATTAATGTGGCTGCTGCTGCTTCTCTTCCAAAGCTCCTTGTGTCTGGGTGAGGTGAGGTGCTGCTGTGGGAGTTCAGGAAGGTGATGTAATCTGCAGCGAGGCAGTACATAATCCTGTTTGAGAAAAGAAACTGGGTACTTTGCAGGTAACTAGGGATGAGCAGCACACTTCCCTTACATGGAAAGGATTCTTCTGTGACATTTTGGTTAATTCAACTTTTATTCGGTTTTGGTCCAATTGAACAAATGAGAATCATTCCAGAATAACACTTTGATTGCATTGCATCTCCACAGTGAGAAAAGTCAGTGGAGTTGAACACAGCCAGGCTGGTGATTGACACTGATGCGCTGATTAGGTGGATGGATGGGGAAAGGCACAGCTTGCACTTTCATTGTCTCTCTCCTACCCACTCTGCTCGGATTTGCTTGTTATTGATCCTATTTTGCAAACACTTTTGTTCTGATTTATGAGTAAGAAGCCTTTTGGTAAAACAGTCTAGGACAGGAGTAAATACTGCTGCACAGTTGCTGAGCTTCTTTAGGCAACTTGGTGAAACAGAGCTGCTTTCAGAAGAAAGAAAGTGAGCCGACACTCATTATTTGTAATATGTGTAGGATATTATGCTAAGCCATAGATACACCTTCTCCTGAGTGTGTGGAAATGGTTTTGCATAGTCAGAGATTAAGCACTCGGTCTTTCTAGTAGTCTGTTTTCTAGCGTCTGTTTTTCTTTGTCTGGTGTCTCTTACATAGCCAGTGCACACTGCTGCTAAGCCCGGGTGAGTAAGCCTTTGGGTTAGCTACAGGCTGGGGTAATGCTTTATTCTGCAGCTCTCTGCCTGACTGTCCTCTTCATGCCCTGCCTGCAGAATTGGAACCACGGCTCTCCCAAGCCTGTCTAGCGTAAACTGATCTGGTCTGACAGTGTGTATGAGGGGGGCATTTTGTTAATGAGCCCTTCTCAAAGGGATCTCTTCAGTACTGGGGAAGTCTTTGCTTCCATGAAGGTATTGGCTTTCATTTAGCTGTAAAAGAGATGCCACATCAATTGAAACCGTGCTGGTTACCTGTTGTGACCTGATCCTCCTACCACTCCCCACAAAACCAAGAGTCTGTGGAGCAGTGATTTGTGAGCTCTTTCTGCACTTGCTCTGCTGCAGAGCATCAGGGCTGAACTCTGCACCCAGATGCTGCCTGCGGTTCCTGGAGGATGGCTGTGGGAAGCAGATTAATTTATTCTGTACAGCCAAAGCTGGGAAGTGAAGAATCATGATGTCTGGTCTGTATAATCAGAGTAGGGTTCTGCAGCTCTGAAAGTGGTGGCTGAGCAGCAAGAGGAAGCATGTCAGGTATGGCGGTTACCAGTCCTCTGTGAAACTTGATTACCATGGTTTGCTATTCTGTAATAAGAATAATCTAGGAGAGGATTAGTGGTTTCTAATCTATAAAAGATAGAGGAGCATGGCATAGTCCTTTCTTTTGGTTGTGGTGACTGGCAAAGCTTTGCTTCCTTAATACTTGTAGCAGTAATTGCATTCCTGTCTCAGCTGATGTGAGCTTTGGTGCAATGGCACAGCTCCAGTGAGGCGGGAGAGGAAGAAATGGCAACTCTTGTATCTTCTGGGATAAAATTCTGACATATCTCTTCAATGAGAGCCTTGTGGAACAATCATGTGATGCTTTTATCATTTGGTGAAGGCATTGAAGCCATACCTGTGTGCTGTCAGCCAATTTCCCACACCTGTCAAATCTAAAGCCTTTTCAAGGTTATGGAATGCATGGTAAGTAGCAAAGGTTCTGTTTGGCAGCATGGGCTGCAGCCATGTCCTGTTCCTGGCAGTGAAGCACCCAGTTAGACCCATTTCCAGCATCCAGCCTCTCCAGGGCTGCTTGCTCTGTTGCTGTTGCCTCATTGCCCAGGGTGGGGTTCTGAGCCTTAAGCTGCAAACTTGTCCTGCCCAGATTTGTTTAATTACATAGCAGGGAACTGACTGCTTGCTGGCTCCACATCCTCACCTTCATTTTGCTATGGGTGTGTTCCAAATTAGATACCAGTGCTTATTTCCGGATGGAAGCAAACTTAACTAAGTGCTATAAGGTTGAATCAAACCATTTAGTACTAAAGGAAGGGTAAAGGGAAGACAAATGCACGTGATCCTGTGGCGTCCACCTAAACAGAATTGCAGTTTGTATTGCTTTTGCAGAAATTTTACATTTACTTAGGGAGAAAAAGGAAGTGGTTGAAGGTGAAATTGAAGAGGGGTGAGGAGGGGAAGGTGATGTCCTTAAAAATAAATAAGTGACCCACATGCTTGGAGAGAACATAGACAGAAAGTCAAGTCCTGAAGTCCTGGTGAAGCAGTCTCCAGCATTGCTGTCTGTATCCCAAGTGCAGGTCTGGTCACAGCTCCCTGTTTGAAGATCTAATCACTCCTGGAGCACACACACTGGTACAGGCATGCATGGAGGAGTTGGATAAGTCTGAGGGATCCAATTTGCCGGTGCTGAGCTGAATGTTCCTGCCACAAAATGATAGAAATCTTTGTTGTTAGTCTCCACTTGCTCTTTTTTCCCACCCACTCACCTACTTGCTCATTCAGCACAGGGTATTTACTGCACAAGGAAGCCAAAGGCCAGTGGTTGAAGGCAGAATGTACTAGGATGCCCTCTGGGTCTCTTGCATACCAGGATCAGGGTGTAATCATGACAGTGCCCCCAGACTGGGGCTGTAGTGATGTAGAAACCATGTGCAGCAATCTTAAATTACCGCTCCCTATGCTTCACACAAAATTGGCAGGGCCTGTTGCATATGCTGGAGTTCTTTCCCATCACTTGGAGGGGGGGGACAGGTTTTGATGCTCCTCAGCTGGGAGAACAAATACTACAAAAGCCAAATACATTTTAAGGAGCAATCTTCCTGAGGGGAGGATTTGGCACTGAATACTCCATGAGGTGTGTTTTTCCCTAAAGCCAAAGGCTGCTTACAAGCAACTTTACCTTGTTGCTTTGCAGTCTCTTGAGATGGACCAAATAACTCTCTCCATATTGGAGCATGACCAGCTTCACGTATCATCATGCTCGTTACAAGCTGGTGGAGTTTACAAGGAATGTCTTTGGCACAAATAAGCTTGCAGAAAGCTTGTGAGAGGTGAAGTCAACTGTAGCTCTCATCTTAGCCCTGGGAGCATGTAAAAAGTGCTCCTCCAGTGCCACCAGCAGACTCCAGCACACTGGGTACGGAGGGACACATTCCTAAACCCCCATCCCACTGCAGTGGTTCCCCCCACTCAGTGTAGTAACTGAGACAGGTGTTGGGGTAAGGGGCAGAAGAAACTCTTCTTCCCGTATTTGGGAAAACATCTTGCTGATGACGGCATTGATCCTCAAGGTGTTTCTTTGAACCAGTTATTGGTGACTAACCTGCTTTGGGTTTTGCACTCAGAAGTGGCCAGTGCCAGACTTATTTTCCTTTCAAAGTCTGAGAACATGCTGTCCAGGGCTAATGGAATAATCCTTAGTGATCCAACTGCTGTCTGTGCTTTATCTATCCAGTAAGTCACACCTCCATGCTGCTGAAGTTAAACTCCCTTGCCCAGTGCATCTTGCTGAGGCAGGATTATTTTGTATTCAGCAAGCCGGGGTTCTGCCTGTGATTTGCTGAAAGGTATCTGCAATAGAATTGCTGCATTTTTTTCCTTGATTTTTTAGGGGGGGTAGGGGGAGAGGGGTTGTTTCTTGAAAGGATGTTTATAGAGGATTAATAATGGTTGCTTGTTGAAAGAGAGGCTGACAGATATGTGAAGGATTTGGGGATTCTCTTCATTAAATCAGAGAATTCGTTTTATTTAGGGTTTTTTTTGGTGGGTTGCTTGTGGTGTTTATTTTCTCATGTACTGTCATCAGCAGAAGGGAGAACAATTGGCTGGGAGAGGTGGACTTTCATCACAATTAATTGGTGGATGCAGTAAGTATATGGAGCTCAGGGGATGAACTGCTTTGAAAACTCTCCCTCAAATCCAGTGTGCTGCAGTTTACCTTTTGGGAGAGGTCTGTTTACAGATCAATAGAAAAGCTTTCCAGAAAGGTTGGTGCCAAACCGGCTTTGCATTTCAAAGGGAAGTGGATCCTGCCTCTCTGTCCTGCTTCCTAAGCTGGTTGAGGAGGGAAGCTGGCTGAGGAGGGAAGCTGGCTGAGGAGGCAGGTACCCTGGCACAAGACGGGTGATGCTTTAGAAACACTAAGTAGAAACAGAGCAGAGCTCTCTCTGTACTGGGCAGCTCTGCAGCTGGAAACTTGCATCCAGAAAGAAGGAGAAAGCAGAGGAGCAAAATTTACGAAGCAGAATTTATAAACCTACTGATGTGTTTCAGTGTGTGGGATTTGTTTTAGACTTTGGAAGCTTCTTTTTCTTTGTACTGGTTGATTCCACCTCTCCTTACAAACCTTGGGTTTGGTGCTAATTTTCAGTTCAAAGAGCATTGGGAAGTGGAAGGGTTTAGTACATCCGTAACTGGCAGACCTGCCTGGAGGTGAGCTGCTGCTGAACGTCTGTGTTCTCCGTGCAGGAAAGGACCATTGATTTGTGACTTGTTGCCAACTGGAACTTTGTTCCTTTGTTTCCTTCAAGGTGCTCTGAATGCCAGGATCCCCTCACTAACTGGTACTATGAGAAAGATGGGAAGCTGTACTGTCACAAAGACTATTGGGGGAAGTTTGGGGAATCTTGCCATGGCTGCTCTCTGCTGATGACTGGACCTGTGATGGTAAGGACTTTGAAGGACTCCTGCGTGGAGGCAGGACATGTCGGCCTCCAACTCCTCAAACTTGGTTGAGAGTTGTCTTAGGTATTCAGATAACCAAATAAACTGAGAGAATAATCTCCTTGTTACTCTAATCTCAGATTAGAAATGAAGTTTGTGTGTCCATCTTCTACATAAAGATTAATTTTGAATGGGGGTAGCTCTTAAAGGAGGGAGATGTGAGGATCTGAAGCATATGAACAAATAAGGTGCTGAAAAGTACAGACCTGAGAAGGAGAAAGGTGATTCAGGGGACATCTGTTCAGTTTCTGTAGCACAGTGCCTCAGTGTCTCCATGGGGTGATTTTCCACTGCACTGTGGAGTGAAAGCTCTCGGCTCAAGATATGCAGCAAGTTCTGGCTGTGGGGAGGTTGCCATCCAAGTTCCATCTGGGTTGTGGCCGGAGTGCTTTTTCAGGCTGACGGTGTTTTGAAGCAGGGTTAGCCCCAACGGCTTTGACACATTGAACTCTGCCTGCATGATATGGGCTCACCTAAATGTTCCCCTCCTGCCACAACCTTGCAAATATTTAAACTTTAAAACTGCCAAGAATGAAACATAACCATTGTTTTTCTAGAGCCTAAATAAAAAGCAGGGTGATACTCAGTAATATGATTGCTAACTCAAAAGAAAATACTGAGAAATGTGCAGTTTCTCATTGCCTGTGAAAGTCTTTGCATAATAGGGTCACTAAAGGAAGTTCTCATAAGGAAAATAGAAAAACAGACCAATTAATAAAAATATTCTTTAAAGGTATTTTTTGTATCAGTTCGCACTTTTTTTTTTTCTGTCAGCTGGCTGGTTAAATATCTGAATTTGTGCATTGCCTGTCTGCCAAAAAAAAAGCCCTTTCAGCTTTATTAATTCAGACGTAATGTTAGTTATCTTGCCAAGAGCAACTGAACAGGAAGGTTTAATACCTTGTTTACTAGTCTGCAGCAGACTATCAACTATTTTGATAGTTGAGCAGCTGCCAAATATAGCAGAGATTCCTGGGACACAAGCTTTGCTGAGCTTGTTGACATGTTTGTTTTGGAGTTCTGCAAACAAGGTGCCAAGGATGGGGTTCAGGAAAGACAGAATGGACTAATATAACTCTCCAGTGAAAAACTGTCACTTGCCTTAGAGATGTGAATGAACACGTTAATTGGAGAGGAAAGCGGGAGCTGCATCTGCTGATGGGTTTTGGCCCGCCTAAGCTACTCCCTTTTCTGTCTGTAGGTGGCTGGCGAATACAAGTATCACCCCGAGTGCTTTGCTTGTATGAGCTGCAAAGTGATCATCGAAGATGGGGACACTTATGCACTAGTGCAACATTCCACTCTCTATTGGTAAGAGGAGCTGCACGTGTCCACAGAGCTGCTCCCTGCTAAGTGTGAGCTGTGTGCGGCTGGCTCAGAGTGGTTCAGCTGAATGCTACTCTAAGGAATGCCAGGAAGCTGCGTTTGAGGGAGGGAAGAAGGAGTGGTGTAAACACTTAAACTATGGCTTGTGGTCAGCGAGAGAACTCAGACATGTGAGTTTGGTAGGGAGGGATGGGACATTGCCATTATGACTTTCTTCACTTCTTCCAGTGGAAAATGCCATAACCAGATTGTTCTGACACCGATGATAGAAAAACACTCCACTGAGTCTCTGCGTGAGCAGCTGCCTTATACACTGACCCTCATCTCCATGCCAGCAGCCACGGATGGCAAGAGGGGGTTCTCTGTGTCTGTTGAAGGTGGCTGCTCCAGCTATGCCACTGGTGTCCAGGTGAAAGAGTGAGTATGACCAGATTGTGTGCAATGTACATGTCTGTGCAGAGGGAGCTAGTAAAAATCCTGCAGCACTGTTGTCCTGAGGGAATCTTAGCATTACAGCGATGTATGTTGTCTAATAGTCATTTGTGTTTGGTCTTCATTTCAGTCTTGTGACAGCCTTAACTGATAATTGTATCTCTCAGTGCTGTCTCCTTCAGTGAACACAAAACATTTGGACTAACAATTTTATCACTGGTGATATGAAGAGCTCTCTAAACCAGCTCATACCTAAGCACTTGGTCTAATGGTAGCTCCCTGTGTTGGTAGATTAGCATTGTTTTATTTCAAAATACCAATATGAAGGGGACCATATTTTTGATAATTTTGGCTAAACTGACTTCACATACAGACTGTAATTCCCATATTTAGAGTTAACAGGATGCACATCAGCCCAGATGTCCGAAATGCCATCCACCCTGCAGATCGTATCCTGGAGATCAATGGAGCTCCTATTCGTACACTACAGGTGGAGGAGGTGGGTAGAGTTCTTTTCTGAAGCTTTCTTCTGCTCTGCCTTCCTACAACTTTTCTCTTTCCTGACACCGTTCTCCCACCCTACATACAGTGTGCGTACACCGCTAGTACTTGTGCTGACTGTAGGAATCAACGTGAAGACAAGCTTTGCCTTCCAGCTGGAGAGGAAAATGTAGCAGATGGAAATGCAATTGGAATTCAGTCCTGATTTTGTGGCATTCAAACATGAAGGGAGGTAATAGGAAAAGTCTAGGGCTGTGACAGAGGGGCTGTGAAGACTTTCCCGTGTACTGCTGGTGAAGTGCACAGTTCTGATCCCTTTAGAGGCACTGCTTATACACAAGCGCTCAGCTGATCCTAGGTATGTTTCCCATTGCAAAAAACCTGTTTCTTGTTTGTATTTACAAGTAGATGCTTTCTACAGCTATCAGGTGATGCTGCAAGAGTGTAGGGGGGGCACCATTACCTTCACTTCCCGAGGGTTTTATTTACTGTTGGTGCTGAAGAGAACATGAGGAGCACAAGGCATCTCTCAGATAAATCTCCATGTAGCTTTTGCAAAGCTGTTTTTTGCAGCACTGTTCAAGGTGGAAACTTGTGTCGTTTTTGAACACTTCTCAGAAAAAGAAAAGTATTTAATAGAGTCGTAAAATACCAGACCGGAAAGCACCTTAAGGGTCATCTGGTCCAATCTTTCTGGGCAAAAGCACTATCTAGAGCACTATGTCCAGCTGAAACATAGATGTGTCCAGTGTGGGGGAATCCACCACTTTGCTGGGGAGATTATTCCAAGGGCTGATTGTTCTTTGTAAAAAACTTTGTGTCTATCTGGAATCTTTCCAGGATTAATTTGTACCTGTTACCCCTTGTATTTTCTATGTAACTCCTTGTAAAAAGGGAGTCTCCATCTTCTTTGTAGCCACTCTTTAAATACTGGAACACAGTGATAAGGTCTCCCCTAAGCCTTCTTTTCTCAAGGTTCGGTTCTCTCAGCCTTTCCTCATGTGACAGCTTCACAGCCTTCAGTCATCTTTGTGGCTCATCTCTGGACCCTCTCCAGCCTGTCCACGTCTTTTTTATATAGGTTACTTGTAGCTGACTAAAAATGAATATTGGATAGCATCAGAAACTTCTGTGTTGCCAGCTTGATTTGTCTGGTACAGTTGTGGTGCACACAACTAAACCACAACTATGGAGTGATCTCACTGAACTCTCTCCTCTGATTCCTGAGGGGCATTCCGTGTGTCTCCTCTATCTCCTGTCATTTGCATTCCTCCTGCCTGCTGCTATTATGCCCTTTGGTTTGATTTCAGGTGGAGGAATTGATTCGCAAGACAAGCCAGACCCTTCAGCTGCTGATAGAGCACGACCCTGTCTCGCAGCGCTTGGACAGGCTTCGCTTGGACTCCCGTCTTCCCACCCACATAAAGACACCCGTCTCCCCACGCTCCCTCTCTCCACTGGACATGAAGGAGAACCTGGAAGGAACACTTCGACGGCGCTCCCTCAGGTAAAGACTTCGAAGCACTGCCTCTGACCTCTCTTGCCTTTGCCCTGTGCTCCCTGGGTGGGCAGCTTAGGCCTTGTGATCACAGTGACTGTGGTGACAGGGCTTATTTCTGATGTGAGCTGTGGTATAAACCATTGGAGAAGTCATGGAGAGCTTTGGATTCTGCTATTTATGTATACTCTCTCTCTATTCCCTTTCAGGATGACAAACTTTCCTTAATAAAAATAAGGAGCTCTACTGTTAACAGAGAAAAGCTACCAAGTTTCAGAGTTAGAAAATCTAAAGGTCAGGTTTTTACCAGCCTTAAATGACTGGGGAAGAACATGTCCTTAAGGGGAATCTGGCTGAGACCTGGGACTTGGGAAAAAGTCTTTCTAAGAGTGGAGCACTCAGTTGCTCATTTATTCATTTACCAGTACTTTGTTTAGAGATAGCAAGTGATGTGACTTCACAGCTTCCTCCCCTTGTTCTCAGAGCTCCACCTCAGACTGCCAGATGCAGGAGATGTTGTTGTTAGGCAGCTGTGACATGGGAGCTGCTCTGGATTTGTAAGGAGCTTCCACAGCACTGGGAGAGTGTCTGGCTTTGGAGATAGTAAAAGCACTAGAGCACATTAGAAACTGGTCCCTTAGCAGCAAATGATGGGATATGCTGGACCGAAAGTTTCCCAGCAGCTTCCCTGATCTCCCTGTCATCCTTATTTTCCAGGCGAAGTAACAGCATTTCTAAGTCTCCCGGCCCCAGCTCTCCAAAGGAACCGCTCCTTCTGAGCCGTGACATCAGTCGTTCTGAATCCCTGCGCTCCTCTTCCAGCTGCTCCCAGCAAATCTTCCGGCCCTGTGACCTGATTCATGGCGAAGTTCTAGGAAAAGGATTTTTTGGTCAAGCGATCAAGGTGAGGGAGGTCCTCAAACATTCATCAGTTACTTTGAGTACAGCAATGTCTGCCTGTCTTGGGATCCTTCACCACAGTCTCAGTGGTTTGCCTTGCTGATAGTGATCGGTCTTGGATCTTCCCTGGTTTGCTCCAAGATCCGTTCTGTTTCATTCCCTGACCATGAGTGTCTCTGACTGCCGATGGCTTTGATTTTGTCCCCTTTGAATATCAACCTTGGCCATACATGTTCATCTCCTGAGTCAGATTTAGCACTCCAGAGTGCCTATCACAGCAATCTCCTGGGTGAGGTGGGGAAAACAGGGAACAGGCTACACTTTCCTCTCACGAGCATCTTTCTTATGATGAAGTGCATTCAGCACAGCATTTCTTACCCACCCTTAGTGTGGCATGTTTGGGGGTTTGCTAGGCTGGTGTAGTGACCAAGTCTGAATCCCTGGCACAGCCTTAATGGCTTGTCATTGTGGGGGTAGTGGTCAGGTCTTGCATGACTCTCAGAGTTAAAATCTCAATCAATAGCACTTCTCTTGCATTTAAGCTCTCTGATCTTGACTGAGGGTACTCCAGCAGTTCCTATCCCAACATTCCTGACAGCATTGGGGGCAGCTTCCTCTGCCTTGTTAAGGTGCTGTGAGCTCCTCAGTACTCAGATTGCACTCACCGTGGGATGGGACTTCTCCCCTTACACTGGTATAAACTTGAGGTGTCCAGCCACCATGTTCATCTCATGCTTCCACGGGAGGTGATGAGCCAGCACTACAAACCCAATGCTTGATCCATACTAATGAGCATATTTCTCTTCTCCTCTGCTCATAGAGAAATATCAGGTGCAGGTAAGTGGAACCTTTGCTATGTTGCATGCTTTTGTCATCTGTGTCCCAGCAGTTACTGGCACAAAGGTGTTTCATTTCTGCTCAAGTTACCCCATGGCCATTCTGTTCTGGTGCATGCTCTGGGAGTTAAATTTGCCCCCTTGGACTTCCACGTGACACTTGTTTCAGTTTTGCTGATATGTCAGCTTAAGAATTCCACTTAGCCTTGCCTTTGTCTCTTCACTTCCCTTTATCATTGGATATTAGATGTCCCTGGCCTTCATATCACTGGCTGAAACATGCGGTGTTCCCTGGCTCATTACTTGTGTATGGATGCTTGATTTCAGATGGGAGCAGAAGAATATTGTATTCTTGTTTCTGTTGTGTTATTCCATGCACTCACATTCCACCTATGTCAGCTTTGTTACGTCCATGGCGTCAAACAGAACTAGTGTGTCACAGTGTTTGCAAGAACTCATAAGCTTCCTAAATACTATAACTGGGTCTTGTGTTCTGGATTTCAGTTCTAGAGGTTTTCTGAAGGACTTTTTTTTTAAAAGGAAGGAGGCAAAAAAGTGACATTTTTCTTAAGCTTCAGATTGACTGGGTGTGATGCAGCAAGTACTGTATCTGGTCACATAATTCTCTTCTGATCTGAGAGGCAAGGCGGTTGTTCAGTTCCCTGGAGATCTTAGGGAGCCAGAGCTGTCCAAGTTAAGCAAACGAAGAGGAAAGGATTTCCAGGAAAACGTGCTCATAGGAATTTGGATCCTTTCTACTCACTCCTGCACCCCATGCAAGCAAGCCTGAGCTGGTTACAAAAAACCTCCGTAACACAGCAAAATGCCAGGAACTAGCTGAAGACAGGCAAACAGTTCTTGAGGAACTGGAAATGCTTTCCATGTCAAGAGCCAGGAAATTTATTGCCTTATTATTATGATGGATTTCTCTGTGTTTTCCACTGTTCTAGGACATTCCTTGCAGGTTGAAACACACTGCTCGAAAGGAGAAAGGTAAAATTAACTGCTTCCCGCCTTAAGTGAACTGCCTGTGCACTCCAGTTCCACTTGCATGTGGATGAGATTCATATTCCCCATAAAACGAAAGCATTTATAATGCAGTTTTGGGTTGTTTGGTTTGGTTTTTGATGCAAGTGAGCATTGATTCCTTTGCTGATACAGAATGTAGTTGGTAAAGCCTGTGTACAAAATGTGAGCATCCTGCTGGGCAAATGCATTTCATAAGGGAACTTTGAGGCATGCACCAGTGTGGAACTGGTGCCTTCAGAGACTTTGGCAGCCTGTGTGCCTGCTCAGCCCTGTGCTACCCAAACTGGAGCCTTCAGCTCTGGGTCTTGGCATGATCCTCTGTCAGCTTTAGTAGTTTCTGTTTCACATACAGCATCTTTGGTGAATTCCAAAAGGAGAAATTTCATGCGGTTTTCAGCAGATCCCTGGGCTCTGAATTTCTTCCCATCTCTGTTCTTCTCTGGATGGAGGGGAATGTTACACTTTTCCTGAAGAGTCACAGGAGCGTTGGAGCTGTGTGTTCTTGAACCTTGCCTGTAGTTGTGGGTTTTGTTTCCACCAGGTGACTCACAAAGCAACAGGAAAGGTGATGGTGATGAAGGAGCTTATTCGCTGTGATGAAGAAACACAGAAGACTTTCTTGACAGAGGTACGAGCAGATTTCAAAAAGCTTCTGAGCCAGTAATGTGGTGAAACTCTCTCCCATCTTCTCCAGAGAGAGAGATCCTGCCAGCAGTGAGGGTGCCGAGGAGGGAGACATTGCATGGGGAAAAGCTGACATGAGCTGAATGTTTGCTGCAGTGAAGTGTGATTCACACTGGGCAATAGACATTGCTTCAGCTCCAGTTCATTAATTTTTCAGTGATAAGAGCAGCCTCAGTCTGAGGCAAATTGAGCTGTGCAGTACATAAAGGATTTATCCCTTGAGCCTTGTGCATAAGTACAAAGGATGAGGGCCAATATCTATAAGATATTTAAGACTCACACTGTATTTAAGCAAAACTATTTTCTTGGTGGCTGCCTACCATGTTTTTCGAAGTCAGATTTAGCTTAAAGGCAGCTCCCTAAACTGACACTGCTGTTGTGGCCCTGACACATACAGCACAAACCCAATAGCTGCTTTGGAGAGCTTCTCACTCTGAAAAGTTAGCCAAACTCAAGGGTGCTCTCCTTAAAGACTAAAATCAGGTTAATTGCAGAGCATGAAAATGAAGAGGCAACAGTTAATAGACTGCCTTAAGGTTGGGGTTTGAGTGTTCTCTGTGATCCCAGAACAGGACTTTGAGCACTGGAGTGCTTTTCACCACAGAATGGATCTGTCAGGACTTGTTCCATTCGCTTTTTGGGGTGGGATGTATCTGCTTGCAGGTGAAAGTGATGCGCAGCCTGGACCACCCCAATGTGCTGAAGTTCATTGGTGTGCTGTATAAGGACAAGAAGCTGAATCTCCTCACCGAGTACATTGAGGGGGGCACGCTGAAGGACTTCCTCCGCAATGCAGTGAGTATGGACACCTGGGAGACCTGTACTCAGTGAGCCTGACTGTGTTGGTGGTTGTACCAGCCTTATGTACTTGCTGTTAGTCTTCTTTGGAGCTGTGTGGTAAAGCTGCTTCTTAGCTGTGGGTGAGCTTGAGGCAGGAAGCCTCTTCTTTCCAGGGCTGTATCGTGTATCTCTGACTTCTCTAAGAGTCCCTGTTGTGAAGGAACTGCTGTCACCAGCTGGCTGGTAAGACAGTCCCTGACCACTGAGGATTTGTCTTTCAGGACCCATTTCCCTGGCAGCAGAAGGTCAGCTTTGCCAAAGGAATTGCTTCTGGAATGGTGAGTTGGACTGTTGCTTCATCACAGAGCAAGCTCTAGAGTCAGGGTTAGTGGCTTCAGCAGAGTGATGTATGAGGGGCGGTGGACGCTGCCTGACTACTGGAATTGGGTTGTTGAGTCTGTAAATGCTCAACTGGGAATCCCTAACACC
Organism: Oreocharis arfaki; assembly: GCA_013398015.1. Classification (NCBI taxonomy): domain Eukaryota; kingdom Metazoa; phylum Chordata; class Aves; order Passeriformes; family Paramythiidae; genus Oreocharis; species Oreocharis arfaki. The sequence continues at coordinate 184,470 of VZRR01004302.1, forward strand.
AGCTTTTCTCCTTCTGTTCCAGGCTTACTTGCACTCCATGTGCATCATTCATAGAGACCTGAATTCACACAATTGCCTGATCAAATTGGTGAGTTACACCTCTGTCCCCACAGCATGCCACTCCTCTCCTCGGCATCTTCCTCCCTTGGTTTTCTCTGCTTGATGTTCCCTCTTTCGTCAGGGTGGAACTGATTTCAGAGAGACTTTGTGTCCCAAGCAAAGGAGCTTCATTCTGACACATGAGTTTCCAGACTGATCTAGCTTTCACTCTGTGTTCTGTTCTCTTACCACCTTTCCTTTGGTAGCAGCTCCTGTAACAGTCACCTTCTGAAAGTTAGTACAGCTCTGTTCTTTATTGCAACTATGAGATGTTCTCTGCAGCCATTTCTATTCTTTTAACCACTTGATGACTTTTTATTGGCACTCAAGATTCAGACAAGTGTGTAGGTGTGTGCACATGTATGTTCTCTCTTTTTTAAATGCTGGGACACAAGATTTTTGTGTAGTTTCATTCCCTCAAGCCTGCCCTTGTTCACTTGGCTTCAGACAACCCAGGATGAAAGTCCAAGTTAATTCATGACCAGGTAAAAGAGGAAGATCTAAAAGGAAAGGTCCAGGTATCCCCTGGCAAGTGTAGCCAAATTAATGGGATAAGTGCTAGCAACCACACAGGAAATAAGACAATGAAGGGAGGAAGTTATGAGTTGGGTATCTCACACCTGTCTGGACATCTTTCTATGCTCATGGGGCTGCAGGAAACCTGGATAGTTGCCCTTAGACTATAGTTGGTAGTGAACAGGAATTGCAGCCTCTTTGCTCCTGAAAGGAGCCGAAAGTAATCAGTGGCTTGTACTAAATCCCCTGTGCAGGATAAGACAGTGGTGGTAGCTGACTTCGGTCTGTCTCGGCTGATTGTGGAGGAAAGGAAAAAGCCCACTTTGGAGAAGCCATCTGCCAAGAAACGAATGCTCCGCAAGAGTGACAGGAAAAAGCGCTACACGGTGGTTGGGAACCCATACTGGATGGCCCCAGAGATGTTGAATGGTAAGAGTCCAGTAGCAGGGAGCAGGCCAGGAGACAGCCTGTGACAAGGTACAGAGATGACAGGATTACTGAAAGCTTCTGTGCTCCAATAACAGTCAAACCTTTCAGAGCCTGTGGTTTTCGACCTGCTAATGTGGAAGCTTATTTATAAACGCAGAGGCCATAGCTGCAGTCCTGCAGCACCTGACCTGGTAAGCCTTTGTACCAGCCCAGGTAATGTTTATGGCTTGACAACAAGATTCTTCAGGAGGGCAACAGAAGTAAACTTGCTATAATCCAGATACAATGGAAAACAGAAGAGGCCTGAGATAAAACTGAACCCAAGATCAATTTCTGTTACAGCCTCACGCTTTGGAACTGCCCCTTGAAACAGGGAATCATTGCACTCCGGGATGAGGTTTATGTATGCTGTTGCATAGATGTAGGGAGAGGCCATCTGCTGTCAGGTTTGCTGAAGCCTCAGGATTGAGGTGGGAGTTGTCCAAGTGCAGGGAAATCTGGTTTTTGGCATGCAGCCCTCAGTTACATTAAGGTTGAGCTGTGACCCTTAGAGGAAAAGCTGCCCCTGCAGGAGCTGAGGGCAAAATACAGTGGATACAATTTCTTCCTAGCTAGCAGGTCTCCCTGACCAGGTTGGGCAGTTTGGCTGACTGGGATACCAGCGTTGTCCAGCACAGTCTACTGCAGAAGGGAGGACTGGGCTCTTCTCCCCAATCTCAGTTCTCAGTGTTGCTTTCCTGTGTGCTGTTCTGTTTGCCTTTCCTCAAGGCCTTCAGCCCTAAAGGAGTCTGCGACTGCTTCTCAGAGTTTGTCTCAGTCCTGGCATTTGTCAAGAGAACAGCAAGAGCATAGTCTGACATCACCTCTGAAAGCAAGGCTGTTTACCAGCTAGTGGCTTTGGAGGGGTGTGTCTGTAAGCAGAGCATGGCAGGCTGGAGCCTGCCAGCTTTCCCAGGATCAAAGTGCTGCTTGTGTGTAATTTATTATCTCTGCAGTCACTGCAGCAGGGACTTGCTGGCTGCTGGGGAAACTGAGCACTGCCTCCATGCACTGCAGAGATGCACAAGAACAGCAATTGATGGAAATGGGCAGAAGCTTTCCAAAGTTATCCTTAGCATTTTTTCAGACTTGATACATAAGGCTTCCCAGTGTTGTCCTGTAATTCCCCAGTACAAGAGAGAAGCAGGTTTAAAATCTCTAATGGCAATGTAATGCAGTTGGTATATACATATACCAACTGGTGACTGACCCTGGTCAGGTTTAAGCCTTGCTTTGTCTCCTGTTTTAGGGCCCTCCAGGGTTTAGTTAAGTTTTGTACTGGCAGCTCCTGAAATAGCTGGATGGGTAACTCTCTCTTTACAGAGCTGAATGTCTCATGTTTTCTACAGGACAGAGCTACGATGAGATGGTGGACATTTTTTCATTTGGGATTGTTCTCTGCGAGGTAAGACAAGGACATTACATGGCGTCTTTAATGGACCTTGTCCCCATCTCTGTGCACACATGGTATCACCCAGATCTCTGCGTCTGAGTGTGCAGCCTGTGACCTAACGGCACATTATTAGTGAATTAGACTGGGAGAACAAGCTTACTCTGCCTCTGTTTCCTCAAGGAAGAAAACTGTCTTTAAGTTTTTTCTGGTCCCAGTTTCTTCCTGGTCTGAAAGAAATGCAGAAGTTGCTCCTGGACTGAAAGAAGCTCAGTCAAAAAGTCATCAGGTTCTGATTGAGCCCTGGTATCCATTTGAAAGTAGATGTATTCCCTAGAACTGTGATACTTTTTTCTTTTTCTACCGCTTCATTAAAAGAGCAATCAGCTGCATAATCTCAGCAAATTCAGGGCCTCCACTGGGGATGGCACTTCACTTCAAAGAAGTGGAAACAAAAACCTCTTGGCAGATCGATTAATGAAGCACCCTGAAGTCTGTTGGCTTAGTTTATTTATGAGCCAATGCAGAGTCTGACTGTTACATCAGGCTTTTCTATCTGCAGAACAAAAAGCAGCCCTTGAAAGCTGCAAGACCCTTATTTTCAGCTTAAAAGGTGTATATATGACAGCGGAAATACAGATGAAAGGCAGGGTGTTATGTGTAACACAGCAGTTGCAGCAACACCAGGGGATGCTAGCACAGTTTCATCTTCTGGGTTTGGATGAAGAGGACAAAAAAAATGTCTGTGCATAAATCTTTGTGGCCTCATCTAGAGCTTTGTTTACATTGGGCCCTCCTCTCAGAGAATGTTGCGGCTGTGAGTGATAGATTTAGGAACTTGAAAAATCTGTATGTGGGATTAAAACAATTGTTTCATCTAGAAAAAAAGACAAATAAAAGGGTAGTAGCATATGAACATTTTCCTTGTCACCAAAACAATGATGCTAAAAAAAAAAAAAATTAAACACTCAAACAGGTAAGGAAATAAATCTGCCAAAATACATAATGGGCGTTTCTGTCTAGTTACAGGATGTGGTTGTCGGGCTGAGTTATTGGCATAGAAAAGCCTGAGTGGTTATAAATAACACCCTTTCTGTGATACCCGATGAGGCTTTAAACCTAATATTCTGTCCATGTGAAAGTTTGTATTGACCTTGTGAGTCCAGGTCACCCCACAGTTCTCTGCTGTGGGCTCCTTCCCTCCTTCTACACTTGTGCTGGAGGTGGTGAGCACTGGGGCAATGCTGGGGCAGGGCTTCCCTGTCCACCCAGCCCTTACCTGGCTCTCCTTTACCTGCAGCCTCCAGGGTGTCAGTTATGGTTGTTCTTATCTGTCCCAACCCTCTGGCTCTGGTGGGGGTTGAATCTGTCACTGGCAGAACAACTCAGAATTAGGGGTGCTGTTGGCTTCCCAGCATTGCTTAGGACAGGCTCTGTACCAAGGGGCTTTGCTGATGGTGTGGTAAGATGGTTAGAAAGGGGAGGGATGGAGTGGTGGTGCAGGTTGCCTTGATTACCTGCAGTCAGGAGGGGCTGCATCATCCCCAGCTGCAAGACACTGTGGAGCTCCCTGAGAGGGGCACATCATTCCGTGTCTTCTGGCAGAGAGACCCTGGACAGAAGGAGAAGGCATCTGGGATTTCCTTCACAGCCATGGACTTATTACCAGGTCTTGAAAAAGTTTCCAGTGAAGTTTATCTGTACATAGTGCCATGAGCAAGTGGCTTTCATTGGAAAGGAGGAATGGTGGTTTTGCTCTCTCCTTTCCACCATAATACTTTGAAGGAGCCCCTGCCTGATGCAGAAGTTCCCTGTTTGTTAACACTCTGGAACTGTTGCAGTACTTAAGTGCTTCTCTCATTTTTCCCTAGATCATAGGCCAGGTTTATGCCGACCCAGACTGTCTCCCACGCACACTGGATTTTGGCCTTAATGTCAAGCTGTTCTGGGAGAAGTTTGTTCCTGCTGATTGTCCTCCAGCCTTTTTCCCTCTGGCTGCTATTTGCTGCAGACTGGAACCAGAGAGCAGGTAGGTTTGCGGTTTGGAGGACTCCTCTTTGGAAGCCTGCAGGATGTGTCTGTATTCCCATAGTGGAAGGACTGCTCTGCACAGAGGGCAATTCCAGCCTTCCGTGGGAATGTTCAAAGGCTTCCATGAGTGGAGAGACTTCAGACTCAACAGTTTGGGAGAGAGACTGCTGTATATGGTTTGAGGTCTGTGGAACAATTTCAGGACAGAGAGAGTAAAGGAGGAATGATTGTTCAGGATTTCTCAGGCACAAAAAGTAGGGGCAGACTTTGATAGTAAGGTAAATACTTCATTTGATTTAAGTTATGAAACTTGTAGCTTCAGAACAGTGTTGTTGCCAAGTAGGTTCCAAACAGCCAGACCTCCCTGGTCACTGGCTATAAAAACAGGTAGCCCAGACAGATGGGGGCTTTGCAGTCTTGGAAGCTGAATGAGGAGGAAATCATGTCCCTGTTGACCACTCTGTATATGGTACAGGGACCTGGATGGACAACTAGCTCAACCTTTCCAGATGCTGTTCTGCTTCCTCCTTCCTACTCATGTTTCTTCACTGCTGCTTCTAGGCCCCCTTTTTCCAAGCTGGAAGATTCCTTTGAAGCTCTTTCTCTGTACCTGGGAGAACTTGCCATCCCCCTTCCATCTGAGCTGGAGGAGCTGGACCACAATGTGAGTGTGCAGTATGGACTGAACCGTGACAACCTACCTGAAAACACAACCTAGTCCACTCGTCCTGCTGCCTGCATCACTTCCATTGGAGCTGGGATGAGCATCAGGGAGGGAGATGCAATTCAGCCACTTCCAGGGCATTAATGGGGCACCACGATGTGCATTTGCTGCACTGCCTCTCTCTCCCCACCCAGCTTCCCTCCTCTCGGATATCCTGATTCACTGTGGATTTCTGGCACGTTTCAGAAGCAAAAAGGACTGTTTCCTGCCAGCTGCACCTAGGAAAGCTGCTGAACACTCTTTTTCTGGCTTGAGAAATATTTCTCTGGCCTTTTCAGGCTTCTTTACTGTGGTGCCTTAGAACTTGGCTGCAAGCTGTGAAGCCACCCTGGCCTGTCTGCCAGGGAGGGAATTCCTATAGGAGATTCTCCTGGGTAAGGACCAGCACTTCTGGAACAGCTTCTCCCACCGACTGCCCTGCTCAGAAAACTGGGGAAATTGGACATCCAGCAACATGTCCCACCAGGACAGCACATGTATGTATTTGCATGTGTTTCCCAGAACAACCCACTGAGATTTTGGCCTTTGACACACATCAGAGTGAGTGAAAAGCCCTAGGAACTGGGCAACTCTCCTGAAATACCTTGTCTCTGGGGAAGCACATATGAATTGTTGTTTTGGTTTTGTGGGCTTTTTATTCCTTCTCTGTCTCTGAATACCTCCAAAAGCCTGCCTAGAAACACTAAGCCTGAGCTCTGCTTGCCCCATCCTGATGGCAAATGAGGCAGGCAGCAAATGAGCCACTGGAGCATCTTCAGACCCTATGTCTGCAGTGAGTTTGCCTGCCCAAAACCATAACCTAGGTGAAAGTATTTGAACCTAAATGTGTAGTTCTGCACTAGGCACTGGCTGTGGACATTCCTGAGTGCTTGAGCTCTTGGCCTATGGACATGAGGTGACAGAAATGGCGGCAGAAGGTGCTTGTCAGAAAGCCAAAGGTTTGAAGTGGCTCAGACCTTGAGCATGGACAATGGCAAATGGGGACTTGCCCAAGGTTAATTAAAGGATGGACTTGTCATGAATAGAAAAGTGCTGGAGAATGTCCCATCCTCCCTGGAGTGGCAGCTGGAGAACTAATAATTCAGTTGCCATTACCTCATCCTTTCCTGCAGATTGCAGCAAGTTGCTCCCTTTGAAGGTCCTTCTTGCAGCTGCTGCTGCAGCACCTGAGCTCATTCTCCAAACAGAAATTTTCCGCAGGGTCATTCCCTGCTCAGGGGAGAAGAAAAAGGGCTTGGAGTCATTGGGAGGTGGGTAGGGATGTATTTTCTTCCACTACTTCTCTTCTTTCTCCCTTGGTGGGAGAAGGAAGGAAGGAAGGAAGGAAGGAAGCTACTGCTGCAGTAGCTCACATGGTTGGCAGAATGGAACAAAAAGCTGGATCAAGTTCTGTTTGTAAGTCTCACAAACAAGGTTGAACTGGATTTATAGTGTGCTCCTTTCTCCCTCCTCCTCCTTTCAGCATTGAATGGTAGGGAATGGGTGTTAGTCTTGCTGTCACTTTGGTTTCCTCCCCCTACCCATGAGTTTAAAGTATTATGTAAAATAACATGGGACCAGCCATCACAGGTATGCAAGGGGGGTGTTCTTAGTCTGTGTAGTGGTGTTTTAGAAACACTGGGGATTTCCTGTGCTCTGAGTCAGACAGGAGCCTCTCTAAACTGGGTCCAGTGGATCCAGGATTGTTAATAGGATTTGCCCTTTCATTCCCCTCCCCAGGCTGGTTTTTGAGGGGACGCCTGAAGGGAGAGTCCTGGTTGATGTGTGGGTGGGGTTTATGAACTGTGATTTGCACAGCTCTGCATTCTAACTAAATTAAAAAGCAGTAATTGTATGCTATTGAGAACAAGATTTTGTGGTCTCTGTATTAAATAAAGCTGGAAGCTGTAACCTTCTCGGGTTTCTATTGTAGTCACAAAATGGCAACATCAAAACTGTCCAGATAAGGTACCATGTAGCACACCCTTTTCTGAGTCAGTGGACTCTGCCATGTTCACAGAACTGTGGAATCACAGTGCAGTGCTCTGCAGGATTATTTACCTGGAGTGAGGGAAAGGGAAGAAGTTGTTAAGTTCTGTTCATTTGTTGGTTGGTTTTTAAGGGTGGACAGGAGTCAGCAGATCATGGAGCCTCTCTCTATTTTCCTTTTCTAATCCAGGGATAAAAATACAGCCTGTTCTTGGAAACATCTTATTCTGAAATATGTAGTTCAAGGGGCATTTGTTAAGACAACAACTGAAAAAAAATGCTGGTTCTATTAGTACCGCCTGTAACCTGCTGTGCTCTGTCTCCACTGTACTTCTCAAGGGATGGAGCTGCTCCTGAGCAGCAACAAAGCAGAACTGACCCAGGTCAGTGCCGGAAGGGGCTATAACCAAGAGTGTGTTCCCACAGGCCAGCCTGCTGAGTCACCCACAGCTCACACCCCCACAGCTGCTTTTCAGGAAGAGCATCCCAGTCCAAGACCAGCTGCTGGCAGCAGGGAGACAAGCTCCATGCCCCTTGTCAGTGCTGGTGAGTGCAGGTATTGCTCGTAGGGATTTACCTTTGGGCCTGGCATCTTCTGCACTCCTCAACTGAAAGTCTGAAACAAGGCAAAGGATGCTGCTCTGGCAGGAGGAATGCACAGATGAGCCATAGTCCACACAGGTCTACAGAGCATTTTTCTTTTAAGCTTTAATACAAGGTAGCACAGTCTGCACCTTCTCATAATGAGGTATTTAAAACATTTTACAAATAAATGGTATTCAAAGGCATTTAAAAATAAAATATTTCCCTTTTCTGAATCAAACATTAACACTAAAACCCCTGCTGCCAAGTGCTGCTCTCTGTTAGGCCCACAGCTATAAAGCAGATGGCTAGAAAACTTACTTGAATGGCTTGAATCCCCTGAAGCGGGGACAGATGTTTCCCTGAACTGGCCTTGCCTTGGTGCCATTAGGGAAACACTGCAGCAACCATCCCTTCCAAACCCCCTGAAATGCTAATAAAAGTTGTTACAAAACCTCTCTAATAGGACCAGGCTCTGTAAGTAAGTAGTCTTGCTGCACAAGCTGAGTGTGTGACAGAGCCAGGAGTCACGCCAGAACTTCAGTATCTTACAAAACAGCTGCCCTGTTCTGCCCTTAGAGCCAGAACTGCCGCATTGTGATCAGGGTGACCTCCACAGCTTGGCCACTCGGTCCAGCACTGCCTCTGTAGGAAGCCAAGGGAGTTCAAAAGAGTATGTTATCTATCCTCAGTGTTTAACCTGCTGTAAGTAACCGAAGGGCAGTTTGTTTTCTTCACAACTATCTACCACTGGCCCTTGCTCTCCTGATCTGTGTAAGTGAGGAGGCACAGACAGACCCTGCTGGACACCTACAATTGTGGCTGTGCATGTAGCACCACAGGGGAATGGCCTCAGCCCTGGAAGACCTGGATTTGTCAAAAGCTTGAGGAGAGCTTTTCCAAACTGGCACTGGGGCTAAACATACTGCTTCTGGCCAAAGACATTCCTCAAATACACTCTTCCTTGGAAAAAACCCTGATCCAGTAAAAGGATTCTGGACAGTGCTTCCAGCTCTCAGCCACTAAAGCTAAAACGCAGGAACTATAATCAGAGTGTAATTATCTAGCTAAGTCTGACATGAAGCTCCCCTCAGTCCCTGCAGTACTGTTCTCTCCTGAGGTTCCAGGCTAAAACTTAAGTAACAGTGCACACCGTTAAATAAGAAAAGAACAGAAAAAGAGGAAGCCACGACTACACTCTGGGCTATGGGATCTGTGGCCAGTTGTAAGCCTGGCCCATCATCCCCCCCAGCTCCTTGGCACACCATGGAGATAGGTGGGAGGAAGCAGCAGGGTCTACCACACCAGTCCCCAGCTGATCATGCACTGAATGGTGCCCCTCAAACAGATGATGAATAGCCCATTGTTCTGTTCCTCTGCATCACCTTCATCTGGCGTTCATCAAAAAGAAAACAAAATAGAAATGAACACACGCAACCCCTGCACTCACAGTGGGAAGCTGGAGGCTTTGCTCAGCCTGTAGCACTCCTGCCCGAGCTGCTCAGGCACCAGGAGTCCCCGCCTGCCCCATGAGAGGGCCGCTGCTGTCCCGCATGTCCTCCCCAGGCGTCTGGTTGGTGCGCACCACAATGGTGTTCTCATCCACGAGCTCACATGCAGGGTTGGTGAACGCTGACAGGGGCAGCGTGATGCGCTGCATTTCACGCTCATAAACCTTCTGTTCGTGCTTCTCCTTCAGGTCTTTCCCCCTGCATTAAAACAAAAACCAAAACATGTACATGGGGTGAGTGCTGCTGCTTGGAGGGAGAGTCTCAGTAAAGCTGATATAGTAGAGATGAAGGGAGTCTGCTCTTTAAGACAAACAGAGGTTTCAGCTGCATACAAAGAGCCAGAAATATTCCTCTACTGTAAGCAGAGGACCACAGCTGAGCATCCTTAAAAAATAAGTAGCCAAGTGAAGTCTGTCTCTCCCTCAAACTGGCTTATTCACTGACACTGCTGCTGATAAGTGACTGTAAAGCCAGGCCCCTCCTTCAAACCACAGAGCTGCCATATGTTCCCTTATCCTTTACAGCCCCGCAGCACTGCCTGATGAAGGCCCAGGGGAGAAGTGAGACAGTGCAGAGGCCACTGCTGTGGAAGAGCTTCTGTAACCTGCTTCATTTGAAACAAATACTGGAGGTGGTGACAGCTTCTGCCTTTTGTTGCAGCAAATTAAGCTGTCCAGAAAGTATTAAAGCTGACTTCAGAGCTGGCCCTGCCTTCTGCCACTGGAGCTATAACAGCTTTATGGCACAACTAGCTCCTCAAACCTACCTCAGTCTCCAGCCTGTTGCTAAGGGAAGGAACACTCCTGTAATTTGTGCTGTGGAAGAACTGCCTTGCTTTAAAAATGGATTTGGCATTAATAGCATATTGTCTCCAGAAAAGCTATGTATACCAAAAACTACTAAACCCATTAAACCTACTACCTAAACCTGCCAGCTTGCACATGCAACTTTGCAATCAAGGGAAGGAGGGAGACAGTAAACCTGCACTACATCCCTGCTGTGAGCTCTCTGTGACTGGAGAAGCAAAGCTGCATTTGGACAAAGACCAACACTGGTCTATTGCTTCCTCCCACCGAAGATAGGAGAGAGGTGAGACAGGCACAACTTGCTCCTCCTGGGGCTCGTGATCTCAACCAGGCTGAGCTGCTGGGGTTTCCTGTCAGCATTTTGGCTGCTTTTCAAAGCTGCCTACAAGCGTGCAACAGTGGCTGACGTTCCTGCCAGCACACAAGACAGCATTTTCTGAAGTGACACCTCAAATCAGATTCCTCGACAAGCAGCGCTCTGTGTTTAGCCCCTTATGTAACACTCCTCCTCTGCTTTTTTCTGTCAGCATTTATTATAAACACTTACATAAGGACATGTCCCAGCTTGGGAAAGGGCTCCTTCTCCTTGGTTGTGTCAGACTGTTGTCAAACAGCCAAAACATAGAACAAACCCTCCCAGAAGAGGGAGCCTGGGCAGTTGCATGCTGCAGTGACAATCACTGCTATTTGTTAATCCTGCCCTCTCTCTTAAAACTAAGCAGCTTGCTACTGCCACTACCCTCAAACACTGCTGAGCTACAGAAACATTTCTGTCCAACACCGTGAAGCGGCTGAAAAAATAGTTACTGAAGTGCAAATCAAAACTGACCTTAAAGTATACAGGAGTTTTGCTAAAACGAACTTTGACCAAAAAAAGAGTGCTACTTGATAGTCAGCTTCAAAGGATACAATGCATGAGTAGCAAAAAAATTTGCCAATTGTTTTTCTTCTAAAGACAGACTAGAGAAATCAGGGGAACAGGTGGCCTGCTAGAAGGTTAGTTCTTTTTCTGATCAAAAGAAACTTCCTGTGAGGGCACCTGGGATCTGCTCTTTCCAGTTCTGACAAAATCCAGCTCCCTGGGATACATCTGAAAAAGCCGTATCAAGGTGCACACGCACACACAAAAACCCAAATATTAAAGAGGGCAATTTGAAACTTTAAGTGGGACAGAACATCCCAGTGATGTGGGAAATGGAGAACAGAATTAACTCTTCAGTAGTTCTTTCCTCAGTGTGACAAGCAAGCTTGCCCAATGTGACACAACAGAACATACGCTTCTGTCACTTTTCCTTGGGATCTGGTTGGGTCTGCAGGTGCTCAGACACTCCTGCTCTATATACACCAGCTTTTGAACAAGAACAGCCACTGACCTCTTATAGATGTATCCCAGGACAATGCCAGCCCCGATGGCAATGATTATCACCATCATGATCAGCCCCAGGACATAACCTGTGAAAAGAAAAAAAAAGAGAAAAAATTAAGAGGCCACAGATCCAGGTATAATGTTGCTTTCAGAGCCTCAAAACAGGTCTGTCCTGCCAGAATTACAGGAATGGATCCATTACATGATCCTGGGTTTGTACCTAGTATCCCTAAGTCCTTCTTTTCTTTGGAGTTCATCTGCACTCTCTGACTGATCCCAATGACGGGCTGCACTGCGGCTGCCTCACTCCGGGAGGGCAAGGTATTAGCTGGTTCAAACACCTGCTCATCCTCCTGGGAAGTACCAACTCCTGCTGTAGGGACTGGGGCTGTGGTAGCTGTAGCATCTGTTGAGACCGGAAAAAAAAAAATATATACAACATACCAAGCACTTATGAGTACTTCAAAACAACATGTGCCTTGCGAGTGGGACAGATCTAGACTGGTATCACTGAACTGCCTTCAAAACACACTGAAAAACACTTGTTCCCCCTTAAGTTGTTGACAGAAATCCTACCAAAGTAGACAAGAAATGTACTCCTCCCTCCACTTTCCTTTGACAGGAACCTATTTAACTAAGAGTCCAAGGCACCACCAGAGATGAGAGAAGTCAGCAGAATGAAACCCAGGTTCAGGGCGTAAGTCCAAGGGATGCACAATGACTTCATTTAGTGCATACATCGATATACAGGCTGCAGCTTCAATCATGCTGAACAGACATGAACAAGATTATGAGAATCTCCATCCCAAATCTCCCAGGAGCCTATTTATCTCTCTTCTGCCTCAATCTTCCTGACACAGGACAGTTTGACAGGAGACTCCAGCTGGTGTGTAAACAACCTGGAGATATTCTTCCCCAGCCCCTCTTTGCAGTGGCGTAGCAAACTGTGATAGCATGTTGGACAGGCAACCCTCACGCAGGACAGCCACTAACTAAGGACAAATTCCTCCTCAGCCGAGGCCCAGGCAAAGGCACCCAAGGATACAGGTTCCTTCCCAACCCTATTTTTTATCAATGCTCTTTTTTATCAACAGCATTGTAAGATTTTCAGAGTAGCTCCTTCTTTCATGATCTAGTTTAAATGGAAGCTGTAGCACTGTAAAAACTGTGACAGTGTAAAGTAGGTATCGATTACCTGTTCTACACAACCCCCCCTCCTTTTTGGAAATGCTATTCACAGTATGCATTCACACCTGAAAACTCCCTCCACCTGCATCTCACCCCACAGCAGGCAGTAACTCCATGTGGATTTTCTATCTGCAGCCATTTTGAGTCCTCAGTGGAATGTGAAATGGAAGTACAGAATGGATTCAGAGACAGGAAATCAGGGTCCTGCACAGTAACTCCACGTAGGGTCAACCAGGGCAACTGGACTAAAGTGAACTGTTGGACCATGAAAAGGTGCCCACTCTGAGATGCAAAAATATCAAACCTAATAAACATGTAAATGGCTGAAAGGTCAGGTAACTCTTCTGATCCTAAAGCTGCAAGAATGTTTTGAGTAAGGGTCTTGTCAGCAGAACTTTTTTTTGCTTCATCTTTAGAGAAAAGCAGGCAAAAAAAGAGCAAAGTGAAAAAAAGGAGAGGGTGTATGCGTGTGGGAAAAGTATTTACGTGCAAGGATAGCAATCTAAAGGGACAGAGATGTGAGTAAATCTTGCAGGGCTCAGAAAGTAGTAAACAGTTCAAAAAACCCCAAGTGGTAATTCTGGCATCAGTCAATACTGACACCTCCTCTCCCTGAAACAGGCTTCAACTACAGTTCTTTTGGCAAACTGTTTCTCACTGTGACTATCCCGAAGGAATCCAGTGTTTAGGGTTTTCCATTTCTTACTGTCCTCCCTTCTAGTTCTCATTTTTTCCAAGTTCTTCTCCACCCCATACTCAAATTCCCCCTGGCAAACCTTTAACAGCAAGAAGCTTCTTTTAGTCAGCTGCAACATGCCCCACAGTAACAATCTACCTACACCTCAGCAGTTCCTACGTGTACAGACCTCAGCCTTTCGCAACAGAGCTAAAGAGCCCTATAGTGATAAGTGAATTATGGGGGAGTGGGGGCTTTTCACAGGCCTTTTCTGGCACTAATGGAAAAGCTCTAGGGGCGGAGCAAGGCACAGCTGGAAGGCAGATGTGCACACACAGGCAGGGGCTAGAGGGGAGCCCCGGGTACGTGGAGTTCCGGGGGGAGGTGCTGGCGTAGCCCAGGGTTGTTTGTGCGCAGGGGGGACCCCACCCTGATGACAAACCCAGCCCCCCGCGGCAACAGAGAGGCCAGGGAGAGCAGGAAGAGAGGGTGGCCGGTGGTGGCCGCTCTTACCTGAGCACTGGGCGATGTCGCAGGATCGCCGCTCGAGGATCCCGGTAGCGCCTCGGATGTAGCACCAGGGCGCGGCGTCGCCGTCCGGGTTCCTGCAGCTGTTGTGGTCCTCATCGACTGCTAGGGAGCAGCGGGCCGTCAGCGCGGCCCCAGCACCCTCCACTCCCCCGAGAGCCCCCCCCGCCGCGTCCCCCGGCCCCGGACCCACCTGCCGGTAGCGCGGCGCCGGGGCCGCTCCGCACCGTCAGCCAGTTGAGGCACGGGGCACCGCCGGAAGCCACTTGCCGGCTGCCGCGGTAGGACTCGCCGTTGCCGCGGAGGCACTCTGCAGAAAGACGACCCGAGCCTCGCGGGCGGCCCGGGCAGCCCCCGCCGCCCCGGGCCGCTCCCCAGCACGGCCCCCACCTTCTCCCACGGGGGTGTTCCCCCTCTCGAGACCGGCCTTTGTCCCTCACAAAGCCGAGCCGGCACTCACCCTCGGCGCCGCGGGCGGCCCCCAGCAGCAGCAAGCCCAGCAGCAGCACGGCGCCCAGCACCCGCAGCGGGCCCCGGAGCAGCATCCTCGGCGCTGAGGGCGAGGAGCCGCCGCCAGCCCGGCCGCGCAGCTCGGCTCCGCTCGGCGCCGCGGCGAGACCTGCCCCGGCGCTCCTCTCCCCGGTAAACAACCGCCGGGTTGCGCTTCCCCCCCCTCCCCCGCCCCGCAGAAGCCGCCGCCGCCGGGTCCTAACGCTGCCGCTGCCGCCGCCCGCCCCCAGGAGGAGAAGGGGCGGCTGCCGCGGGGCAGGGCTCGGGGCAGCCGGGAACCTGCTGCCGCGGAGGGTTCTTCGCCCCGAGACCGAGCGCGGCGATGAGTGCTCGGAGCCGCGGGGCTGTTTGGCTCGAGAGGAACTCCGCGTCCCTGGGCTTGTCTCCTACAGTCGCAGGAAAAGTCTTAGACCAAAAGAGAAGACTTCCCGCACGGAACTACGCTTGAACCGCTGCCTGTGGCATGGAAGGTGTTCATCTTCAAAGACCTAAAACTGCTGTCTCCGCTAGAGAGTTACCATGAAGGACTAAATCTTGCTGCCCTTATTTTCTGCCTTTGGGTTCTCTTAACTCTAAAGAGACGTTGTGGGGGGTACACACTGCCAGGGAGGCTGTGCACCTCTACCTTAAAGGGGTTTACATTCTTGCGTCTGCTAATTTCATTGACTCCCATGTACTTACTCTAAGAGCTGTGCCTGCTTATAGAAAAAAAGAAGGTAAACAGCATGAAGATGGTTTAGACTAAGTTCTACTGCAGGCATCCTGCCACTATGATAAAGCCTCTCTGCAGACATTTCACATGGCTTACAGTAGATACTTCTGTTTCTAAACATGCCAAGGGATTCAGACAGTGCAGTGCCAGTGTCTGCACACAAGCATAAGGAGTCCTCAGCACTGTTTCTATTTTACACCAGTAAAAAGCAAGCCACTGAATATTTGGTCCTGTTCGACAATGAGCTTGCAAAGGCAGCCTGGGCCAACTGATGGGTTTGTAGCCAAGGCACAGGCCTGCAGCACAAGGTGCTATTTCTGGCTTTCCCACAGAGTTCTTCCTGACCTTGGCCAATCTGCCTGCCTCACTTCTTTGTGCTTTCCCTTCCTTTCTGTTACATGAGGTACAATCAAACCTTCCTTCTTAGAATAGGACTGGGAAGTTCCTTTCTTTTAAAGTTCTTTGAAATCACATGGAAACCATTGAACATATAAGACGTATTTCTGTGCCAGGAAAGTCCCAGAAGTTTCCATCCTGGCAGTGCTCTCTGTCAGGCTGCTACAGGTACTTGTGTGACAAACCTGCTCAAGGTGCTGATCCAACCCAGCTTTTGCCCCCTTTTTACCAAGTGATGAACACTTTAACCTCTTTACAGCCAGGTCACCTGCTGCATCCAGTCCACAATGGAGCCACAAAAACATAGCTGTACCAGCATGATAGATGGGTAATGGAGGAAACACGTAAATTAAGCAGCACTACTGCCAAGTACAAAACCAAGAGTCTTAGCAGGCATTTGTGTGTGATTCACGCTTTAACGATATGATTTACCACTACAGAAAAGTTAGTTTAGTAATGTCAGATTTTTAAAAAATGGTTGTAAAAAATCAAAACAGGAAACAAAAAACCAGCTGTATGTGCCAGTCCTGACTGACATCACCAGCTAAGATGCAGCCTTTGTGCCATTATGCTCATTGTCTGCACAGACACCCTGTTACTGCATTCCTGATGCTCTCCAGTTACTCTCCATAAAGGCAAGGCTAACTGGAGTCAGCAAGAATTTTTAATAAGGGCTATTGAATCAAGCTGCCTGTTTGTAATAGCTCTTCATCACAGAGTTTATGGGACAAATTCCATTCAGCAGAAACTGCAGGGCCACACATGCATTGAGAGGCACTGCCTGTCCAAAACTGTTTGCAGATGGACTGCCAACCTGCACAATTTCTTTTTGCTCATTTCATGAGACTAACTAATGCTTCCATGCCACCTAACAGAGAAAGCACCTCCTTCTGTACGTACTGATCCAAGAACTGCGGTAATCTCTCTGGAAACAAATCTCAGACCTTCCCAGCTCTCTCTCCTACTATGTAACAAGAAAAATTTGCACTTTTCATTACACCCAGTCAAGTTCCAGCAATTTGAGTTTCTAGTCCACAGAAAGACAATGGGGATTCTGGGAGAAATGAAAAAACCTTCACATTAATTGTAAAGATCAAAGTCTTTCCCACAACTGACTTCTAAGCATAATTTTTTCTTTCATCTCTAGCTTTCTCCAGAATGAGGGAAGATTTATGCCTGGCAGTTTCACAGAGTTAAGTTTAATAGGATGCCAGCTGGCAGCTGTCAGAGGCAGACTCAATTGCTCTTTCTGCTGCTTGGGAATGGGTTTGCTCTTCTTGCTACTCTTTTAGAGATTAAACCTGACATTATTTCCTAGGACTTGATTTTAAATTACCCAAACTGTAAGTAAGTTAATAGCTCTGCAGCTACTTCCGGACATAGTTTACACTTAGATGTCTGTCGGTATATACACATACATGCATCACAACACATCCCTACATTTCACAGGAAATTATATACACTATTTTTAGGAATGAAGGACATTAAGCATCCTCCCTAAACTCAGTGTGAACCAATTTCAGCTGTGAGCTGGTACCTTTCTGCTGTTTACTTTATACAGGTTCCAGAATGAACAATGTCTTCTTTCTCTCTCTCCTGTCTGTCCGCTGCTCTTTCTTGTTTGTTTTACTTTTTCACCTGTGGAAAAATTCAAAGTGCTTTGAGATTTTTATTAAAAAAAAATTTTAAATCTAACAAATAGCACAGCACTCTGTGCCAAGGGAGGCAGCCACAGATGTATAGCTCTGGAATGACTCCGCAAGAAACCATCAAACGCACCCTCCTTCTCTGGCCACAGCCAAGTGTGTTCAGATCTTGCCAGGCAGAAGTTCATCTAATCTCCTATGCAAGAACTAACATGCTTTATTACTTAATCTTACTAAATAAGACATTAGGGGGGGTAAACAAAATGAGTTTTCTAATCTGAGTAATCTTTCCTAGCCAAATAAACATGGATTGCTTAAAATGGAAAAAGTTGACCATTGCCCTCCTTGTAACAGGACATACGTCATGTTCCCTTAACCTCTTCTTTCTTCTTCCTAGGTAACCAAAATAATTGTTCCAATTCTTCCTCAAAACTAGTTTTTCTCATTTTTCTGCTTCTTTTGTAAATCACAATGCTTGAGAATAAAGATAGTACATTCCAAGACCTCATTTACCATGAAGAGAATATTAGAACAATTTGTGCCTAAGCTTAAAAAGCTGCAAGCATCAAATGTTACTAAACACTATTAAGTACTTGCAACTCCAGCAAAATCAGGGGGTTTATTTCTTTGTTGCCTCTGCCTTGATCATGAAAATAACTGTGGGTCTCACCTGTAAAAAGCCTTCTGTAAGCACTGATTTAGGAGTTGGAAACAAATGTGTTTCCTTTCTAACCTAGATACAATTTGAATGTAATAAAAGAACAACAAAAGGATCAGATGTTGGGTTTATGAAACTGAGCCGAGTATAACCAAAAATCAAGAGAGAGACAGTGACTACAAATTGGTGTGGAGCGACAGGAGTGTCTGCTGGCAGTGTTGCATGGCACTGTTGACATGCTCAAGGAGAGGCTTTCTCTTCCCCTTCAGTCTGACAGCATGAGCTATTGCTAGGTAAATGCCAGCCACAGCCTCCAAGGACTAACAAGGAAGTCTGCAGAAGCAAAGCAACCATATGTGATATTTGAACTGGTTAAGACTGGTTCAGAGTTTGCTCCACTAACTCAGAGTGCTTTTTCAGATGAGCTTTCTGTGTGGGCTGTAAAAAAGATCAGAGGCCTCAGGAGGGCAGTCTGGGCCCTATTGTTTACTGGGTAGAAGCACCGCAGCTACACTTCTCCAGCATTATGAGATTAGCACTACATACTCTTGGCAATCACTGACTTAAGAAATTTCACACACCAAGTCCTCTCTGACAGCATCAATTCTTTGTCCTTTTTTTTTTTTTCAAGAACTGCTCAGCGCCTTTCCAGAGTTTTCTTAGCAGTTTTGATGGGCCCAAGTGCCAACAGACATCTGTGTTCACACTGGCCCACTGTAGCAGTTGTGAAGGTCCCCATGGATCATCCCTCCGCTCTTTCCCTGGCTGCAGCATTCCAGCCTTGGTATCTGGATGACAGACTGCTTTACTTGTTATCCAGCAGGTGGGTGTGTCTCGTAGTAGGATACCATAAGACCAGAGCAACATTGCTAGGAGATGGGTACAGCTGTTTAAAGAAGTTTCAGTCTCCAGCTGCACTGGTTTTTGTTGGGTTGTTTGTGTGTTTGGTTTTTTGCTACAGATGCAGGCTGCTACTGACAAAAAACAGAGCACACATTTCTAAGGGTGGAGGAAGGGAAGCTATTTTGAAAGATACTGTGATCTACTCAGAGAACACGTAAGTCTGAGCCGAGAACAGAAGCCTTACTCTAAATTCTTTAACTGATCTTTGCCTGACCTTAGGCAAGCTTCTGCGTTGGTTTCCCATGTTAATATTGCTTATGACACAGAGGCAGAAATGATCGTATGTCTGCAAAGCACTTTGAAAGCTTCAGACATGCAATACCTACCTTATGAAATGGTTTTGTAGGGGAAGGAATCCTGAGGACAGATATGCATGAGATGTTCTCAAGTTCTACATGTGTAGTGCTGACTTAGATGAAAGTACAAATAAGCATTAATGCAGGAATTCATTAAATTAGGAGAATGTGTTGTTTGGTTGTTTTTTAAGGTATAAAAGTACTTTTGTAACTTTCTTGTTTCTCAAACCACTGTTTGGCCCAGCAGTACCTGGTGAAGTTAAGCAGTCTGATAAACCAATTCATTCTTGTTAGAAAATGCCTATCTAAAAATAATTGTTAATCTGCACATGAGAAATGTGAAAAGGCAGCATGAAAACATCTGGAGATTTCAGTCAAAAGGAATAAAGATTTCTGTTCTGATATCTGTTCAAATTAACTTCCAGTGAATTGGATGGGATTATTACATATCCTTCTACCAATCTTTCACTCACCATGGAAGCCAATTTCGCATTCAAACAGAAGTGAAAGACTCTGCTGTTGAAACTCCAATAATAATGGATTATTACCACAGCAATAGTTAGATTTCATTGTGGAAAACATGAGGTTAGAGTTGCACTTAAATATACAAAACTCCTACTGTAAATAGCACAACCGCTCATGTGACCTCTATCCAAAGCCATCAGAAAGGCTGTGAGGTTGTGAACTTGATCACATAAAAAACCCAAACGTGTATTTTCTTATCTCTCTGGGGCTTTGGGACTAGGACTAAGAGCAGAAGGGACTATAAACATAAGAGCAGAAGTAGAGACTCATTTTGTAATGGGTGTCTGTAATTCAACATGTGAGCAGAGAAGCAGAGACCAAACCTTGCAGTGGAGCTACTACTGTTTCCTCATAAAGTACAGGATTCACGGACAATGCAGACCTCACACCTCTGGATTTTATTTTTTAGCTGACCTGAAAGCAGATAAAACCATTGGCACACAGGTACCGTGAAAGACCTATCTCCACAGGTGTTTGCCTGAAGGCTGTGGGAGTTGTTGTTTGTGGAAGTTGCCCTTTCTTTCCTGTGTAGAAAGGCAAATCTCTGTTTCCTCTGGGTCACACACATGCCATAAGCATGCAGAGATTTGCCTTTTTCATGACTGACATAGGCACGTGGACTTTTTTACATCTATTTACAGAAGTAAAGACTTCTTAAAGACCTTTAAATATGTTTACAGAACAGGGCAAACCCTTGTTGTTATTTTGGTCTTGAGTTTGCCATTCTTTTAGAAAGTTAAAGCTCCAACTGGTAACACCATGAGGAGGTAAAAAGCCAGGAAGGAACAAAGGCTTAGTAAAGTCTCACTTAATACTTGTACTTATTTCTTTAGTATATAAGGTTGTGGAATTAAAACACTGTGCATTTGACCAATGCTCCAGCACCTGAGGGAGGCAGGCCAGAAGCAGAAATCTGTTTATATGACCTCAGTTTTATTTCACTGCCATTCAGTGAGGACAATAACAAATTTCACAGATACTTGTTACTCCATCCACTTATGCTAAAACAAGAAATCTCACCATGCTAAAACAAGAAATCTCACCACACAGTGCCACAGAAAGGATTTCCTAGTTGAAATAAGGCCATCCTGATACACAGTGTTGCAACCTGCCCACCACACTACGAATTCTCACACAGAGCTGTGGAGATGTGCCAAGGCAGAACTGTCTCTGAAAAGGAGAAGATTTTGAGATACGAGAAGTCCAGGCCATCTCTCTGTGCACTCATGGTCTCTACTCGCCATCTCCGGGAAATGAATGCATGCAGCCTGCAGAGTTTAATTCTCTTTTGGTTTATTACTATTTAAAAATCAGGTTTTGTATCCCCTTCTACAGAGGCTTCACCTTCCAACAGAACATACAAAAAATACACACAGTAGAAAAAAAAAAAAAGATAGGTAGGTAAGTTGCTTTATACAAACAGGTCCCTAGGAACCCAAAAAGGCTAAAACAGGCTCGGTTTCAATAGAAGCAGGCCCATAAATAGGCAAGAGACTTCATTCAAGTAGGGAAAGAGTCATCCATCCTCACCTAAGATCCTTTCTTGCTCACACTGAAGACAATGGGACGATTCCCAACAACTTCAGTAGAAGCAGGACTGGGATTCATCAGAGCCAATGGCAAACTTTTCTGCTCCTTCCCTTCCAAGGCACTGTCTCTTCCATAAAGCGTGCAGCCAGGGAAAAATGCCAGTTTTCCTGGCTCATCCCACACTCATGTTTCAGGTGTTCACTCTACAGGACATCAAAGAACAGCTTTTTTATTTTCTCTCTTACTCTGGTATTTGCACAAATTGCAGCAAACTTCCAGATTACAACAATACTGAAGAAAAATTCCGAGCCCAAGAGCAAGGCTTGGTTGATTCCTTAAGCGCCAGCAGTGAGACTGACAACTTTGCAGAGGGCATGTAAAATTTGCCTGGAGAAGGCACCAGTTTGTAGACACAGCAGCCAAAAAAGTATTAGCAAGCATGAGATTGATTTATTATAAAATCACTTACCCAAGGTCACTATGTGACTGCAGGATGCTCAAGAGCATTTATGGCTGCCAGTGGCTGCATGAAGTGACTCCATGGTCCACATGGAACACAGGAGCTGGGAGGGAGTCACTGGAACATCAGTGAGACTCCAGTTACCTCCTTCCTTCAGCATATCTTGGCTTAGAGCACTTCCAGGTCTCTAAAATTGCAGCACAAGCATGGAGGCCACTCAGGAAAAGCTTCATTCACATAAACCCTGAGAGCAGATCAATCGTGCCAGTCAGTCTTCAAATAAATTTAAATATCACACCTTTCAGGAAAAATGTGGCCAAATGTTAAACTTTGCATTACACCTGAAGTCAGTGAGGCCAAACATTTGTGACAGAGTTCAGCAGCACAGTTGTGCAGCACAATTTGGCATATCAATTAAATATTGGCACACTCTTACCCAAGGGTTATCATAATCTCATTTTACAGACAGGAACACAACACAGAAGAGGCTAGAGATGACACAGGGTGTTAATTCTTGGCAAACAGGCCGTCACTGCCCACCACCACAGAGGGCACAGTTGTGGTTTTTCACTGATGTGCCGTAACCATTCCAACCACCAGCACAACCCCTCACAGCCAGGGCTCCTGCTCCTGGGCTGCATCACTCTGCAGTTATGTCATATCACTATTTTTAAGTGGTGCTTTCTCTTTTTTCTTTTCAGCCAAATAACTCCCTGCTTTGTTTTATAGCCAACAGAGTTATTTGCAGAACTGCACATATTCGAGTAGGCACCACACTGGCACAGGGATGTGTGGAGGGTAAGGGTCAAAGGAGAAGGCAGATTACTTTGTCAGTGTTGGTGCTGACTCTGTAGCAGTACCTGTGGCTGCAGCCCAGGAGCACTGCCTGCCCCCCTCCCTCTGGGTCCCAGGCTCAGTGCTCTGGAACATGCTGCTTTCTCACGGGGCCAGGGAGCTGCAGCAGATTGGGCTGGAAGCCAGATCTGTTCCCAAGGGCTCACTCACAACAGCTGAAGGATCTTGTTTTGAAAAGGATGTTCAGGATAAAAAAAGTGGCTCTTTGAGGAGACACTGGAGCAGAAAGAATCTGCTTTCCTTTTTAAGTTTTCCTAGTGGGTTTTTTTTTTCCCTCTTTGCTCATTTATTTTGTCTCTCAGGGTGGAACTGAGAGCCTAAGCTCAGAGATTCACCGTGAGCTTCTGTTCTGTTCAAATAAAATTCAGGTATTGTGCCCAAGAAAAAAGTGAACAGTACTAAGCTGGCTTAATTTACATTTGGGTATTGACAATGCTGTTAAGGTATAATCATAATGCTGAAAAAGCCAGCACATTCCATGGTGTTGTTTGGCACTTGCTCTCAGACTTTCTGCCACAGTGACAACTGAAAATATCTTATTATTTTTGTTGGTGGTAAAGAAAAGCTCTTCCTGTTTCATTACTTAGAATTTTTTTGGCTGCTTTTAACTTTGTCCATTTATCTCTCATGAAACCCAAGGAGAGCTCTTGCTCTCCATTCATTCTTCCAACACTGAAGTCTGGAGTTCCTTTGAAGTTTACTTTGGCATCTACTTCCTCAAGCAAGCACCTTAAAAAAAATTAAAGCTGAAAGTGGTACCCCACTCCTGACTCAAGACATAAGTTTAGATATTGAATTCTAGGAACAAAGATTTAGTGAAAAAACAAGACACTAAAGTTACAACAGAGCCTACAAAATCTAGGTTAGCTTTCATACTAGCAATTCAATTAGTTGAGTTAGATAGACATTCAGTTACACAGCTCTTCTATTCAAGTCATTCCTTACTGCTGACAGCAGTTGAAGGAGGAACAATAATTTCAGGGAATACATGGGAAATAACAAATATTCCCTAAATCACTGGCACTCAAACAGGTCTAACTTTGTGACTGGGCATTTACAATTATTCAAAAGATTGGTAGGAAGACCAACTCCACACCATCTCAATAGTTCTAGACTTTAAAAACCAAAAGATTCATCCCCCCCGACATATTATGCTTTGCCCTACTATAATTAAGGCACTGGATTGAGAGAAGGAAAAATCTCTGTTCAACTTCTGGTTCTGCTATCAATTTCCCACATCATCATGGGCAAATCACTTAGGATTGAGAGCTCACATGCACATTGCCGTGTGTCAGGTGAGCCACACTGCACACATTTAAGACACGACAAATGCAAGGTCACATCACCTAATTTAACTCAGTATGGAATAAATTCACATTAAATTGCTTTACCTTGCATTCCTTATGGATTAACATTTATAAAGATAAATTCAGGCAACAAAAGAAGCCTGAGAAGTCTGTGCCCCCACATTTAACACAACACTTAAGCATGAATGCAAGTGGTTTTTAGTCCTGTATCTTTCACTCATTCTCTTTTAAGCATCTATTCCTTTCTTGTCTGTCTTTAATATATAGATTATGAATGACTGAAGACATTTTCATAATGCCTAATAAACAAGGCTCTGAGCCTCAGATGAGAGGTTATGGGACTCCTGTAATACAAACAAATACTAGAAGTGTGATTATATAAATTTGCATGAACTAAAGTTTCCTTCTTGACATGTGCACCAACTCAAACATTGGCTTGTAGTCCCTACAAAGGAGAAGGCAAGGAAAGGAGGGTGGCCCAAAATCAGAACTATCATCTATATGCTTATACGCCAATTAAAAATAAAATGTAATAGCGACAAGCTGCAGCTCAGGGAATGTCACATACTTCCCTTTGAGCTTGTGAGGCTGAGTTTTCTGTTTGGATCTGTCTCATGTTCTATGAGAAACAGGCATTTCCCAAAGTACAGAATAGAAAGAATGTGCAAGTAGATTAAATTACTGTCCAGAATGGAACAGTATGCCCCCAAAGAAGCAAAAAGCACTGAAAACACACCACAGCTAAAAATCTGCCCAGCTTCCTACTGGCACTAGCCTGCACCACCCTCGTGTGTTGGTACAAATCTCTCCCATTCACACTAGGATGATCTACAACTGTCATTTCAGGATTGTTAACCTCCTGCCTAATTGTTTCCCTGTCCACTAGACCAAGCACTAAGTAGTTTTAATTCAAAGTATTGATGACAACTTAGTAAGCCTTTTCTTTGACAAGAAGAACACACTGTTTTAGAAAGCTTTGTTTTTAGTTCAAGGCTTTTCTTTTGTTTCACCAGGTCAAATTCTGTAGCATTCAAAATTAAATTCTGATAGATATAGCCAAAATTCAACCCACTCGTAACACTAAAGTCAGGGCAGCTAAATGTAGGATGAAAGTATCCTATACTCTGGACTTAAGGTTTTGGAGTTGAATTTTAAGACTAATGCACCTTCTCTGAGTGCACAGGAACACTGGGAACACAAACTTCTATCTTTCAGCATACAGCCTCAGTTCAACAGAAATTTCCCTTGTGGATTAATTATGAGCTTTTACTAAATCAGTGACTGCAGCTGCATTTGCTAACCCCAACAAATTGTTATGCCGACTGGAAAGCCTGCTCTCTCCTGATTTGCTTGGCAGCTTAAAAGGTTGTCTCAGCACTAGATTTGTAGGGTATTTGAAAATGTTTTGTCACTTTTCTAAGCTGTTCTGTTTTTACCTGTCCATTAATCTTACCAGCACAAGAGCAATTCCATGAAGCTTTAGTGGTGGGATTTGTTTGTTTCACTGGTTTTTCCTTTTAAATGAGACTCATACCTATTCCAGGATTCTGAGAGGAGATGACTGGAGAAGAACATGTCCTTCAGTCTCCCAACAGATTAATAGCAAAACTTCAAGTCCACTGCAACATGCTCTCTATTTAGAAAGTGCTGGTGCTATAAAGAGAAAGCCATTGATTATTCATCCTTGATTTATAATAGTCGAGAGCAAGTACAAAACGTAGCTTCTTACAAGAGGGAATCTGGGTCTTCTAACTCTCTAGAATTCAGAATGTAATTCCAAAATCCATATACTTACAAAGGGCTCTCTAATTCTAACATGAAACCAAAATGGGAATATCAGTTAAACATCAGCTGCGGGGTTTGAATTAGGAGCACCTGGGCAATGCAGGCTGTGGTACAACAACAGTTCGTATCTCTGCATGTTTACACAGGCAGATGTCCTGCAGCAAATGAGAACCTGGTCAAAGAGGCTCTGTCCTGCTCCAGCACTGTATTAATGATGGAGATAGATATTGTTTCATGGGATGCAAGTTTGGTGCAGGACATGGGCTCTTCAGAGTGGCCTTTTTAGAAACATTCAATACACAAAGCAGTTTACCAAATCACTGCTTAAATCTTTGCTCAATAACCCTCTCAACAATTGTGATGTAGAGAAGGTTCTTCACAGATATGAAATTAAGGAATAAATTCAGGAAACTGTTCTATGTGACATCGAGCATCAACAGCAGAACCATAACTAAAACTCAGAGTATTCCTAGCTCCTAACCCTGTGTTAAACAACATTTATACCTGGGTTTGGTACATAAAACCTTGACTAGTTACATGGAAGGAAAGGGAGGGTCAAGAAAGGACATTATTTCTGCACAAGTGGTATTTTCAGATTAAATGGAATGTCCAGCAGCTTAGAGTCCAGCTTCTTTGCATTTTGTAATCAATTCTTTCTCAAAGATACGCTGTTTGCAATTCCCACCTCTTATACTAGAAACCCTTCTCATTTGGAAAAGAAAGGAGTAACACTGGCTTTTGCAAACCTGATTAGAGACATATCAGGAGAGCACGACTGTGGCCAAAAAGCCCAGCTCACTGAGAATACAGCACAGTCCAGAGTGGGATTCATGTATTATTTACTGGCTCTCATTTGCACGCCTTTTGGACAGGTGGCTGAATTGCTCAAAAACCAGACAAAACGAGGGGATGCAAAGTAACATACTAACTTCTTTAATAGAGTCCAATCCAATTAAACCAAAATCACTCTGTGAACCCCTGGGTTTATTCACACTAAACAAGTCAGTGGTACATAGTGTTAACCCAATAGCTGATCATGTTCATCCCCTAGGTCCCCACATGAAAAATGAGCACCAGTCAACCAGACTGTAATGGTATTTTTCCTTCCTTTTTTTTTTTNAAAACTATTTCTCTCATAGACTTAAAACAACTGACTAGCCAAGTTATTAATTATGGTACATCTAAAAAAACCATTAATACTAACCCTAATGTGACTGCTGCTTTACGAGTGCTCTGTGTATCGCCTTAGACTGGTTTTTCAGTAGCAATTCACTACAACAGGTCCTAAAATAATAATAATAAAGAATTAAAAACCTGACAGCAAGTTTAATGGTCAAAAGTAATTTAAAAAAAACTGTTCTGAAAGGTGATTTTTCTCAGCAGTTCAGTCCTGCTGCAGCACTCACAGCCTCACAAAGGCAGAAGGGGTTCAAATTCTCTCTCCTTCTTTAAATTTTTCTGTTTTTAAAAGGACAACTGCATTGTAACCTGCTAGGAACCACGGGGCATTTTACTTAACGTTATATTCAATAATGGGTCTGTTTTTAAAACTTATTGTTTTTCTGGGGGAGTTTAGGGAGGGTGAGGGAATAGAGAGAGAACAAAATCACAGCTCCCTGTAGCTGCAGCTCCCCAGGTGCCTCGGTCACTAGGACTGTCTCATCCTCAGACCAGTGCTGGTAACTTTTGATCATTCTAGAAGAACATGAAGAAAACACCAGCAGCAGCCTCTAAAGCTCCATTTGTTTTGAGTCATGTCTCCTACAAGGCCACCATCTTCTGTAATTTTTCAGCTAAAGAAGCATTTTCTCCCTCTCCCCAGTGAAGGTTTAAAGGTGGGGTAGAGCATGAGACAAAGAGGGAAGCTAAAATGAATAAAAAATTCTCAGCTATAGAACCAAATTTCATTATTTTCTCTTTCATTCACAGCATCTTATCATTATAGCCAGACTGCTGCTTTGCTTTGTCAAGATCCAACTGATCTCATTTCCCCTCTGGCCCCATTGGTTGCTGGTCGACCTCTGGATCCACTAGGGATGATGCAAATGCTGACTGGACGATCTGAAACCCAAACGACTCCAGAAGAGACATGTTCTGTTGGGGTGAGAAGGGGGATCCCAGAGCAGGACCCAGGTCCCCCAATGGGCCACCAAGGGCCCTGACGTGAACTTTCTGTATGTGTTTGTTCAGATAAGACTTTGATCTGAAAAAGCTGCCGCATTCAGGGCACGGGTACTTCTTCTCTCCTTCCGTCTCCATTTTGTTTTTGCTGACTGCCAGGTCACACGAGAAGGACCCATTGGTGCTCTGTTTCTCAGGAGTCTTGAGGTCACTGGTGTCAGAGAGGTCTCCATATGAATCAGAACTCTCAATCGGGTCCGAATGTGAACATTTCTGGCCTTCTATGGGAAAAAGAAAAGAGAGAAGTTTTCAGAATCTTAGCTCCCAAAGGAAGATATTTAACATGCATTAAAATAAATTAGATTGGTTACCACCTGATCACATTAATGCCTGTCACAACAGAATGATACGCACTTAACATCCAATCCCTCATATTCTAAAGCCCTTGAACATAGGTCCCCTTTCCAAACCACCAGGCTGCTATCAGAGCAACAGCTGGGGTTTCATTAGGGATTTGTCATGATACTGAATGCAATCATAATGGGTCTCCGGTTTATGTAACACTTCTTGAATCCCAAGGATGTCTCACAATGTTTACACCTCAGACAATACAAAAGGATGGACCTAATGATGAGTTTTTAATGGTGCAATTCGCTTGCACACTTCTGAAATGCTGTTGATACTTCGCGGGAGACCCTAGAAACTCCATGAAGTACAACAGGCTGCAGCAAGATGTGAAGAAACCTGGAAACACTCAGTGAAACAGCAGTGAGCTACTGCAATTTAAGAAGTGCAATTCCATTTAGCCTCAAGGAACTCTTTTTTACAAGTGCAACACTGATAGAAGTGAACTTCACAACCTAAAACTGTTCTATCTTTAAATACTATAGTGTGAAACAGCAGACAGGTTAGGGACATTATTTAAGTTACTTGGATATATGTCCTGGCAAAACCACTGGTATGTTTGGAGTCTTCCCCATTCTCCTATGGCGGCATGCCAAGGAAGTTTGTCCATACTTTTTTGCTCATTGCATATGAATGAGTGTGAGAAACCCAAACGTGCTCACTAAACGAGTCTCTGAATACAAATAGGCTGCACCTAATATTAACTCTAAGAGACGAAAGAACCACTTGGCACAACCCAAAAGACAGATTTGCTCTGGACTCAGCATTACAAACCTAACAGGATATGCATGAAATCAATATACCACTGAGCTGGAATACATCTCTTTTTAAAGTCAGCACACCACCCAAAACTAAAGGGCTTCTCTAGTAACTCTATCAAGACTTCAACAGAAAAAATTACACAACTCCAGCTTTCTGCTGGCACAGACTTTGTTTAACCCAGCCCACTGTGTTCTCCTGGGCAAGAAAAAAACCAGAAAAATTGTGGCTTTGAAGAATTTTCTGATGTTTCACCTTCACTGGGAATACTGACAGCTCAAACGAAGAAGCAAAAGCCTAATCTACACAGGCAAACACACCGGTTTACTTATTCAGCAGTTAAATACTCTTTAGCTATGCTTACAATAACATCTTTTTCTTCCCCCTCCCCCAGAAGTTATATGAATGTTACAAACAACAAAAAAGCACCAGTACTATTATCACCCTTTACCTCTCCTCTCCAACAACTGCATTGAGAGTTTAGCTACAGACAGCTGGCTGCATGTACAGTATGGCTCCTCATCAAAACCAGAAATAGGGTTTGACTGACACGAGATTCAAGTGGAGTGGGACTAACGAACTCGCCCTCAGGCAAAATCCAGATGCTAACTGCTCCAAGGAAGAGGGTGAAGATGAACTAAAATGGCTTTTTCAATCTTCCAAATCAAAGAAGCTGCCAAAAAAATCACATATTCTGTGTCCACCTCCTTCCCCATGACTTTGTTGAATCGGCTATCCAATGACAGGTATTACATCCTATGTGATGCTGTGGAATTTCTCTGCATCTCCCTAAGCTTCTCTCCAGTATTGTCCCTGTCCTTCCTCCCTCCCCTTTCTTGTGCCCAGCCCAACACCCCACAACACAAAGTTCTGCACAGAGCAGCAAGGTGCAGAGCAGCGAGTCTCTTGCCTTTGATGCCATAGGTCCTGACGCAGTGGAACGCTGCTCCCCCATTCGGGATGGACTCCTGGTGCCTGGAGACCTGGGGAAGGGGAACACCGTGGTGGGTTTTAACATGGACCTTTAAGTAGGAGGCAGAGGAGAAACCTAAACAAGATAAAAGGAGATGAGATCCTGCCACCAGCAAAGACACGCATCTGCCTTCCCTGTTCCTTTAATCTTTCTCTTGCTCCTGCTCCCTACTGCAAAGCTGCTGTTCCACCAGTTCCCTCTGACACGCTCAGGTAGGATTCCTGTCATCATCAGGCAGTAATGCAATGCACACTTCTCATCAGAATGAGTTTGCTTTTTGTTAGAAAAAAGCAAACAGCCTCCTTGAGAAACAAATTCTGTGTAAGCAAACCTAGCAGGTGACATGAAACTTTCTGGAAAAAAAGGCAGAAGAGACATACAAAAAGGCACCCATGTCTCTTCACCATTTTTGTGCTGTTTTATTTATTTTAAGTAAAAATGCTTTTGTCATCTGATAATACTTTGGAAGATAGTTCCAATTAGTTTATTTTATGCTGTTAAGATTTGAAAGAATGGTATCTAGTAACTTGTTTTTTAGTATGCTTTCCCCTTAGGTTTCTAGCATTTATAGTGACTTCTAGAAGGCAGAAAGCTGAAACTATTGACTTTTTCAGGTATACAGTTTTGTTCTGTAGTAATTTTTGAACAATATTTCCTGCAGTCAGCTCATCCTGAGTTTTAAAAAATATACTAGAACTCATATTTTGTCTACAATTAACAAAAAATATTAAAAATAAAATTCAGTAATTTTAATAGCTCTGATTGGTAAGCGCCAAACACTGAAAATAAAAACATATATATATATCAAATAATTGATTTCTGAACAAACAGTTTTTTACATTTGTGCATGTGCTTTTAAAAATGTTTTTTTAAGTCTCACAAATATGTCCCTTTTTTTAAATGCAATAAATTATCTCACGTATACTTTGGAATGTTTTTAAATTTAACCTGAATAAGATTTGCCATTACTACTAGTACATTTGGACCACATACGAGGCACAACGAGGACAGAGTTTTAAAGACTTCCTACGGAGGTAAAGCTACTACCAACAACCAGCTTAATTTTCTGTTATATTTTGAACAGAATATTATGGCACTTTCATGTTAGAAACATTTTCCACTAACAACTAAGAACACAACACAAGGTTCGCCATCACAGAACTAGAGTTGCAGGTTCCCTTTCTGGAGAGAGAAAACTCAAGCCCTAGATTTTTTAAACCAATATAGCATTTACAGCACAAGTCCTTGCAAGAGAACTTTCATAACAATACTTTGCTTAAAATATGAATAGATATTCTACCATAAAGCCATTTTTGTGGTGATATAACTGCATTTACATTTGATGATATATAGTAATATCTTAGGAAGGATGCAAACCAAATACTGCACACCTCTCTGGGGTGGATTTTCTGACTGCAGCTTTTAGTTTCAGGTGCTGAATTTAATAATGAATGTGGCTTTACACTAGATTTCCCTGTGCCTAGCACACAGAATATCACTCTGCCCAGACTTTTATCCAAGGGTTATTAAGAATTACATATACAGGACCTGCAAAGCAAGACAGAACTCCACAGCAACCTGCTGAAGGGAAAAAGGGCAGGTTGCTGAGAATGAACAAAAGGTAGTCACTGTGGACCCCTGAGTTGAAGATAAAAGTACAGAAAAGTAGATACATCACAACTGAAGAAACCCAGAACACACAACTCTTGAAATACAATGGAGCAGAATCACCAAGGCCAAGTCATCCAGGGAATTAATGTAAGGACATTATCCTCCGAAATAATGCAAGACCCACCCTCAGACATGAAATGCCACATTGAAAATCTCACTGGGCAGCAAGAGAATATATTCTTACAAATACCAAAAATTCACTGTAGACATGAAAGAACCAGTCATTGACTGGTATAGAAAAGGGCACAGTGTACAGATATAATGGTGACACTTCCACCTATGAGGTACTTTCCTTATTTCACTCACGTGGCTAATAACCACATGCATGCTGAGATCAACCTCTTTGATGCAGCGATGCATTAAAATCTCACTGCCAACCATTAAAAAAGGACTACATGCAGGTATTCACTGTTTTTCTATACTACAACTGACACAGGGAAATCTGAACTTGTAATCTCTGCTACACAACATTTTTTCTGAACTCTGCAGTTCTATTTGTTGAGTACATGGTTTTATATAATGAAAACTGCTGCAAAGTGTGTTAGCTCCCCTTTACGCACTTGGCACATGAACATGTGAGTCATCAACTTCCATCAAAACCATAAGAATGCCAGCTGCTTCATGGGAAACTGTTTAAAGGGAGACTTTTTTGGGGTTGTTTTCATCCTAATTTTTTCCTGAACCACTTAGCACTGGCCTTTTTATCTCCACCAGACTTTAATTATGAATGCCTGTCCTAGGAAGATGGGGGCTCATAGACAATAAGCCTTCACTCTTTAAAGTCTCTTTCAGGGCAAAATCAGTCCAATCCACAGGATAAAGTGGCAGTATTTTTCAGAGAAGGAATGTATTTATTGCTTTACTCATACACACTTCTCTACTTTGCAGAGCAGATTATTTCTTCATACCAGGAGAACCAATATTAAAACATGTATAGAGAGCAAATGATCTGCTTTATGTAAATGGGACCTATCCCTTGGTCTCTTAGATAACATCTATAAGGAGATAAACTATAGAAAAAACCGTCTGATGCTCCTTGCTCAAAAATTGTAATTTGGATTTAGCTGGAACATGAGGAGAATGTGTCTTGCTTTAATGGACTCTGTCCACCATGACATGTACAAGAACTCACTGTGAAAAATAAATTATCATTTGTGATTGGAATATTTACCCTTTTCCTAACTAATGTGATTTCTGCAAAACAAACAATGTGTATGTGTTTGAAACACAACCCCAAATTTCTGAGTTCCACGTGTTACTACTAAGTACCAGCTCTAGACCTGCCAAAGTCATTAGTCTCTTGAATTCTTTGAAAAAGCCCACACAAGCAAATAAAGTTCCTAAGGCTGGTAATAGAAGATTGTATAACAACACAACAGGAGCATGTCTTTTTTATTTAAACTGATTAAAGAGAATTTGTCTTAAAAAGTGAGGCTTGAGGATTAGTTTTTTTAAGCACATTTTAGACAATTTCTATTAAAAAAACCAAAACCAAAATACCAAACCAAAAAAGAAAAACAAACAACCCAAACAACCCCCAAAATCCCAGGGGAAAAAAACCAACACCACAAAACCCCTCAAAACCACTTCATTGTTTCCCTGATTTAACAAGATTTAATTGCTTCCATGACTATTCTAAGCATAAAGACCCCAAGTAAGAAAATAACTTGGAAAAAACATCAAATCATAGCTGGTAGTTTTAAAAAATTATACCGCCACATTGTAAAAGAAATAAGTATGATCAACAAATGACTATACACATGACATGGCAAACCATTGGCTACTGCTTTCTGTCAGGTACTGAGTTCCATCCCCATCTCCTAAACCCATTAAACCTTTAAAACAACATGAGATACTTGACTAAGTTCCACAGAAAAGCCTTCAGTCCAATGGGATAAACTGAGGGAGTCTAAGCTCTGTCATTAACACCGTGAATATTCAGCTGTGTTAAGTGTCACCTTTTCATCCACTTTTTTTTTAAGTAGGCAAACATCCAAAATTCTCTCCACAAGCAGCTTGAACTTGTAGAGCATTCTTGCTTGACAATTACTATATCCGGAGGTTGACAATTACTATATTCAGAACCAGCTAAGTTTCAGTTAAAAAATACATCAGCACATTAGCCAAGGGAAGAATAAACAAAATCCCACTGCACAAGCACCGCAGCCACAGCACAGCTGTGATCAGGTTACTGCGTGTGGCTTCTGACTGTACCAATGCCTATCAAATAGATGTTTCTAATCCAGAAATTTTCCACTAGACTTCATCTTGCCAGGCTCTACAATTTAAAAAATAACTATTTAAAACAATGAACATTATACTTTGATTCTAGAACACCTGGGATTACAAATTCTGCTGTCATTGATCATAAATCTATAATCAAAATTCACACCATAATACAATGTGTACAACACAATTGTTTGACAAATCCCATCTGTAGCTTCCCCTTCCTATGAATTTTAACACTTCCTATAAAATTTAGCATTATTCATTATTCGTAAATACATTTTTTAAATCCTGATGTAAACTGAAATTCACAGCAGACAATTCTGACAACTCCCATAAAATACACAAACTGTAAGAAGAAAGTAGTTGCTTACAGTTTGCTGTACAACAGGTTCCCTGTCCTTCTACAGATAAGTGTATGTTTTATTTAAATTGACACTGTACATTTAGATTTGTAAAATGTGAATAAACCACTTAGTCATTTTATTATTTGAATGCCGACTCTGTCTTTGTCACACTGGCTTCATTTCCAAAGAGCTGCAGTGACATCCAGTGGTAGCTAAGTTGAAACTCAAGCTTACAAATCGTGGAAACAAGACAATTCCTCCCAACCCATCTGAGTTTCTGTTTGGCACCATGTTCAACGAAAGGAGAGCAGGATAGCACCTGGATCTTGAACAGTTAGTTATCTTCCATGTTGTTGTCACAAAAAGAATTGAGATAAGCTTAAGCAGTTTTTCAGAAGCCAGGCCTTTAGCTGAAAAGGAGGTCAAGCTTCATTTCACACCATCTACCTGGAGCTTCAAAACCTGAAGATTTTCAGCCCAGATGCCTTTTCCACTCACATTGATAAGAGCACTTTCAGGACCTTGTTCAACTAGTGGAAACACCTCCCTTGCAATTTAATGTCTCATTACTCATCAACTCCAAAAGCTCCCTGTACAGTCAGCACACTGAACACAGAAGAGCTTTATTTTCTCAAAAGATTTCACCTCTCTTAAACTAGAAAAGAGAACACATGTCAGGAAAAAAGACTCATCAGAAAAGTAAGATCCCAAAACACAGCAGCAATCTCTTCTAACACCTACTAGCTATGTATACCTGTGTGAGCCAACAAGGCATTTTGAAGTTGTGTATTAATCGCTCAAAAAAAGAGACACCAATAAGTCAAAATAATTTTTCCAGCTTGGCTTACATCCCACAAAACCTAAATTTCCAACTCTCAACAACTGAAGAGTACCAGAAGCAGATGGAAAAGCTTCACAAACTCTTAGTCATGTGGTTTAGTTTTACTTAGTGCGGCAAGGAGCAGGGAGCTGGACTCAGTGATCTTTATGGGATCCCTCACAGACTGCGAAAAGCTGTATTTGTGCAAATAAAGGCAAGACATATCTCTAGTGCTCTTTACAAAATACGTTTTAGATATGTACATTAATACATATAAATAAAGCAATTTCTTGTGATAAGAGGGAGAAGCAGCTTGACTCTATTGTACCAGGAGGTTAAGTAAGACTTAGAAGCATAATGTAGATTTATGTTCAGTGTGTAATTTTCAGCTTGATGTGTATTTCAAAGATTCTTCTTCCAAACTGACTGCAAGGGCTCAAGTCTAATCAGGTATAGAAAAAAAAAAGACTTACGTTGGACAGCAGCAAGGCAACTTATCATGGTTACTGTATAGGGATCTGGCTACTTAGCAAATAAAATTTGCATCAGATTTCAGCTGAGTTTCTTTGGGAACTATCTGCCATGTGAAAAGGCCAGACCTATACTCCATCAGTTTCAGGCTTAAGTATTCAGCAGGAAGAGCAGAGTATGTACACATACAGGGTATAACCTCCTCCTGTTACAAAGAGAGTCATGCAGCCTTACAGCTCCCCTCAAGTGCTGTCCCATCCCACTGGAATAAAAAAATAGTTTCTTCATTACCTCGGTTACAGATAGTGCAGAAATTGCTTGGTCCTTCACTATGCTTCTTCAAGTGATCTGCCATATATGCTGCTCGCAAATACTTCCCACACACCTGGCATGGAACTTTGTCTTCATGACATGCCAGGTGTGAGCGCAGCCGGTCACGAGTGGCAAAGGAAGCATTACAAGTCTGCAGGTATAATGAGAACCATGTGACTCATCAACTCTGCTAACAGCACTGATATTGTTGAATATATTTAGTATTCTTTAGAGTAAATACCTTAGATCCTGTGCAAACACAAAAATGACATGATGCACAAGCCATTTTCCCCCAAATAAAAAATTCAGAACATCGACATATTGCACAAGATGTAATGTTACTACTCAAAAGAATTAAGGCAGCAAGAAAACAGCTCTGACACACTACAGACAGTAAAACTTACATCAAGGTAGACTTGTAAGGCTTTAGCTCCTTTCTGAGGATGAAGATACTAAAATTTTAAGTAATATTGAACAAAAGAAATAGCACAAACCACTTTGTTCCATTTACAGTAAGTTCTGCCATTTCACTGAGCCATTACAATCACTTTAGACCATTCAAAATGTCCTCTCTGTCATCTTCCTAAATTCTACTCTTTGATGAGATAAACCTAACTTCAGTACACAGAATTCTTTTGGAGTGTGAAGACATACAAACAAGGGATCAGAGAATTATCTGGGATGACAATAGGACGAGAGACAGTAGAAGAATCATCCTGGTATCCACAGCAGCAGTGCAGACAAACTGTAGAAGTGAAGCCTCAAAACTGAGCAGGTATCAAAATAACTGCATGACACTGTAATCTGTTTTAACTTACCCCTGGTCAAGGTATCATATTCCACTTACTACCACAAAACAAGCTTGATTTGGCATAAGATAATATTGATTCTATTTGCCCACTTTCCAGCTGAAATCCATACAATGGTGAAGGTTCTCCCCCATTTTTATAATCCCAGCAATGTGCAGGCAGGGAGGCTGTGCCCACAGCCTGTTACAATGGCCTGCCAGTTCTAAAAGGCTTGCTCTGTCTCTAACGTGAAAGGAAATAAATCACCAGCAATACGCTGCACAAGGCATTAGAGTTACAGTCTAAACCATTTCACAAGTGCAAGAGGAGAAACAAAACCAAACGTACATCAGAATGACCAGACCAAGCAGGAGCAGTGACATTCAAGAGTGTACAGTGTTTTGTTTATACCAACTTTATATAAAATAACACAGTTTTAAGAGATATAAACAGAACCCCCCAAAGAAACAATATGAGGCTGTTCAGTGTCTTGGGAACTGGATATAGTCTGTATTTTTAAATATCAGTGTGTAATTAAACCACTGTTTCAATAGAGATAAGACTTATTAAAGTAAAAATCTTAGTAAAATTCCAAAATTATAACTCAAGTAAGTGAAATTGACAATACAGAGGAGGATAACATGTATATAAAATTCAGTTAATCAAGAGCTTAATCCAAAAAGCATTAAACGCAGCTAAAAAGCACCTATCAATTTCAACAGGCTTTATACTCATTCGATCCTGTGAGATGCTTAAGTGTGGAAAACTCCCATGGAGCTGAGGCTGCTCTACCGCAAGCACAAAACTTAACACCTCAGAGGATGAGGACTTAATGAAATTAAAAAGGCAACAGTAAAATTATCTGGATTTCTGTGATATACACAGTTTAACTAGGCCCACCAGACAAAGATTTATAAATTACAAGTATCAAAGTCTAAGAGGCAAATTGTTGAACATGAAAGATTTCTCTTCATTCGAAATCTCAGTACACAGCACTGAGCAAAACAGGTGCAGCTTTCACTTACTAAAATGTTCTTAGAGGTAAGCACTCTCTTAAGGCAGGATTGCAGCACTGATACTAATCAATCTGTTGGATATCAACTAAAGATACATAACTAGACTATCAACAATGACAGCCAAGAGACCCATCATATATAACTCTAAAGCTATGGAGCCGCAGGAAGGTGCATGCCTGAGCATCGGGAGTGCATTAGCTGATGAAGCAGACCAGAGACAAATCACATAAATACAGCGATGCCAGAATTAAAACGGTATCTATCCCACAGTGAACTTAGCAAGCTGAAAGCTTAGGAAAAAGCAATATAATAATTTATGTGTTTGATTTCTTGCTCTTGCTGCTGAGTTGTGTAAAGCTCACCTTTGGATAAGCTATAGAGTAAATATATCTGCAATGAAGCTTAAAAACAATAATTAAGTCCAGTGGAGAAAGCAAGAATCAGTTTAGCTGAATTATAACAATGGGAGACAGGACTAGGGTTAAAGAAAACCCCAAAGTTAATATTCAAATAGTTA
Organism: Oreocharis arfaki; assembly: GCA_013398015.1. NCBI lineage: Eukaryota > Metazoa > Chordata > Aves > Passeriformes > Paramythiidae > Oreocharis > Oreocharis arfaki. The sequence continues at coordinate 222,332 of VZRR01004302.1, forward strand.
ATATTTATAAAACGTATAGAGAAAAAAAAAGTTCTATTTTCTGAAAGATGTGAAGTGCTAAATGAGTGCTAAGTATTTATCATTAATTGTTAATCATAGAAGAAAACTCTCCAGTGCTCTCCTATCAAACATTGCACAGGTATATAAATAGACCAAAAAGAATATATAAAGTTTAAAAAACATTGTTTAAGAAATACCTCTTGAAGTTTCAATTTTTCTATGGATGTGGATGTCTCTGAGCTTAATCCATGGTGGCTGCCATTTTCCTGCTAATAGGCAGGAAGTAAGAAAAATTAGGACAGGAAGAAACTCATTCTGCATTGAAATCAATGGGATACGCACCAGACTTGGGATGCCAATTAAGTCGTGCTTTAATTTAACCTGCATTTTTCTTTTTTATTTAATTTGCCAGAAGAACAATCTGTCTTGTCTCACAGAGGAACAAACTTCTGTTTTCTCTCCTTGCTCTTTCACATCCACAGATTTTCAGATCACCGTTTGCTCCCAAACTGCAGCCTGACTTTCATACATTGACACGCAAAAGCCGACAGCTTCACCCCGTCCCATGGAGTCAGTAGCTGAGCTACCCCATTCTGGCTATAAAACTGACTTATCCCTTCTCCCATATCCAGAACTCAACTGTCACATTGGGGGGGTGTGGGGGGGTGTGGAAATTCACCAGTGCAACAATCCAAGGGAAAAGATCCAGAGTGCCATTTGCCTGGACACCAAAGCACCTTCTTGGATCTGATTTCTCAGCTGCACTGACTCTGTGGAGACCTCCGCTAATCTGAGTCTGTCTTAACAGTAATGAAAAAGCTGAAGTCAAGACTTTGGCATCAGGTGCTAGAGGTGCTGGAACTTAGGATACTTGTAAAAGATCTGTGAAGCACAGTCATTATTTCAGGGGGATGAGTGCAGGATTACAAACTGAGCACTGAGAACTACAGCTTTTGCAGGGATGTTCAGCTTAAAATTGTCCTGTTTCTCATACTTTCATTTATTCTGAAGTTGGGTTGACACCTTCTCACTTTTGTTTTGATACTCCAAAGTGTACTGTGATGCCACACCAACAAAACATTACATATCACCATTTTGCAAAGTTACGTAAGAGCACAGGTAAACGGCCAGTTTGTTTAAATCATAATGGAGCACAAATTCCAAAAATGCCATCACAACAGAAGATTCTAGAATGCTCCTCTGTTTACTGACAGACTAATTCTCTTTTCCAGTAAACATAAACAAAATATGACAATAACAGGAATTTTCAACAGGAACTGAACAGATTCAAAAAGGATGCTCAATGCTGTTCAGGCTGCTCTCATGGGGAGCTCATTTGTCAAACAAAGTCAATGGAAAAAGGGAGTGGGAAAAGGGCAAAAAACATGCCAATATTAAGCTATTTTCCTTCTTGGTGGCCAGATCATGTGTTAGATACATATCATGGAACAGAAGCATAACTGGTTATGAGATAATCACAGGGAGAACTTTATAAATTTATACATCAGTTTTCATATTTGAAACAAGTTTTCAGTGACTGCATCCCTTGTGTGGTTTCTACAATGTATAGCAGATCTGTGAATATTCAACAAGATTTTCTAAATCTGATAAGATATTATAAAGCATTTTCTGCAAAGACATATAGCAGGTCATTAACAAATTTTCTGTGCCTTAAGATTATTGAAAAATTAACTGCAGGGCTAAGCAATCAAAAATCAAGAACAAAACGAGCCTGAAGGACAATCTCAACTCTGTCCTGATGATTGTAACCTATAGCCTGTACCTTTTAACTGAAATGAACAGTGCATACAATATTATGGCACTTAAGAGAACACATGATAAGAAAGACTGTTCTTGGAAACCGCTATCACAGAATACATGTGTGCAAGGAAACGGAGTTGAGCTTGGCTGTGCCATTTTAGCATTTTTAGTTACTTTAGAGCTCTTAGTGTATCCTCTGATTCACATAGAGTTGATATTTAATATGCTTAAATCGATATTAAACTATAAAAAAATGTATCAGTCATCAGCTGGCAAAGGACAATTCATAGCTATCAGTGTTATTTGTAAACAGTGTTCATCCAGTAATCTTGGTATCAACTCGCAGAAGACTGATGAGTGTCTGTTCATGTTGAGATGCAAACATTCATCATCAGTTCATCCACAGACCTCTTGCTGTCCCCACATTTTGATTTCTTTTTATGAGTGGAATTTTCCAATTTGTATAAATCTGTAACCCATAAACCACCTTAAGAAGCTTGAGCCAATCTAAAGCTTTATATAGGACATAGAGTTAAATCAATATGACAGCTCTATGGCCTGACTTTCAAATGTGCTGGGCTTTCACAGATCATATGGCTGTCAACAGAAACCTTTAGATGGCTCCAGCTGTCTGGAAAACTGTTCTCAGGATTCTTGAAACCACAAAATGTTTCAAAACTCTCACAATTTGAAGGAAATATTAAAGTGTGTCAAAACACGTGCAAAAATGCAGATCAGGATGCAGCAGTCATATAGGATTGACTAAGTTCATAAAACGTGGTCAAATATTTTAGAAGAAAACATCCTCTAACATTCACTGTCTTTGAAAGAGAAAAAAAAAAGAATCTTGCTCCAGCTTCTTTAAATATATGCTAAATATTTCTTCAGAAGCCAAGGATGGAGGCTGTTAGCCCAACAACTGTTTTAAAAGTTTGCCCAACATCTCTCTGATGGCAAAGTGTGATAGTGGAAGCTGATTCTCAACTTTGGTTTTAATTGATACTTCCAGGCACCTTTTAAATCTCTCTATAAACGAATTACAAAATACCTTCCTTAATTTGATCTTTCAAACCTTATTAACTGTAAAAAACTCTATACAACATTAAGACATTGTACAACAAAGGATATTGTGATGCCATTATGTATATTCTCTCTGAGATAAAAAATGCTTCCAATTTTGCTCAGTGCAATGTTCTGAAGGCTATGCAATTTTAAAAAATAGTATCTTGACAAGTTTTGGTAATTACAGTTCACTATTTTTTAATTGAAATTATTCTAAAAAAATGAAGTCAGCATTGGAGCCTCCTGATGGCAACAACTGCAATTAAAAAAAAAGGGAAGGAATCATCAGTGACATGGATTCCAAGCCCAGGTGGCTAGGTAAGAGATCCAGAATGAGAGTGGGACAGCGCAGTAGGGAAGAACATCTGGTAGAAGGGGGGGAGGTGGGAGGACCAAAGCTGTACATGAGGTGAGGCAGGACGGGAGGGATGTAAAGCAGATGTCACTGTGGAACACTGTTCTTTACAAACATTTATCCCAATTCACATATACATGGTATTCCTACTGGTACTTCAAAATTGTCTGCATACAGAAATGCAATGCCAAAGATTACCCACAACATCAGTCTAAACCCCTCTGGCTCCTACCTGACACTTGTGAGGTCTCTCTGAGGTATGCACCTGTTTGATGTGTCCGTTCAAGTGGTCTGGCCTTAAAGGAAAATACACATAAGCACACTTAAAACAAATACTAAAAATAAAGTTACAATTTTAACCAAAAAAAAAAAAAAAAAAAAAAAAAAAAANAAGAAAAAAGAGAAAAGAAAAAAAGAAAAACAAAGAAAAAAAATCCCAGTACTGTATCTATTAAAAATGTAGTGATATTTAACTTTCCAAGAATGAGATCGCCAACAACTGGGACTCTGCCTTGTTATGTACCCTCTCCAATTTGCTAAAAAGACAGCATTTTCTCAGGAAGAAATCACGACTGAATGATCAGAGGAAACAGGAAATACAAGTTGCAATTTTCAAGCCTTCACGTCCCCATCCAAAACTCTACTTAGACCTTAACAATCAGGGCACTTTGATTTACAGTTGCTGAATATTTTAAAATCAGACCCTTTTGGTTTATGTCCCAAACACAGATGTAAAAAGCCAACTTTAAGCACCTCTGTGGAAAAAGACTCTCTAAACTCTATTGCTGTGACACATTTTCCACCTGCAACATAAAAAAATACTCCCAACTTACAACTTGGTGGGGAGACTGCATTAATACAAATAAAGTGCTCTGAACGTTCCAACTAGAAGGTGCAATGGAAGAGCAAATTATTACTGTAAAAAGTTAGACCATTCTTCACAACCAGCAAAGCCTACTTTGAAGAAGAAAGGACTGAAGAGCTGCAGATTGTCCTGGTGGGAGTTTCTCCTAGTGGGAAGAAAGCTTTTCATTGTATGAGACCAAAACTGCTTGGAAACAAGTTCTCCACCCTCTCCTCCCCCAACTTCCCAGCTGCACCAATGAGAGGGCGCCGAGAATGGAATTAACGCACTGCAGACAGAAAATAGGCTGAACTTTGCAGTGAGGCTCTTAAAGCCGATGCTCCGGCGCTGGGTTGGAGCGGTGTAACTGGACAGACTGGTTGGGGTCCTCCTGGGTACCTCAAGCCCAGCAACCTCACGTGCTGCGCTACTGAATATAGGAAAAGACACGAAAATTAGACATTACGCTTCCAACTTCCTCTGGCTGCTCCTAAGACTGAATACTGAAACTTAAGAGTCTCTAGTTTTCATTCATACTTCGGTTTTACAGATACGCAAACGGTTTTGTTGTTTACTTTTGTAACAGCATTCTCACCTGTTCACGTTAACTTACTGGGAAAAATGAGAACTCAACATGTATTTCTCACTTTCCCTTAATGACAAAAACCTTTCATACAGCAACAGCAGCTTTAAGTGTCAATAAACCCAGCAAAACTTCGTACACGATCCCAGGTAGTGCTATAAGAAAAGTACTTTCACTTCTAGCCACAGATGAAATTTTCATTTTGTGACCTTCCATCACTGAATCTGCAGCCCTTAAGAAGATGCAGCCCTAATTACCGACGGTTTAAAGAAAAGGGGGGTGGGGCTACATGTTCAAAATTTGGTTCAGTAACAAAAAGTCCCTCTAGCAAAGAGAGCGGGGGCACAATTCCACAATTTAAGTAGCCTGATGGCCTTTTGATTTGTTTTCAGACCTCGATTCCTTCCCTCACGTTAGAGCAAATCAGCTGCTGTAGAAAACCGCTGGTACAGAAATAGCAGTGTATGCATCCCCCTCCCCCCCACTACTTCTACACTCAAAGCGAAAGGCAAACTTTCAAAAAAGTTTCAAATTCATTAACTCAGACTATAAGATACCACTAACACAACTACGTGTACCAAACTAGTTATTAAATTAGCTCCCACAAACAGCGACAACAAAAAATCAGCAACATTAAATGCACAGATCTTACGTATGTTGTAGGGCAGAAACAGGATCCCCTCCAGAAGGATGTAAACCCAAAGGACACAAAGATCATGTATTTAAAAGATACTTGATGCTGCAGCCTTTGAAATCTCACCTCTTCCTTCACATTTGGGTGATAAAAAACATTACGAACTAAGAGAAATGAAGGGAAGTTAAGAAAAAGAAAATTTAAAATGGGTACGAGAAAAATAATCTTGAGATGTATTATTTTGCACTTCAACAGCACCTTCAAACTACCTACACATCAGTGATCTCAAGACACTTCTGTAAGGCAGGTAATTATTTCAATAGCCATTTCACAGAAAAGTCATTTGAGGGAGAGACTAACTGATTTGCCCAAGGACACGCATACACCAACTCTGGGACAAAGCAGGGAACCTTAGCCAGAAGCCAGCTGACCCCCAGTTCTATGTCTTAATTACTTTCAAACCCTTCAAAGAGCCTGCAGAATAGCATCCCAGAGGAAATGATGGAAGTCTCATTCCTTGAAACATTTTAAAGTGGAACAGTCAAAACTATGCTAAGCACATTTCCAAGGGATAGGAAAGTCAACTTCCTAGGTCTCTGTGTCAATGGTCCATACAAGCACTCTCTTACCTGGAAAAGCCTTTTCCGCAGCTCTGGCAGATGTAGGGCTTTCCCACAGAGCCATCATGAGATCGAACATGATAGGACATCCTGTCTTTTCGCTTGAACCGCAAGCCACACACCGGACAAGAGTAAGGCTTTTCGCCAGAGTGTGACAGCTTGTGCCGATTCAGGTGGTACACATCCCGAAAAATCTTGCCACAGATCTCACAGGCCACCTGTTTCCTCGTCCTGCTTCTTTTTCGGGGTGCATCAGGGTCATCCTGACCAGGAACACCATTTTCACCCAGTCGTGGGGTTGGGATGTCTATGTAGCCCAACTGTAAGCTTGTCACCCCATGTTGAGCCTCGTGCTGACGAAGACGATTAGCATCCGTGAATACTTTCCCACAGAGACCACAAGGCAGGATACCAGCCTCTCGCAGGCCCCCTGGGGTACCAAACATCATGGAGTCCAACAGATTGGCTTTACGGGGACGCCCTCTGCCCCTCTTGGTGCTTAAAGTGGGGGCACTAGCAGCAACATTCTGGAAGGGTGAGGCCAGCAGTGGTGGGGACAGAGGTCCTGCCACCATGGGCAGGCGGTCCACACCCTGCAGAACAGGTAGGGAGGACTGTGCAGCAGTGAGCGCAGCCCGTGTGGCCTCGTCTTCAGGCATGCCAGCAATGCCATTGCCATTGGCTGCCAAAGTGGCACCGTTGGTCATGTCAAGAGGGAAGCCGAGGTCAGCAGCCCCTGGACGGAAGAGCATAATGTCAGGGCGTGCGGGGGGCACGAGGAGCTGCACGTTGGACTGCTTGATGACCTCCTGGCAGATGTCAATCACAGACCGCATCAGCAGGAACTTGGCAGCTGTCATGAGCTCCGGGAAGCTCTCCAGCCGCACCACGATGCGCGACGTGTAGGCGAAGTCCAGGATGTCTCCGAACACCTTGGAGCTGATGGTGTGCATCTCCAGCTCCCGCCCGCCCCCGGAGGCCCCGCCGGCCACCGCTGCAGCCCCGCCGGCCGCCGCCTCCGCCGCCGCGTTCCCCTCCGCGCCGCC
>VZRR01004302.1:230231-244904 GCA_013398015.1 Oreocharis arfaki
CCCCTCCCCAAGCGCGAATCGTCCAATGCAAACCCTCCCGGAGCTGCAGAGGCGCAGAGCAGCCCCCACCTCCTCGGCTCGCCTGAGGAGAGCCGATCCCAGAGGGGCCAGGGGCTGCAGAGCAGACCGGCCTCCCCCCGTCTTTTATTGCATTTCCTACCCCCACCCCCCGTACCACGATCAACTCTCAGCCTCGCTAGAAGAGCGAGGCGCCGGCATTGTGGGGGAGGGAAGGGGTACAGCGGGAATTCTTCCAGTGCGAAAATGCCCTCCCCTCGGGAGCACTTGAGAGGAGCGGTACCCGCGGGCCAGGGTCTGCGGGAGGCACGGGCACTTCACAGCCCCGGGTGCGTCCATGTTGGGGAAACTGCTGCCCGCGGAGTCCCTCCCGCGCACCCGGGGTTCCCACGGCGCCCGGCGCGTCCCACGCCCCAGCGCGGCGAGGCTCCCGCTCCCTCAAGTTACCCTTCCTCGGGCCCAGGTTAAACGCTCCAAAATGCACTGCCGAATTCACTGCGCGGGGTTGGCTGGACTGTCCTAGTGCTGAATCTTCCATGTGTGCTCGAGGACTCTCTATGAAGAGCTGCTGTTTCAACATCATCATCATCATTACTCAATTGCAGCTCAAATCTGCTTTCTGTCTCAGAGAAGAATTTTTCTCTACTTTTGAAGAAACATCTCCCACACACACATCACACACACACATTTCCCAAATAGAGTTCTTTGTTTTGTTAAACAGCACTTGGAAAAAAGCGTTCAGGGACACTTTTTTGCATTTGTAACATAAGTCTAATTAAAAATGCTTGGACCACCTATTCACGATCTAATATCGTCATTTAAACTATTCCGTGGAAAATACTGAACTTGGAACATGTGAGGGCATCACAAACTACAGAGCCTTCCAAAAGCTCAAACCCAGCACTTGAATTAAATAGTGGTGGAACTGAAAAAGCATTCTGGGTACTGATGTGCAAATGAGCGCACCAAGCTTCCAACTTCCAAAATATTACATTAACACTTAAGGCCACACAGTGCCCTCAGCTTGTACACCAGATTTCTCCTGCTTTTGATAGGAACTGTTTGTCTCTATTGCAGTCAGAATATTACCAGTAACATTTTATTACTGCACTATGTGTGCACACATCCTGATATGAACATATACTTTGGGAAATTCGAGGTGGAGTGGTAGCAATGCTGACAAACCCAGCTTAAATACACCCTATTATATAGATAACACAGTGCTCTTATTCTCTTAAGTCTGTGTGCCACAGACACACGAGTTGTACTTGCTACAGTGAGGAAAATGATTATGTTTAACTCACTAGCCGGGCTGCAAGCACGCACACACATGGAGCAGTTAAAGAATCTGCAATTTGCTTTTCTTTCCTAGTGGCTTTGGACAGTTGTGTGCCTTTCCCCCAGTGGTTTGTTAATTTGCTTTCTTTTAGCCCCCAGCCTCCTGACATGGTTCCTGCTTCCTATTTCAGTTCCCTCCTCGCGTGTTCTTTGTCTCTCCTCTAGGCAGGGGGAGGGGGGTCCTGCCTCTCTCACAGCACTTTCCTCAGAACTTTCTCCAGTTGCCACGGAATGTTCCGGTTTCAGCTTCCAGCCCTCCTGTTTAAAAGGCATCATCCAACACACCCTGCTTGCTTCTTTAGGTAAAAGCTAAAACAACTCCAAAGCGTGACTGTTTCTTGGCAAGTGACCCATTCATAGTTGCCACGAGGATGCCAGATCAGCACACTGGAAGCTCACACTCTGAGTAGTTGCTGGATGCTCATTCAAGATGACTGCCAGCACCTTGCACTCCTGGGTAATCACACGGGCACCAACACAGCCCTTGGCCTTGGTTCTTCAGCTCTCTGCCATGGCAGTGGCTGCAGCTCTCTCCTCTTGGTAGTTACAGTCTTTCTACCATGGCTTCCCACACCCTACAGCTCCACCAACACCTTTAAAGGACTGCTGCTTAGAATATTTTCTGGTCCCGAACTTACCCTGTCTCAGAATATGAGACTATTGAAGTAGCCGCTCAACTAGCAATTGTTATAACATAGCCAAATTTCTTCTGAAAATGAACAAGTACTAAACACACTGAGCCAAAAATTGGCTCATCACTATGAACAAACTTAGGACGAAGTTCCCTAAATTTAATGTGATAACTAAATGGCATTTCTCCATACATAACTGTGTATGCAGACAGGAATGGTTACCTCTGAACTCAATTACCGTCACAACTAGCTAGTTACTCTTTGAAGACAAAGTTCCAGATGACATGAAAGAAAGTTTTAAATTTCAATTTTAAAATTTACATTTTCTGTATCCAGTATTTCCTCCCTTTTTCAGATGATTCCTAATCTATTTTCTTTGACATCTTCTGCCCTGGGATGTGCTGAACATCTTTTGAATGCATCTCTCTTTTAAATAAAGGCATTTTCCTCAGCTACTTTATTCAGCTTCTCACTATTTCCTGTCTCACTTCTGCTCAAGGGAATTCCTGAGGTGTCCCTAAATGTTTTGCAGCTGGCTGGTGCCTGCTGAAGCACTTTGATTGGTGTTTCAATATTATTAATAATCCTCCTTTTCTCTGGACACGTGTGTACCATTTGGGACTGCACACTGTACATTGCTCGCTTCACTGCAGATCAATTGCTACTGTCCTTACTCAGAAGTGCAGACCTTAAATTGGTGTGCAAATATAGGAGGTAACAAAAGACTGGTACAGTTGAATCTATTCGAACATATTTGGGTATATGTTAATTAGAGCTGAGTCATAACTATTTGTTCAACACTCAACTTGTGAATCTGTGTAGGTCTTGAGGCTACTGCAATTTTTCAGAATAGTCCCATTATTATACTCTTAAAGTAGGTTAGTCACTATTTCACATGGATTATAATATTAGCAGAGACATTTGTGCATAGCACTTGTGCCAGCTAATCAGTCATATGAACCATTTCCTTTCTATGTGTGTTCCACAAAAATAAACAACACTCTGCAGTTCATGGCACACTTGCAATTTCAGTGAGTAGCTGTAAGTTTTTCTGAACTTTCACTGGTATTTTAATTAACTGCTACTGATATAACAAGCAATTAATTCAGCATTCATTACTTACTAGGTTGATTATTACTTAAATTTAGTTTTTAAAGCTTGCTCAGTTTTTCACTAGGAATCATCCCGTGAGAATGCCAGCCCTAGCAGCAAGGATTCTCAGACTTGGAGACAGTAGAGTTTCCCCAGACGTGGGTTCAGTGATTTGTCAGCTTTCTCCTCTAGAAGCAGATGAAAACTCTTTAAAAACACCCAATACCTTCACAAAACCGATAGCAATAGGATGGTATATGATGCTGTGGAAAGTACACAAAAGATTTACTTTAAAAAGAGAAAACAGCACTGTTTGTTTTTCCTCTTTTTGATCACTCTCCTTACTGCACTCATGTGCTGTGTAGTCTATGTGTTGCATGGCAGTCCACGACAAAGTCTGGGGAGCTGATGCTAAACTGTTGCAGTTGAAGCACAGGCGACACAGAAAAAATTGGAGGTCCAAGTCAGAGCTCCGGTTGAGGGAAATGATAAACCCCCTTTTATTTAATTACAGGCAGGCCTTATATAATCCCTGCATTGGTCTATGGCAGGGATCATTGGTCCCTGGTCCAACCACCTCTCCAAGTGATTGGCCAGACCCCACACCACCTGTTTGGCTCCTAATAGGACACACCTGCAAGGTGTTTAGAAAACCATCTTGCTTGGTGTGTTGAAACCAAGGACTTAACAGAATACTTGCAAAATGGTGGATTTTTCTCTGCCAGCAGCTTTTCAGCATCCACACTAAACTATACAATTTTAATTGTGATACTAATTTTACACCTTCTTGGAAGCCAACCTTTGATACTTACTCCCTTTTGTTCCCCTAATTTCTTCAGTCTGCCCAGTTTAACTTTTTTCTAGACTGCCTGGAACCAAAGCAACCTGACCCATTCAAAACAAGATTGCCACATTAGGAGGGGTCTGGGCAACATGGAAATACAACCTAGGATTCCATCTCGTTGACTCCCGGTGAATTAGTCATTCATGCCTAGCTAAGCAAACTTGACAAACAACTTTTTCTCCTCAAACATACATTGCAATACAACCCTAAATATGCAATGCAAGTAACAAAGGTTTGGTATTTACAGATTAACAACTAAATTGTGTTGTCCCCAGGAAAACTCTTCCCTAGATAACAAGTAAACTGGCATAAAAAAAAGTTAATCCTAGAAGACAACTAGGAACGACTACATCTGTACATTTTACAACATTCAAAAGAAACACAACTTTCTGTCTATTGCCTCAAGAGTTAATTAAGATGTGAATTGCATCAACTCTCAGAGTCACTTCACCTCAGGAAATCAGTATTATGCTTCCATTGAAGATTTGGTACTATGGATATAAAAAAATCTTACCTTTTGATAGAGGGTTTTCAAAATCTCTTTCCTCCAAACAGGCATGAAACTGGCCCTTAGTCAACTCATTATAGCTCATTATAGTTTTGTCTCCTCTTCAGCATGAGCAGTTCTTCCCTGAAATACAATAATAGGGTTGATTAGCAGCCAGTTCTCAAATCAAAGTACAACTAATAGGGTAAATTTGCAAAACTGTAAAAATTTTTAAAAACCCAAAACAACAAACCAAACCAAACAAAAACCCACAGAAAAATCACCTTAAAATGAACCAATTCTCTATATGCCTTAACTTGCAGTTACCCTTTTTTCATGAGGAAACTCTCATGAAAAGCTGGCAGGTTGTTTACAGTCCCACACTCATAATTCTTAAAATCACAAGTACTCAGGTCACCATTATCATTTGATACAGGTTTTTCACTGGGCTGGTGATCATTTCTGAGAGGATATGAAACTTCAAGACACTTGCTTCACCTGAAATCATGATTTCATTTCCTCCCTGTCACCTTCTCTCCACTTTCTGAAATCCTGCAGAAATCCCGCCTCTAATCTAGAAATGTAGTCCTGTAGCAAGCCCCCAAATACGCAGCATCAGCTGGTTGCCAGTATAGTCTGCAGCTTCTGGCATGAGGTAATTACCAAAACCACAAGTGCTGTACTATCAGAGTGGCTCTTAAGCTAAAAGGACTTTCTTAGTGCACTGTGAATAAACTTGATATCCACAAGTATTTGAGTTACTTATTAGAATATAAGAGAGGGAGAAAAAACCCCAAACCTAACTAGGTGAGCACGCACTGCTTATTTTTAACAAGGTACTTTATGTGATTTTAATGAAGCACACACAAGTTATCACAATTAATTTCGTACTCACAGTATTTATCATGTATTTTACAATGATAAATTTTACATGGTTATCCAAAAGACTTGCAAGCCTCTTCTCAATATAGTTTGTTGCATCTCACCATCTCATGTAAGTAAAACTCTTACTCAAGCTAAAATACTAGTTGTTTTAGAAAGAATTTCATAATTTGACCCATAATGAAGTAGCTTATTTAAAATTGGTAGTTTGACATAAAACCCACTTAATGCATTAGCTCCTAAGCATTCCTATGAAAGTGAGCTACAGTTATCATACTTGCAGGGCAATGCTATGGAAACATGAAAGTTTCATGTTCAATCATTGTGCGGCAACTGCACATTCCTGTTGTGCAAAAATAAAACTGAGGCACAAGTAAAGGAAATTACTTGCTCAAAATCAGTGTCAGCATGACTGGAGTGTGTAGAATATGAATTTCTGAAACCCATTTTTCCACAGCCCTCCATCGTTCAGATCTTTCTGATGAGGTATGCACCATTTTAGTCACATTCCTGTCATTGTAGCTTGGTGAAACAAACACTCCTGTTTTTTCCCAATCGCTAATTCCATACTGTGTCATGTTCCTTAAGTGTTTGATGAGACAGCCTTTATGTCAGATGCAGTCTTTGTCTACTTGCTGAATACCCTTTAGTATATTGCTTTCCTTATCTTATTATGAATACTATTAGAAAAGTGCTGAAGTTATATACTTCCAGTTTATCAGTTAGTCATTCTTATGGCTTCTTAATCATTTGTGGGTTTTACTCCAGATCTGAACCTTCATTCTGTGTCATCTGACTTTATAAGGAGTTGGTCCCAGGGGAGATTGACTGTTGTGCAAGTTACAGCCTTTGGACGTATTCCCCCTGTTGCACTTAATCTAGATTTCCGAAATGGAATTATTGCAATTTGAAAAACACACATATACATTTTAATAAAAAAGATGGCAATTCACATACTCCATCTTCCATCAGTGCTCACTATAAAGCTCAATTAACCTTTTGAGCAGCTCTTAGTCTCTTGCATCTCCTTTCATTTTCTCTCTGGTTCTACTGGGGGCTTTTTTCTCTCCTGACATTATATCCAGTTTTCTATTAATATTTTCCTTAATTTTTCCCTTCTCTGACTTTTTTTTCCTTTTTCTCTAATAAGATTGTATGATTTGCAGTCTGTTTTCTAGTTTTGACTGCAATCCTTAGGGGACATAATTTGTCCATTCCCAGTCACCCACCCTTCAGTCATTTTTCCAGCTGTTGCACCTTATTTCCCATGGTCAGAACCACCCTGTTCTCTAAGCACCACATCACATAAAACACCTTTATATTAAAAAAATCACAGCAGTAAATAAATAAATAAATAAAAGTAATGTTACTCTATTCACAACCTGGAAACAATCTCTGTTGAACAAGCCTTTCTGAAGCTTAAAAGATGGTGCTGTTATAAACTAATATAAACTACTTTAAATTTCCTAACAAATTATAAAGTGTTAATTTGGCTACCAAAAATCAGACTAATTATCTTTATTAATTAAATTCTTTCTCCCTTCAGGTAATTAAGGATAATACTCAACACTGAAAGAAGTTTCTAGGTGCCTAAATTCCTTATAGCCTTTGCTTGAGTAACTTTCTGAGAAAAAAAGAATTTAAGACCTTACTGAGCAGCTATATGTTAAGAACACTACAGAAACATAAACCAGGAACACAAAAACCAGCCAGTAACTAAATTTTCAAACCATGTATTTTATTAACATCTTTGTTCATTCAGTTATTCAGAAAATAATTTAAAATTATACTCATTTTATGAGATTTGGAGTGAGTTTGTAAGAACAACTAGCAACAAGTTCTGAAGTTAACCACAATCTACTGCACAAAAGAGGCGAGGTCTTAAACCCTGAGTGAGCATTCAGAATTTGTATTTTTCTCAGTGTTTTTTCCTTTTACTAAAAAGGACCTCAAATGTCGACTGATTGTATGGCTGAATTCGATTGAGGCATAAACAAGTCCAACTCCATCTGAAGTAAGTAGGAAAAAATTTATACCAGGGTCAAATCTCTGTCCCATGTTGGAAAAGGATATTGTTCACAAGGAATAATTAGAAAACCATGAACAAATATACAGTGGTAGGTGCATTTATATTTACCCTAGCTTAGCTGAACTAACATTATCAGGAATAGTAATCCCATTTTATTTGAGATTCTATTTTAGTAAGGTCTGTATAAGCTTATATTAATGACAGTTGTTACTATAAAGAGTTTATGACAATAAAGGCTGCTTTTTTGATTAAGATGGGACAAGAAGGGAAATGCAGAGGCAGAAAAAGACCACAAATAGCAGTGTGGTTCCCATTGCACTAGCACTCTTTTTTTTTCTTTTCACTGTAAGTTAAAGAAGATTTAATGATTCCATAACAATTCTGTCACCAAAACTGTTACAAGGTTATTTAAATTTTGTCAGTTTTAACATACTCAGAATTCTGTCTGAAGATGTGGCAGGTATGTCTGTAAGTGCTCACACTATGGGCCCAAGGGAGTGTATTTTTAGCTTTTTCTTTTTCTTTTTAAGTTAAGCTTTATGTTTAGGTACACCATCTAAAAACAGACTCTGCAATAAATTGAGGTAGAAGAGCCTTCCTGGAAAGGATACTGAATAAATACAAAAAATATTCAAATTCAGACAAAATATGACACGGAAACAAACTTGGAAACCAAAATACTGAACAATAATTAAATTGTATTTCCTTATCATAAAAATACTTTTAATTTGAAGTCCAGTTGTTTGGCTTCTCGTAAAACAGCCAAAAGCTGTAAATACTTGGCATTTTAAAGTTTGGAGGGGCCATTAAAAAAATCCTTTCTCTATTTAATTAGCCTGCATTCAGTGGAGAGTTACAGATGCCTCTGGGACAAAGGAGTACGGCCAGGGCTCAGTTGAAAGGTGCCGTGAGAAAGCTCCAGCATGAAGTCCCGGTTTGACAAAGAACCAGCCCGGGAAGGCTCCGCCGCGGGCGGCGCGGCAGCGCCGCCCGGTCCAGCAGCTCTGCGGAACACGGAGTGCCACAAATACACACCTGGCGAGGAGCAGAGCCCGAGCGGGCTGCGGGAAGGACCGCAGAGAGGCTGGTCCGGTTTAACCCCAGGGAAGGGCACACGCCACCTCCCCTCGCGGGCAGCGAGACCTCCGTCTCCTCACACACCTCCGGGGCCGCTGCCTCAGCGCACAGCTCCGCTCGCACCGTTCTCTCTCACAGCCAAGCACCCACCGCCTCACGGCGGCTTCTCTCGGTGCCGCAGCCCGGCTGCCCCTCACGGCAAAGCGCCTCAGCCTCGCCAACACAGTTCCCGGGCCCCCGTCAGGGCTCTCGCACACCCAGCTCATGCCGGCTCCGATAGCCCCGCAGCCGCTTTCTACCTCGCACACATTACACGGACACCGGGCACAGATACACACGGATCTCCCACAGACATCACATGCACACACGATCTCCCACACACATACCACATGCACACGGATCTCTAACATGCATGGATCTCACGCACGGATCTCTCACAGACACGGATCTCTCACACACACAGATCTCACGGATACACGAATCACTCACACACACATGGATCTCACAGGCACACGGATCTCTCACATGCACACGGATCCCTCACACGCACGGATCCCTCGCACGCACGGATCTCACACTCAGACATCCCTCCCTCACACTCGCCCCTCGCAGCGTTGCCCACGCTTTCTGTGAGGCGGCGCGCGCTCTGCACACGGCCCAGGGGGCGCTGCGCCGCGTCCCCTCAGGGCAGCGCGCGAAGCCGGCGGCGCGCGCCGAGAGCCCTTTCCCGCCCGCCGCTGTGGCACGTTCCCGCCGCCTCTCGCGAGAGGTCGCCACGCGCGTGCGCGGGCCCGATCGGTTCGCGAGGAGCGGCGGCGCTGACGGGCGGCCGGGCGGGCTGGGCCTAACGCCACCATGAGCGGCACCCTGGCCAAGATCGCGGAGATTGAGGCGGAGGTACCGCGCCGTCGCCCTCCGCTTCCCTCGAGGCGGGGCGGGCCGGGCACGGAGCGCCGAACGGGGCGGACGCGGGGCTCAGGCTGGGGAGGGGGACGGCCGCTGGGCCGCGCGGTGAAGGAGTGGCGGGGCCCCGTCCCCAGGCGTCACGCAGGGGCCGAGGGCGGCAGAGTCCTCCCGGTGTGAGCCCTCGGTCCTGTGCCCTTGCAGATGGCCCGGACGCAGAAGAACAAGGCCACCGCCCACCACCTGGGGCTGCTGAAGGCCCGTCTGGCTAAGCTGCGCCGCGAGCTCATCACCCCCAAGGGAGGCGGCGGCGGCGGTCCCGGCGAAGGTGCGTTGTCTGTGCGGGTGCTGTCGAAGTGCGAGAGGTGTGACGGAAGTCTGTCTAACGGGGGGCTCTTGTCCCCTCAAATCACGTCAGATTATCTGCTAAATAGTCGTAGGATCGCAGAAGAGTTTGGTTTGGAAGGAATCTTTCATTCTATTCCCCTGTCATGGCAGGGACACCTTCCTCTAGGTCAGGTTGCTCGGAGCCTCATTCAACCTGGCCTTGAACACTTGGAGGGATGGGGCAGCCACAGCTTCTCTAAGGCAGCCTGTTCCATCTTCACTTCCTCTTGTCCTACCCGGTACAAGACCTCTAACCATGATTTGTGGCCCTTCCTAGGGCTGTGGGGTGGAGCCCTTCCTGAAGTTTAGATGAAAGTGCTTTTGTATTTTGGCTTGTATAATCTTATATTTGCAGAAGTCTTAAGGTTTTTACATGGAGGAGCACCTTTGCAGCCACCTGTTTTTATATATAAAGGCGTGAATTGCCTAAGCTGCAGCGCTTAAAGGGAATGCTGCACTTACACTCAAGTCAAATACAGTCCACTGTGAAGCTTTGCAGCCAAGACTTTATTAGACGGGTACATGTAATGGAGTGTTACAGAAACAAAGTGGTGCAAAGCAATAAAGATTGTAAACAATCTGTATCTCACTCTCATCCTTCTTCTAGGAAAGCTTACTTGGCTTTTACTCAGGCAGTATTAAAAATAATAGTGTGTCTGCTGTCCAGAACATTAGAAGATAGAAAATGTCAATCATTAGATAAATATTTCTACTCCTTATTTGCAGGTTTTGATGTTGCAAAGACAGGTGATGCCCGCATTGGGTTTGTGGGTTTTCCATCAGTGGGGAAATCTACTCTTCTAAGTAATCTTGCTGGTGTGTACTCTGAAGTGGCAGCCTATGAATTCACTACACTGACTACTGTGCCTGGAGTCATTAGGTACAAAGGAGCAAAGATCCAGGTGAGCTCTTGTGTCTGTGAGGGTAAGATGGGCTATACAGGTGATGTGCTGTTAGGTTTGAGTGGTCTGGCCTGACATTAGCAGGTTAGAAGTGATGTGTAGAAGTGCTTGAGAATACCTTGGAAATGTTTCCATGAGGTACGGATTTACCCCTGCTTTTCACTTTGCTCTGGGAAGAAGTTCCTATGGTAGTTTTAATTATTCCCTATGTGATGATCTGTTCCATTGTACCAATAGGGCACATGGGATAATACAATATATAACAATCAGATGGGAAACAGTCTTGTCATAGTCTGTTCAGATTTGCACTAGAGTCAGCTGGTTTAGAAAGGTAAAAGTAGGATTGATTTAATCAAGAATAGTTTTCTCATGTGATACTTTCCTTCCTGTGAACAAATAGCTGCTTGATCTGCCAGGAATTATTGAAGGTGCCAAAGATGGTAAAGGCAGAGGACGGCAGGTCATTGCAGGTGAGTATATTAGAGCTGGAGACAGCAACCTATCATTGGTTCATTTAACACAGTACAGGAGAATGAAGGGTTGAATCACTGTTTTTGATGTCTTTCAAAAGCTGGACTGTTTGCTGGACTTGAGCTGCCTGCTGAGAAGCAGTAGCTGCTTTCATATTGTTGTTTTCACTTCTGGCTTTGTGCACTTGCTGGGTTTGTGCTCTGCATTGACACTTCAGTGAAAGTACATTGCCAGTTTTGCAGGCAGATGTGATCCCATCCTAAACAAGGCTGCTGTTTTCATTTCCTCACCCAGTTAATTGTCTTCAGTCTGGTATCTGCATGGAGACAGGGATTTTTTCCAGCCTCTGTCATTCTTACAACATACAAAGATCTGTCTATCAGTGATGCTTGGCCAGCACAATAAACTTCAGTCCTACACTGGTATTTAAAAATAACCAATGTGCTGGCCACCAGGGGTTTCATAGTGTCATCAGTCCACTGAGCCATGTTGTGGTTGTTTTGTCTCAGGTTGTGCGAGCATGCTTTTTGAGAGATGACTGTCTTTTTTGTGATTCTTAGTTGCTCGAACCTGTAATCTCATTCTGATTGTTCTGGATGTGCTGAAACCCCTTGGCCACAAGAAAATAATTGAGAATGAACTGGAGGGATTTGGAATTCGTCTGAATAGTAAGCCCCCCAATATTGGCTTTAAAAAAAAGGATAAAGGAGGCATTAACCTTACAGCCACAGTAAGTTGGAAGTTTTCTTTAATCAAAATTAAAACCCAAATTGCTTGAAGAAAGAGGCATTTGTAGTTGATGGTATGCCAGGGACCATGCTGTGCTGTGACTTCTTTAGGAGCTGAACTGCTGTACTGTGCTGCAGTTAGTTACTTTCCTTAGAGGCCATCCACACCTCTCCTGGAACCTGACCACTCCCTTGTGCCCAAAACAGAGCCTGGGTTGCTTTCCACACGTGACAAGTGTGAGATCCAAAGGAGAGTGTGCAAAAACTGCCTCTTACTGGCTAAAGTGTTCTTCTGGAGAGGATTGCTCAGAGTTCCAGGCCTTGCAACCCGTTTACCTGAATCTTTAAAAGCATAGAAATAGCCAGAGATACCAAAAATCAGAACTCTGCACTCTCAGTACCTAAAGTGTAGATGTCTGGGCTCTGAACTAGTAGATAACGTGGGTTTGCATTGCATCTGGTCCCAAACTGAAAGGAAACACTGCTTCTGAAATGTCTGATTGCATCTCTCAGTGGGGCATTAATAGAAACAAAGCTGTTAGGATTTAAATCTGTTTTTCCCTCTCCTCAGACCAGCTATGGTAAAATCAGAGCCAAGTCCAATAACTCAAAATGCAGCTATTCTTTCTAGTCATGTATATGCAGTGGTTGCTAGGTGAGAGCACTGTTAATTGTAATACTTGATCTGTTAGCTTTTCCATTCCTTAATTCTGTGTCTGTCTATGTTCAGTGTCCTCAGAGTGAGCTGGATACTGAGACAGTGAAGAGCATCTTGGCAGAGTATAAAATCCACAATGCTGATGTCACACTGCGGAGCGATGCCACTGCTGATGATCTGATTGACGTTGTTGAAGGAAACAGGTACTGTTGCCTTCCTGGCTTTGGCACACATATAGTCTGTATTACAAAGAAAAGAATTGTCTTTCAGGTTTGCTTCCCACAGCAGCTGAGCCAGCAATGTGGCATCAACATAGGGACAAGCTTTTTAAAAACATGTTTCTTTCCAGTGAAGGTAGTAGTGTGCTACTGTCAGCTTGCTCTAACAATTTCTTTTCTTTTTGCAGGGTTTACATCCCATGCATTTATGTCCTAAATAAAATTGACCAAATTTCCATTGAAGAACTAGATATCATTTACAAAGTACCCCACTGTGTTCCGATATCTGCTCATCATCGCTGGAACTTTGATGATCTGCTGGAGAAAATCTGGGACTACTTGAAACTAGTCCGAATGTGAGTCAAAATTGCTGCCTTTTGTGGAGTTAAGTGTAAGGCTGAGACTGAAAAAGGTCTCAGGAATGGATGAGGAATATTTTATAATGCTTTTCTTCTAACTGGTGTTTGCTTTGTAACCCAGAAATTGTGCTCTTCTTAGCTGTTGCGTGATAGCCACAAGTGTTCTTTTGAATTTGTAGGGGAATTAAATAAGAACCTTGTGAAACCAAGGCCAAAGCACATCTTAAAAAACTCCTGAAAACATGGAACTAGTCAAACTTAGTGGTAACATTGTGATTCCAGATGTAATCATCTTTTCAGTCTGTCATGGATGTAGCTCTCTTAACAGAACTTAGTTCTTCATCTAGAATTTCAGGTATTTTTACAAGTTATTCCAGATTTACCTCATAATTCTTATGCATTTTTGGATGAACTTATGAATGAATTTAATAATACTCGTAATACAGTAATTGTTGTCTTTTAAATTTATATCTGTCTTCTTGTGATAATATAGAATATATTGTGAAAAGTGATTTAGTGGGTTTAGGTATCTGTGCTATAGATTTTATCAGGTGCTTTTTTAATATATGTTGAGATTTTCACAGAAAAAAAAAAAGGCAAGTTGGAACCATAATACTAAAGACATTCTCTTCCAACAACTATTGGCATTTGGCTTTTTTTTTAAGCACTTCCAGAAAGCTCGCAAGTGAGAAACTTTTGCAGTTACAAGGGAGAACCTGCTGCAGATGCATTTTCAGCTTAGGTCCACGATATGTTTTGCAGTGTATCCATAGTCACCACTGAAGTAGTAGGACTTGGCACACGTGCTGGGGGTGACAGTGCAAACCACTGATGAAATATCATGATGGGTTTGAAAAAGGTTTTGGTATTGACTGATGGTTCCATCTGAGTTACAGCTACACCAAACCTAAAGGGCAGCTCCCAGACTACACCTCTCCTGTGGTACTACCTTACTGCAAGACCACAGTGGAGGATTTTTGCATGAAGATCCACAAAAATCTCATAAAAGACTTTAAATAGTAAGTATTATTGTAAAAGAATATATAGAATAGAAAATAACTTGCCTTCAGGTATATTATTTCATCTTCTTCTAACCTAGAAGGGAATAATGACTTTTTTTTCATGTTGAATTTAATAGATCCGCCTGTGACAGTCAAAACTTAGTAGTTCAGTTGCTGTATTTGATGTTCTCATGCTTTTTCCTACATAAATGTCCTCTGTAGAGAAAAATTAATTTTGCTATTTAAAAGTAGCACTATACACAGCATTGCAAGCCATTGTCCCATATACTTGTGTACTTGGGACAACTTCATGCTTTGTTTTGATCTGCTTGTAACCCTGGTTCACATACACCACTCAGCCAGGTACTTGTAGGAGAATAAAAATAGCTCTGAAGCATTGCTTTCTGTATTAGCTTTGTGACAGAAATAGCTGCTGTTCTGCTTGCATATCATACTTCTAAGCCTTTTGATTTTTCTTTCAGTGCACTGGTCTGGGGTTCATCTGTTAAACACAACCCTCAAAAAGTTGGTAAAGACCATACTCTTGAAGATGAGGATGTTATTCAGATTGTGAAGAAATAAAGTTATTCTTACATGGTTTGTTGCTGTGCCTCAAATTTGTCATTAATTGTTAGTGACAACCCCCC
>VZRR01004302.1:244911-266512 GCA_013398015.1 Oreocharis arfaki
CCCCCCCACTTTGATTTAGAAATGGGCTTTTATTATAGGACCTTGCTGCATGGTAAAACTGATGTTTCTGGCCAACTTACACTGCAGTGTCTTGTTCCAGCAGAACTTAGAGATGACAAACTCTCATTAAGTGACTTTCACAAAGGCAAAATCTTTAAGAAGCTTTGATGGCAGGGATGAGGTATCTTTCCAAAGACACCTGTCATGCATGTACAACTGCCAGTTGCATAGAAGGAAGTTCACACATCAAGAATTATTTTGTTCTAAGTTAGAACAAAACATGAAAAGCAGAGGTTACAGAACCAAATCTTATGAAACAGTGCTAGAGGACAGAGTGCCAGCTACCTTAATCTGAAAGTGTTCTTGTTGGAATACTTCAAGGCTAGTAATAGGCCTGCAGTTGTGGAGAAGCTGGGCAGTTCTGCTCAGGAGCAGTTGCTTTTTCAGTTGTTTAGACTAGTGGAAGTGAGCTAGCTGCTTGTGCTAGCTAGCTGTTTCATCTATGACTGAAGGCTTTTTTTCCTTAACAAATTTCCTGCCCAGATAGAGAAGTAAGGTGCCCAAGAGGAGCACACTGCTCTTACAGTGGTTCTGTTGCTTACTAAAGATGAATAAAGCTTTTAGCTCATATCAAGAGCGCTACCAAACACATCAAGAGATCCTCCTCTACCATTTGCTCTCCTACAAAAAGTAGGGGTGGTTATTTAGATGCTTCAAAAATGCCCCCCCTCCTGTTATTATACATTCAAGAAGACACAGTGATTAGAGACACCCACTCAAGCACTAAATCCTTAAAACAGTGGTTGCTATTCAGCCTGGTAAGGAAAGATCCAAGCCTTGATTCTACTCCAAGTATTTCCACCTGTACTTTTTCTAGATCTCTGCATAAGTAAGCTGAACTGCTGCAAATGTGCTTGATTTATCAGCCTGAGTGGAAGGGGCAGAAGATGAGGCTGTTAGTCAGACTGTGAGGAAACAGCAGTGAAACACTTTGTTTAGAGGAACTGGTTAGTTTTACAGCTTCAAATACACTGAGGCTCATTCCTCACACTTAACCATGACATTTAAATGCCGCAATTCCATCCTGGGTCTTCAGTGAGGCCAGTTACTCTTATCAAAGAAGACTGATCCTCCCCCCCCATGGACTAATTGAAGTTTTCTGCATCTCAACTCAAACCCTGGTTCCATCTTACCCAGTAGAACAATGCTAAAAATTTATCAATATTCTGACATAATTTAGTACAAGAGCAATTGATACAGACAGCTGGTAGAATCAACTTTATTTACAGAATGTTACTGGGAAAGTGTCAAGTTAAAAAAGTATGAAAACAATCTTACAAGGACAAGCTGGTGATTGCATGTTTTACAGGGATTGTTTTGGGAACAACCACTCAAAGTATAGGTGACCTCCAACAGCTTCCAAGTTGGACATTTCAGCTTGCTATTTCCATACAACACTGTCTCTGCTGAACTAAAGCAAACCCACCACAGCTCGCTGGCAAGAGTTATGATACAAAGTGATTTTTTTTTTCCTGATGCTGGTTTTGCTTTCAGTGAGACCTAAGAAAGAGCAAGTCTGTGAGAATTCTGGTTTTACTTTCACCTCTTAAAAGAGCACAATGGCCTAAGCTAGGTAGAGGACATGACAGCAGTACTAGACTCAACACAAGTGAGGGAGTGAAGTGAGGAACCATGCAGAAGGATGGAAGAGAACATTTAACTGTTCAGGGAAGTGAAACAGGCTTAAAAGGAACATAGTATTTTAAAACCAAATATACACAGTAAGATCACAAAACTACCCCATCCTCCCCCTTTCAAGCCACAGAACAAGACTCCAAAGGCAAGTTTCACAGTAACCGCATCACCGGATGCACACTAGATTAAGGACAGTTCTTGGGACTCCCTTCTATAAACAGCACTGAAGGCAGTACAGAATATTCCACAGCTTTGATTGAGGAGTTAAAGGGTGAGGATTCCAAGGCTCCATTTTGATGACCTTTAGTAAGTAACTGGCTTGAAAGATTAAAACAAGGAAAAATACTGCAGCTAAACAAGGACCAGCACCAGCCCTCTTGAAAGAGCAACAACCAGTAAGTACCAACAGACTGAATTTCTGGCTTTATCATGACTGCACCAGGTCCCATCCTCAAGGCTTTTGAAGACTAAACAATTCTCTCATTTGGTGGCAAGAGTCACAGGGAATCAGACCTTTGTTACAATAAACAGCAAGATGTGAGCTTTTACTTTGACACTTTAGCTACACTGAGTGCACAGTAAGTGATAGAAAAATGTGAGAGGGAGACCTAGAGGAGATGAGCAGCAAGAAAAGGCAAAGCAACTTCATCCTGTTCACTCACACTTAGGATATGCAACTTTAATCTTAAAGAAAGTCCCACACATACAACGGAGAAAGGTCCAAACTATAGGCACAACTAAAGCTCAACTGTTATCAGCTACTCTTATGTACAGCTGTATAGCTTCAAAAAGGCTATTCTAGGTGTGTATGTACAAAAGATTGTTTATACACAAGTCTGTACAGAAGGGTCTATACATGTAGTTTTCTGCAGAAGGAATCCATAGCTGCTACCTCTATACTAGAGAATATCAGCACTTCATTCACATATCTTACAAAAACAAACAAAAAAAATTAGACACTTCCAGGATTAAACTGGCTTTGTCGTGCATCTAAATTTCTTCAGGCTTCACTATCCAAGCCGTAATGGATCCTTTAGTCTTGATGCAGACATGAGACCAGGACAGGTGCCATGTGCTTTAGTCTCTCAAAAAGAAATTTTGCACAGAGTGCTAAAAATAAAAGCCCCAAAAAATCAAACAGAGGTGAAGTCCTGACTATGGACATTTTCATCCAGTCTAAAGAATCACAAGTGTTCCACCCAGCGGTCACTGTTTACTGCCGGTATTCCAGTTCATCTACACTGATGACTTTGGATGGCATGGATGGAAGAGGCTGCTGCAAGACATCTGAACCAAACCATTTCGCAAGGCCAATGGGAGAGCCACTTCTCTGGCTGGGGCGATGGTCAAGCTGTGCATGCCCGTGAGATAATCCAGTCCGAGGCAGCACATTTTGAGGGGTTGTTTGTGCACCAGCAGGTGATCCCTGTGCTCCAGAGCCTGTGAAATGTAAAGCTATTAGAGGTGGAGTAATACCCAGCACAGATTTGCCCTCGAGCTATCACCTGATAAGGCATGTGAGCTGAATGTGGCTTTTTTATTCATTCTGTGAGCCCCAGGAAGTCCAGGTACCACATGTTTATTGTCATTAGTACTCCCATAAATGGCCTGACACTGCCAGTTGCAGACACAGTATCACACATGTCTGAAGGGAAGACCAGGATCTTAATAGCATTTCCCTGGAGAAGGTGGGTGGCCCATGGCCCAGGAAGGTTGAAAGCCTGCACACATGCTGCAAGAGTCAGATCTGTCAGTAGCAACACACGTTCTGAAACCAAACACTTCACTTGGACTTTGTTCTGGCGTAACAGCCTGCAGTGGCCCAAAACACCTGAGACCCACACAAGGTTAGTAATTATGAAGAACTAAATTGAAGTAGCTTCCTGCTAGCAATGTACTCAAACCACCAGGAAGTACAGCACCTGGAGCAGGCTCATCAGACTTCTAGAGCTCTCACTCCTGGTGTCTGTTTTAGCCTACCTGATCGTTGTAGCTGCTGTTGCATCATGGCAAGCTGCAAAGGTGTCCCCGAGCGTGGATTCAAGATGTGATGGCTTGCTGTTGGTAGTGGATAAAAAGGCTGGCCAAGGATGGGAGCAGATATTCCCTGCAAGTGAGACAGGTCCACTCCAGGAGGAAGCATACCTGTTGAACATGAGCAAGAAAACTTCTTACCTGATAAGCATAAGGAACTCAATGCAAAACAAAACATATGTATTTAGATGAGTTGGAATTTATTGTCCGATTTTAAAGGTAAGTTCTGATATAATAAAGACTACCAGTAGTATCAGTTTGTGCTGTTCCTAACACAAAGTCAGTCTCAAAAGAAAACATGCATAAACAGGAAAAAAGGTATGGATTACCTGCTTGCAGCAGAGGAAGATGTTGCGGATGGACCCCCTGTGCCATCATTCTCTGGACCAATCCTGGGTGCAGTTGATGAGCAGGTCGTACAAGTGGTACATGGGGAACAAGGGGTACTTGATGAACAGGACGAAGAAAAGGGCCTCCTGGTACAGGGGAGGCCATTGTAGGAGTCTTCCTACCAGCTGATTTGGGCCTGTAGTCTTGCTCTTTGGTGCAACGATTTGCTTGGGTAAGAGGTGTGGAACATGCAGAGCGTTGCAGTGCAGGTAGTTTGGTACCTAAGGTGGGCAAAGTTCCTTGATCTGCATTCTCCACAGAACTAGACAGTAGGTTATCTGTAGCTAGAATTGAATACAGCTATTACAGTCCACAGCTAGAGATTGCACCTAACGAAAATTAAAGCTTAATGACTGGATTTGATAGTTAAGATTCAAGGACAAGCTGAACTGTAGTCACATATATTTAACAGTAAGCATCTTTTTTCTGGATGCTTCTGGCCAAATTATTTCAAAAGAGAAATGAGAAAGAATATGTTCCACAGAAATCCCTTTACACAAAACTTAAATTAGATCAGAATCAGCAGTAACTCCACTTTTAATTCTTATTTTTCCTTTTTCTTAGGAATTTTCTTAGGAATGGATGAGCCAGTGCTAAAGGCGATAGGAAGTACAAGAGATCCTCCCTAGACAAGACTGTAAGTTGGAGTTGTGCCAGAAATCTAGCTAAACGTGGTTTTTCAGTTTAGCTGTGTTTGGGGGTTAACAGCAGCCTTCTATGTCTGACATCTAGATTTGGAACACTAAAGCACCTCCAGAAGCTATTTCCACAGACCATCCAGATGAGTCAGACAAGGCCTAAAATACCTTGGCATCAACTACTACTAGTGGAGGTATTTCAGCTGGACTGCTACCACAAACCGCAAGCTACCTCTGCAGTTACCAGCACTGAAGCACAATGTCATGACCATTGGCCATGGCAGTCTGACTGGGTCAGGCAACTGGTGTTGAGCATCTCCTTTTAATAGCCCCTTACACATCAGTTTGGGTGACAAAATACTTCCCTAATCTGCTACACTTAAGAGCTTAATTGGTCTCAGCTTTGACTGTTCAGTTGTCTCAAGAGAACACTAAGATTTCAATCACTGGTGTAGAGAGCTACGGAAGCATTAGTGTTACTGTGCTTGTTCATCAAGAAAAGTTGCAAAGAGTTATGGTCCAGGCCTCTTAGTGTTGCTCAGAAATTGACAGGAAATAGGGATTAAGCCCTAGCACTACTGGAAGAGTGCACCTGGAAGTGTATCTTCCTCCATAGCTCTAGCCCCTCCTCTCATAGGCTCCCTCACTTCTACACCCTCGTCATCTCCATGGATCAGGAATGTCTAAAGGTAGCCTGGGTGTATTATGTGCTGAGACAGTCCGAGTCTACTCCAAATCCCTTTTGTTTGTGGTATTTTAAAGCCATTACAATACCTTCATTTGGTCTCTGATTTTCATCTTTAACATCACTGATTTTCATTTTCCCAGAAACTGGATCCTCTTTGCTTTTCTCCTTGCTCTCATACATCTTGCGAATCACCGAGGTAGGTGTGAAGGAAGGAGACAGCTGCAGAGAACACAGTAAGAAGCAATGCCTCACCCAGTGCTCATTATCCAGGCCACAATACCTCATTTGTGGGTGGACACCAATTCTAGCACATCCTTTGCATTTAAAGCTCTTTTGAATCAGCTGTTGTGTGCCCATGATTTTACTTCCCCTCATTTCATAGCTTTATTCTATAGTTTAAGCATTTCTCTCTAGCCTTTTTGGAAGTACAATATCAAAATCTGCAGCTGTTCTCAAAGTTAAATGTACCTTAACAGGCTTGAAACAAAATAGCTGAGCTGTAGTCTAAGTTACAGCTGTTTCCTCTCTACTATTGGTTCAGAAGAGCAGCTCCATAGGAATTCCTATAGAGCTGCTTCATCTGCATTAACTCACAGCTGATGTTCTGCAGAAAACTATTGCCTCATTCAGGTTTTCCCCCCATTTAAAGTTCCATAGCATAGTGACCTGTGGAAGTCACATAATTTGGAATACAAACTTGGATTACTTCTTTCATTTGGCAGGTGATAGTCTGTGTCAGTTTTGAGCTGCAAGTACTTGACAGATTAACTGGAAAATTTAGATCAAAACTGCATTCTACACAGTACTGAAGGCAGAGAGGCAAAATCTGGGCATTGAGATTTTGCTCATTTTCAAAGTGACCCTGAAGCTCCTAAGCATTATTTCAACCCACAGACACTCAGGTCAAACACTTCATACCCAAACACCAGTGTTCTCTGAAGTCTCTCATGGCTTTCAGCCCTTGTCTTCTGAAAACTTAAGCACCAAAATATGATGGCTTGAGTTTTCATAATCACCTTCATTTACTTTCAGAAGATAAGGTCAAGGTAACATTAATGGTATTTCTTCAGTTTTAGATAGGACAGTGGTCAGAAAAGGCTATTTTCCACAGTGGAGACATCCAGTTGAGCACGAAGCAAAACTCATTCTTCTATCACGTGGCCACAGATACAACATGAATAAGATTAACTTGATGGCCTACCTTTCTCCCATTGATTACCACTGCTATAATTTGGTTACTGCAGACACTTTTACAGTTCTCCCTACAACCACTGTACATCAGGTACTGACCATGCTTGTAATGGATGCTGCAGGGGCTGGAGAAGATCCATTCCCTCTGTGTCCTGGTGCAGGGGATTTAGTCACTCGCTGCTGCCTGTTAAGGGACAGGGAGTCAGAAGAGGCTCTGCTCTTGGCAGAGCAAGAGCCCTTAAATTTTGCAGTCAGGTGCTCACCTGTTTCTGTAGCCATCTCTGCTTTTGTCCATTTGTGGTTTACCAAAGCCATGCTGATAGAAATTTGCTGCATGTATGGCCAAGTCATGTGGGAGTGCCAGTCCCTCTAATGCAGCTTGCTGTATCTCCAGGGGACTCATCTGAGGTAGAGTTGCATAAAAAACACACAAGTCAAAGCTTGTATTTGGTTGGGGTTTTTTTAAGATACTGAAGATTGACTGGTATAGCCAGTAATGTCTTCACCAGTGTCTGCCCACCAAGAGTCTCTGTTTCATTAACAGGCAATAGAAGTTTCAAAAATCTTGTACTTTAGGTACTCTAAGATAGGCCAAATTGCAATGAGGTTTTGAGACTGTACTAAATTAGACTTTGCATCCTCACACTCAGAGTAAACTTAATGAAGCACAAACAGCTGGATTCAACAGCTAAGTGTTTCCACAAGTTAGTTCTAGACCACAGAACACAAAGAGATGCACATACATTAAGCAAAAAGCATGTCATCTAACCTGCGCAGCAACTGGGCTCATGGGCTTCCTTACACCTGGAAATGGATCACCAAGCAATTGCTGAGAACTTTGTCCAAAACCTAAAGAATATTTAACCACTGTATTTAAAAGTACTAACAGTTTCTTTCAATACATAGAATACATATTCCAAAGTAAAATAATTCTACATGAATTAAGGATTCCTTGTGAAGACTCTCAGCTCACCCCTTAAATCCACCCAGAGTTACACTTCTTCCTTGTCACAGAGCTGAAAAGCTACCAAGGAGGCTGCTGGTAGTGTTTTGTAAAACAAATGGCCAAGTAGTCCTTGGAAGTTATTCTTACACAGCAGCTGAGCACATTATTCCACACTAGAACTCACTGTGAGGTCTGTGTGATGATTAGAGACTAGTAACTAAAGGGCACTTTGTACTCAAAAGGCAGACACTGTCCTAGCTGCCCACCAAATACCAGGAAGTTTTAATAGTTCTGTAAAGCACTCTTAAAAAAACCCCCAAGTAATAAAACCCCACTTTGCAACCGGTCTCACCAATGGGTGAAGATATTCTATGGCGCAGGTAATCTGCGGAAGCAGCTCGTGTTGGGAACACAGGTGGAATGGGGGGAGATGGGGCTCTTTGTGTCAGCAAAGGGGCTGCAGGTTCCAAACCACCTATCAGGCCACTTAAGACATTAGATGAAGCAGGTCTGGTAATGGGTGGACCAAGAAGTTCCTAAGAATAAGTAAAGAAAGAACATTCAAAATACGACCAATTTACCCAAACAACCTCATTTTACTACACTACATGCTACCCTATTTATAGCAAGTTAGAGACAAGGGGCACTTGTGCAACCACGTACACCAATCCTGGTTTGCCCAGAATGAGGCACTCAGCAAGCTTTTCATTTTCAAGCTATAATTACAGGAAATAGCATGACAAGACAAATTTTTAGGTAAACTGATTTAGTGCTGGCTCTTTCTTCTCCATAGTGTCATGTCTGACTACTGATCCCATAATTGCCTCAAATGTCTTATTTTCAAATAATTTTTGTTTTCCCATCAAGGATATGCTTTTAAATAGTTCCCTCCCCCCAGTAAGAATACCTGCAGAATATTCTTTGATAGAGGCTGGCCTGACATCTCTGGAGGTGACATTAAGTGGCTTTCAAGGCTCTGCTAAGAAAATGAAAATGCTGTAAATTAGACAGTCTCTTAATGAGTTTGGTTCTATCTATCTTCATTTGTCTCAGTTACAGAAATAATTTCACCTGTTCTGTTAGAACAGTAGTTTATCCATCAGCCAAATAAAATTCCAGCAAAGTTAAGGGCTGAGCTGGCTCACAGATCTTCCCTAGCTAAGAAAAATGCCCTGTGCTAGATTGCATACAGGTGTGCCTCATTCAAGTTTGGGTCAAATACATGAATTTATGTAATTGCGTAAACTGGAGATGGAACATTCCGCCAATGGTTAACTGAAAAAAAGTACAAACTAAAAAGTGTTTGTGTATTAAAAAAAAGATATTCTTCTGTGCATTAAAATTGCATATTAATGTAAAGAGACAGCCAGAAGCAAAAGTCTTAAGTCTGAAATCAATCTGCAAATTCTTCACAGGGCAAGTTTACATTCTTCACTATCTTTTAGTGAAGTGGGATGAGTCTAAAAGTCCTTGGGCATAGTTTGGCAGGAAAAACACATGCTTTAGACCTACTCAGTTGTTAGAAGTATTTTCTGGTGCCAAAAGTATTTACTGACAGTTTCTGGGTCAAGCATACTGTTTAGGCAGTTAGTGGCAGGATGAAATTTCATCCTACAATCCCTTGCAGTCTAAACCTTACTATCATCTATTGTTTAATATTAATCTTCCAGCTAGCAAGTATTCACTTCAGTTTCATCTTAGTACAAATCATGTTAAAAGCCAAGTGTAAAATAATAGATCATTCACTGACATACCTCTACTAAACCAAAGTCACTAAAAACATCCGAGCTTCAGGTAAGAGTTGGCTGTTACCCCCCTGTTAACACAGGTCACATGAGCCACTGGCTGCTACTTACATTGACTTTGAGCTGTGAAGGCAGAGTCCCACTTGCCTTCATGCTGCTGACAAGTTTATTAAATGCAGTCATATCTCCATCCTTCTTCATCTGTCTGGAGGCAGTGACATTCAAGGCTTCTTCCATTTGCTCAGCCATAAAGGGAGTGGCAATTTTCCCCTCCTGATCTACCTTCAGGCCTTTTAGCCCAGCTTCAACTTCCTCCACTGAAAGTACAACTCCTGAATGTGCTGAGAAATACAGGAGAAATACCGGTAAACCACAGTTCTGTTCTCAAGTGAGCTAATAATTCTTGTGCGGGTGTTGAGCAGGTTGTTTGAAAACCAGGAATAGCCAAAACCTTATTTTTTGATATTGATACTAGCTATCAAACCATGACTGACCTGTGTTTACACTGACATTCTAATATATCCAAATTCAGAGAATTGATATGCACAACTACTGCCATGTAAGACCCCACAAGAACCAGTTTAGGCTTCAGCTACTAAATTGTCACTACTTTTCACTTATCCTGCAAGACATGCTGTTACTACGTTTTACAACTCCGCCTGCACTTAACAGAGAATATTTGTGTGACAACTGAGTTGGTTCTTTTTCAGTTAGGAAAGTTTCATTTATCTTATACTCCAGGAGACCAGATGGTTTTACAGCCACAGCGCAAGCCATGTCAAATTGTCTGAAGCTACCACAAGTAGAAAGAATACATACCTGGAAAATCTAGATACTATAAAGACTCAGTTACACACTTAAACTCTGTGTGTATAAAGTTTGAAGTAGATTTTTTGCTCAGAAATTAAAGCCTCTATAGAAGGATTTCACTGGCATAACCAGCATAAGGCAGGGTGCTCTTAACAGTACTTTTTTCTTGTATATGCATATATATATAAACACCTACTGGTGCCCAACATCAAGGCTAAACACACTTTATGGACCAGCTAACACACATCACAAGGTAAGACACCTTAAAAGAAAAGGAAGAAGAGACAGAAGCATGCCATGGGTTGCAGATGTTGGCCCAAAGAAATAAGATTTACTGGAAATTTGGGCAAGAAGGTGGAGAAAAGAAACAATGATGCAGACATGCAGAGTAAATATGATGCTGGTGGAAAGGAATTGACCCGAAACCTCCACAATGCTCGAAGAGCTGTACAGCATTTTACGGGAATACTGAGCCCCACATCAGGTACTTTTGAGTGAATGGAAGTTTCCTCACAGATTTTTATTCCTTCATCCTTGGTTTGTGAGGATCAAAGTTGAAAAAGCTTTTAGTAGGAAAGTCAGACTAAGCAGAACAGAAATAGAACTACAAGTCTTTTCTAAGTCAAATTAAGGAAGTTCACGACACATTAGCCAACACTCCCTACTCTCAGATGGATGCTTAAGAATATTTGCAGTACTTAGATGCTTTCTTTCCTAGCTGCTTCACACCCATCAGAGGGGCATCACTTTTTCTTCACTCCAGTTTACATGGCAATACATGCTGCTTGCCAAAGAGAAACCAATTTGGAATTAGACCTCAAGATTTCACAGAACACATGCATTTTGTATACTCTGTGCATGCTATGGGCGCAGACATGCAAATCCCTAACCTGGAGGAGCGCTTGGGGAAAAACAAAACAAAACAAAAAAACCATCACATTCTCAAGCCACTGTTCAACTTCTTAGATAATAACACTTAATGGATCAATGTAATCCATCATAGACACTTTCAAGGGTGACTTACACTGTCAGTTTTTGATAAAGCCAGAGTTTAAAAGCCACAGTTTTAGAATCACCAGTATGAAAAAAACTTATGCAAATGCCATACACAAAGCTGGAAACTCAGATCAAGACTTGCATCATCTTATAATTGTTTCTGGCCACTAAAGTCCTGATGTCATCCTGTGATTAGGATGAAAAGAGTCAGTGATGATATTGACAAAACTGAGAGCTGCTGAATATGAGTTTTCAGTACTGTAAGTAAATCTATAACACTGCCTACTCCTGGATTTGGTAGCTGAGGTTTCCAGAAAACCAGGCCTCTTGCTGGGAGATAGTGCATCACAAGAACTTGACAATAGCTGAAGAGGCACTTACTGCTCTCTCTAAGCTTTTCCTTGTTGGCTGAAAGACTTGAGAGAAGAGGTTTTAAGTCCACTTTGGCTTTCTGTAGCATTTCTAGGATGTCCACTTTGCTTTCAGAGTGGTCTTCCAATGGAATGGGAGCAAAGTAGTTTCCAGAGTTCTGGCCAGGGGAGAGAATGGCTTGCTCTAGACCTGAAACAGCAAAACCAGGAGCACTGCGACATCAGTTTACCAACCCAATGGCTCAAGATGAACACACACTGGCAACCAACTTCAACATGTCACTGGAAAGTTATGCCTCAAACCCCTTGCCCAAGATCAGCTGGAAAGTCATCAGGAAGCACTGACAAGAACAGATATTAAAAAGGAACTTAGAGCTGCTTACTCTAAGAGATTCCAAAAGAATGTCAGGTGCTTAAACTGTGGGAGAATTCACTGTCCTAAAGCCTTATCTGCCATGTTCTTATTGAATGAGTAAGAAAGAATGTGGAAGGAGGCTACCTGACCCTGCATTGTCCTGCAGCCTTACCTGCTAGCCTCTCCAGTTCCTCATGAGGGGTAGATCTCAAGCTGCTTGACCGACTTCCAGAACGACTGGGATTAGAAAACCACCTGCTGAACCTGCTGGCAGACACTGAACCTTCCCCCAGCACATCCTCTATCATCTAAGGGAGGGAAAAAGGAAAAAATCTTAACATAAGCAAGATCAGCAACATCTTTGAGAAGCTTTACTGTGCAAGCAAGATTCTTCCGCTACAGACAAATAGACGCTGCTCCCAGAGTTTCAAAGCTTTGATGTGCTTTTTTCCTGCAGTCAGGTAACATAACCCTACAGTCATTACATATCTAACTGACACCTAATATTTACCCACAGTAAAACTGTAACTGAAACAGCACAACCAGAGCACCCAAAGACCATTAACTATACCATTTTAAAACTGAAGTGCCAAAAGAACCCAAGTATTTAAAAACCAGCACATCATAAAAATGTAACTCAAACGAAAGCTTCTCCTATCCTGCAAGACAGCACCCAGTAAAAGCCTGGCTCAATAGGCACAGAGGCAGTTTCACCAGGCAGCTGTTTTCTTTTAGACAAAAGGAAGAGCAGCTTCTTCCTCTCAGAGAAATTGTTTTTCCTGAAACAAGGAGCACTCAACACTATTTACAACAGAGAAAAAAAAATAGTATTGCTCCATTGGGTTTTGATTGTTTGACTCTAACATATTAGAAGAATGAAGACAAGAAATGCACAACCCTATGATAACACTTGTCACAGACATATCACCAGGACAAAGAAACTCACTTTTATGACAAGTTATAACATCTGCCCATCTGTTTCACCAGCAGGTATTTTCACTTGGGAATTCCCTGCTTTTGAAAGGAGTCACCATCTTGCATGTATGCTGAAAATCAGATTATCAAGTCTAAGGACATCATTTACAACTTCTATAGGGAGAATGAACTCTCCTCCATGTATTTGTCAAATTACTGCCACCATATGGTAAATCTTTTCTAAAGCAAGCAGCTTTTGTCCACATTAAAGATCAGGTCAGAAGTAGTTTTTTTCTTTTAACCTCAGTGTTTCTAAACCATGTCAGGTCTGTTTCTCTGCAGTCAGAACACAATTTTTGACTTTTGACTGAATTAATAGGCTGCGTTTATTCAACGCAGCAGTAATAGCTCTAAAAAATTAATTAACCTCTTAAAGGTTTAAGTAATAAAGATTCAAATCCTTTCAGACACATATCCTTTCAGTCACATTACCACTAGTGTCTCCAGGCTCACTACCTGCCAGGAAGTCTGCACAAAAGAACTGTTTGCTGCAATTCCCAGACTTAGATGGAAAAGGTTGTCTTCAGCTATACTAAATTTGTACAGTGAATCTTCTCTGAACATATCTTTAATGATTCCAAAGAAGATCCATTCAGAATGTCAATTTTGAGCCTATAAGTAGTGACCAAAAGAAAGGAAAAATAGTCAGCTAGTCTGCCTCAAACATTTACTTTGGAGATGGAGCCAGTCCCAGAGAACATTTTGGCAGAACATCTTAACACTCCAAAGCTAAATCTCTGCAAACTCATCTTAAACTTACACACTTCATAAACGGACTTCCACAAAGCAAGACATTTTAGCTTTCACAGAATGCAGCTGCAGCAAAACTGCTTCTCATGAATATACCCAGTCTTAAAAAACAGAAAACTCACTGAAGCCAGGCCAGGAACACTTTTATCCAAGTTAAAGAACTCATTGAAGTCAAACTCTCCTGGAGCTGGTTCTTGTAAAACGGCTTCTCTAGGAACTTCTTGATCTGCTGGAGTTTCATTGGCAAGGACAGTTTGCACTTCATCCTCTTCTGCCACTCCACCATTGCATTCTATGCCTTAAAAAAAAAACCAAGTGATTGCTGAATCACTGAACTTGACCATTTCCTGTGGGAACAGTACTTGACAGCCAATGCACTTGCCCAGGGATTAGAAGCACAGGCCCGAAGGAACCCAGCCCTCAAATGATACCTCATCAGTTATACCGTGCTGACTGCTGCAAGAGAAAACAGCACCCACTACAACCCCTAGCATAGAGCTTCTGGTCTGTTAAGACTGTCTAGCTCAAAAAAAATAGGAATTGCCATTGAACTGTGTACAAACAACTGAATCCTGATCAGCCTGGGCTGTTATGCCACACCACAGACACACAGCTGTAGCAGAAAATCAACAGCTGCTGCTGTTTTTCCATCAAGAATCCTTTGGCAGCTCCTGCCTTGACAGGGGTTCTCAATAGTCAACAGATGACAAATACTGCTTTTCCTCCATCAGGAGCAAGGCACTTCTCATTTTAAAGACTTCTCAACAAGTTTGCACAGGCACTGCAAAAAAGCTGTGACACAGCTACAAACTCCAGTGCTTGGAACTGCACCGTAACTCAGTTACGTTGTCCACCTCCAAAATTTCTAGCATTAAAAAGTAATCTTCTCTCTTGCCATACTGTGGCTTTTTTAAAAAATAATCCAATGACTGCACACAAATTCAAGTCTCCAAAATAATCTTCCTAATTTAGTATTACCATAAGGAAAAAAAAAAATTCAAGTACCTCAGAGCATTAGCTTAATTTAAACACAGCCTTTAGCACCCAGCAGGATACAGAAATGAACAAGACCTTCAGAAAAACACAAACTCCTGATATCATTCAACATCCATACAAGGTTTTTTTCCCAGCCTCTCAATCCTGCCTTTCTTTGGGGAAAAAAATAGTAATTTATCACCTAAATGATCTTTCAGATTATAAATACCATTACAGGCTTTACATCTCGTGCTTCAGGATGACCAAAAGCTATGCAAGTTTAAGATAAAGGTTGGTAAACTGTGTTTCTATTTACACTTGTCTGGATCTGTACCAATTACCTCTATACCCAGCAATCTGCCCCATTAGCAGACAAGCAGAGCTTTTGTGAAATTTGCCCTTACCTTCTTTCAGTGAGGCTGTGCGTCGCCTCGTACGTTTTCTCCCTTTGTGATCTTCCTCCAAAATTTTATCATCGAATCCTGTGAGCTCAATGGTTTCAGACTGACTTGTAGGACCAGCAGAGAACCACTCAGGTTCCTCTTCAGTGTAGGAATCATTCCTTCTTCGCTCCCCAAAGACACGCTTGCTGTCACCAAATTCCCTCTGAAGGGGTATATTAAAAACATTAACATTAATAAAACGCTGCTTCATAAGATTCTTCCCCGACTTCCAAAGCAAATGACCACCTTTCACACCAGTTCTGGGGATTTTTAAAGCTTTATACAACTTCCCTGTACACTCAATAAGCTTTTAAATTTTAGAGATTCACAGCTGAATTTCTGCTTCATTACACCAAAAGCTACTGATCTGCGAGTGCTTCTTATAAACTCACTTTTGTGCCCTGAGAGTCAGTGGTTCCTCTTTAAAAAAAAAAGCCTGATAGCATTGAAAGCTTCCATTTGCTGAGGTTAAAGACAATGCTTGCTGACAACTGCCACGCCAAGAACTACAAATGAACTATTAGATTTTTGAGTATCTTGCTAGTAAAAGTCAGCCACTAGCAAGATAAACAGATAAACAGTATTACATGCATCGCTGTGGAGCTCTCTAAAGGAATGTAACTAAGTTTTGAAGCACCAAGTGCTCACCCTTCAAACCCTAAGAATAAATGGCCTGCTTGCACAGAACACTTAACTGCTGTATGCAGCTCACCTGCCCCTGGTGCTTTTAGTGCCAAGTGTTCAAACCCCCTGATTTAACATGCAACCAGGAAAAGAATGAACAAACCCTGAAGCGTTTATCTTTGTAGTCCCTGTCACGATCCCGGTCTCTTGCATCCCTGGAATCACCACCCCGATGGTCTTTGTCGAAGTTGCGAGAGGAGATGATTCTGCCACTGCCAATCCTGCGGCCGCCAATCACACGGACACCATCACTGTCCTTTTCCAGGGGGCTCCCTGCCCGACGGGAGCTGACAGATGCAGTTACATGACAGCCACCTCCAAAGCTTCGCCGCTGGGGACTCAGGACTACATCCAAGTCATCTTCTTTCACTCGCTCTCTTGGATCTGCAAGTCAAAAGCCACACAAAAAGTACTAAATTTAATGTATTAGTAAAGCCAAGTGAGTTGTCTGTATAGCAGCCTTCTGTTCCACAGCCTTGCTGCTATCCCAGGGCTTTTAAAGAAAAATGCTCCTCATTTATTTCTGTGAAGCTAATCTAGCTGAGACCACAGGAAGTGCAAGCAAGAAATTTACAGCTGGGTATTGAGGAACCACTGCAGTCTCCTAGGAAGTACCTGCTTTCCCACTATAGACCTTCTCAGTACTCAGCCTTGAGTTGCAGGGAAATTGTTCCAGCACTTGCATTTTACGTATGTATCCACTATTACATGGCAAGAATAGGAAGATATAACTGACTGCTGCCCAGGTTTGTTCTTAGATAAGTCACCAGAAAACCCATTATAGCCTATTGGAACAACCAAGACTTCTTTGACACTTATCCTATGCATTCAAACAATTTTCAGAAAGACTTTGTTTAGTCTCCTTTGTATTACCCCAACAGAAAGATTTTTCCAATAGCCCAGGTTCAGTTTTGAGCAGAGTGCTGTAGAACACACTCACCTACTATCCTACGCATAAGAGAAGTCCGATCTGAATCCAAATCTTTTTTAAAGCTTTCCACTGGTGAAGTTCTTCCTGAAGTTGGATATAAAGATGCATGCCACTTCTCTGGATCCCAGACACCATCACTAGGAAAATAAAATTGCAGGATTGTTTGCTACCTTGTAGTCTAACAAATACTTCATAGTGCTGCTGCTGGAAACTTAGAATTCACTGGTTAGCAACCTGTACAAGTGAATTATCTTTCATACCCAACTTCTAAATCTGCCTTACTATGGTTTACTACCTCACATGTGGTATTCAGATCTCTTCTGTAACAGCAAGGAAGTATAAGACCCAGTATCAGATTTTAAAAGACTAGTTATTGGTGAAGCTTGCCTGGTACACTGAAAAACAGTTCAAGTAGATCATACGGTGCTGCTCTTAAGCATTCAGGTAATTTTACCTCAATCTCACACTTACTTGTACAATAAATTCATCTGAATAGTAAAGAAACTGAGGCTTAATAAACTTACAAACACCAGCCAAGAACACTCACCTACATTTTAAAATGAGGTACAGTGTCAACATGGGAGAGTAATCCATTAAGCAAGACAGCTTGTTACAGCCTGACCCAGTGGGTGCTATACACCCTTCCGTGTTCTTGGCACTTTTTCCTGCAAGTCTGTAATACTTGTGTTGTGTGAAGTTATGAGATCCGGCAGAAAATAATCTCTGTTCAAAGAACAAAATCCCTGGCCAGAGCACCGAGTCTTTCCTACTAGATTAGTACTTCTGAAAACTGAACTCTGTAGCACATATCTCCCATCAACATAAGAGCGCTTCTCAGCTAAGAGTTTTTTGCAATTTAAACTTCTATTTTGAAAGAAATGTATATAGCCTTTGTATAATCAAGAAAATACCTGTCATATTTTTCAGAAAGACAAGAAGGTCTTTTCTTAGAGTAGGGACGCTCCTTAATATCCAGCAGTTCCTCCTAGAAAAAAAAATTTAAAAAATCAAGACATGAGTTTCAACTCACACCCAGACAAGATTTAAGTGACTCAAACTATCTATTCCAGACTGCCTATTCAATTTAGTGTTTTAACATGACAACCCAGGTTTCCCAATATGTTGTTTTACACCCTGTGAAATGCAGCACTGAAAGTTTATATTTCAGTTGTTCGACCACTGAACAAACACTTATTTGAACCACTAAGCCTTACCAAGCCAGGTTCAGTCATCGTGAACACTCCTAGGCTGTTCATACCATAAATGTTTATGTATTCACTTCCCTGGACAGTTCAGCTTATAAGCAACACAGGCATCATGGATACCAGAGCTGAAGAGCTCTCAAGAAGGAATCAAAATTGCTGTGGTTAACGCTACATCAGGTTCAGCAGGTAAAAAAAAACATTAACACAATTCCAGTTACTGGTGTAGATCCGGAAATTCCAGACAAGCTTGCCGTTTCTGACCATCACCAACTCCAAGATATCATAATATGTGTTACATAATTACCCATTCACCCAACACCAAATCAATGCTGAATGATAACTTGTTTTCCCACTTTCTACCAGCTTTCAACAGCCCTTAGTTTACCACTGCACACCCCGAGCAGTCAGTCATTTGGCAGCAACCCATGCAATTTCACTGCAGTTCGCTACATTCAGAAAGCATTATTAATGGTGTGACCATCAGTGCTTTAAATCATCATTAACTCTGCTGCAGTTAAGATGCACATTTCTAGTCAGACTTACTCATTCTCCCAAGATCAACTTTCTTCAACCTGCCTCACTCCCAACTGTACTGAATTGATTCAGAACTGTGCAGAAATGAATGGGCAGCTGGAAGGATAAGGAAATCCTAACAGCAGACACCACACATCAGCCAAACTGAAAGAAATCTCTTTACCCTTTTCTCCTAAGACTACAATATCCTTCACAATTTTCACATCATTTTTCCCATATGATTAAAATTAGTTCATTAACTATGTGAGTTTGACACTTGATCCAGATGGCAATTTGGTAGCTGGACAAAACCTTAACACCCCCCCAACATCATCCTGTACTAGTCCTCGGCAAAAAGAGCTCCATTAAAGGGAGGAACACTGGCCCCCCTGCCCACAGCTTCCCAAAATAAACCTCAATCTGTGAGGAACACCAGTGCTGTAATATTATCAGAGCCTGATGTAGATACTACAATTAACAGCCCTGTCCATCACCAGAGTGGGAATGGATTGTTTTCCTGGCCATGAGAGGGAGTCCACAGGCTCTCATTCACATCCTATCACAATTCTTCCACTCAAGGGAGGAAAATTTGAATTGTTTCTTGCCTTTCACTCGTTAGCTGTGCACCTTTGGAGGAACAGCTTCCCAAGAACTAGGAAAGACACAGCTTAAGCTATACAGCACTCCTGTAACAGAGGAGATAAATGCTGGCACTTCCAGATGTGGTGTTTTTAATTCACACACTAGTACTTTTAAGCAGGTTGGGGGAAAAGTGTGCTTAGCTGTTATCAAACAGTTTTAATCAAACAGCTTGGAACTACTCACAGTATGAACCAGATGTTTTCCTAGCGGTAGTAAGTGAATATAAAATATTAAAGGAAATCACTTCCCTTCCCAAATCAACAGCACATATCCCAAAACAGTGTTCCCTCAATCCCTAACTAGCAGGAAACTGGAACATGTGAAAATGCCCTACAATGCTGATTACCTCAGCACCTTAAACCAGCTATATTTGAGCTGTTACACGTAGAGAAACCACATGATGCAAGGTATTCTAACACAGACTGATTTCTGATATATCTTGCTTTAAGCTCCTTGGAAACCAACTGATAAACAAGACTAGGCACTTTCTGGCACTAGTTCTGCAACTTTATCCTCATCAGAAACTATAGGTACTGAATTAACAAAACTGAAGCTACAACTGCACTGGTTTCAGTGTACAGCCACCACCAGCATGGGCTGAACACTGCCCCAAAAAGTAGACCAGAAATTGAAGCTGCATTCACTTACTACACAAGAAGAGTTAGGCAAGACTGAATGAGAATAGATACCACTTTTTCAGCAGAGGAAGTTTAAAAACAGCTCCTCTTCTTCACTTAGCAGTTAACTGACTAACAACATCTGAACAACAGTATACCTTGCATCCACAAAAGTTAAGGGCACATCTTTTATAAGAAGTTAGAGAGATTTAGAAAGCTGTACTATTCCCATGAAGTTCTGCCAGTTCTGAAGTACATGGTTTATTGTTGATGTCTTCTTAAAATAAGCCAGAGCTCTACTATCTCAGAACAGAGAACAGAATAGAGCCACAATGATAATTTTTTTTTGCTTTAAAAAACAACCTACTAAAAAGCCAACAGCTCCGAATTCCTCAAGAAAGATAACAGAGTCAGCAACAGCAAACTGTCTCACCCTGTACCACACTTCAAGACATTTGCTGCAAAGTATCTTAACAGCTTTCCACAAAGCAATGACCACCTGTTCCCACAGCTTGCAGCCATGGGAAAATCAACCACCATTACAGACTCCTTCCAAAGGCATTTTTCAGCAGTGGCACCAAAACCCCCAACAAGATTTTAATCCTAAATCCCACAGCATACCAAACTCACTTAGTACTGGAACAATCTTTATTTGCAAGTTATTTGGCTGTTCGTCTTCCACTCATGCACATATTTAGGCATCAGAGTTAAACAAAAGCACCTGCGTTAACGTTTTCACACTAAGCATTGGTTGGAGTCACAACTGTTTAAGCTTCCAGCAATCAAACAGGAGCAATTCTAAGGTTACAAAACGCATCCAGTAAACGTATTACTGCTCCTGATAAGATCTAGTGTGCTACACCTTCCTAGGAAATGGTATCTGCTTCAAGGAAACATTTTGGTCTACTTCTTGAAAGAACATTGCTGGAAGCAGAACTACGAAGTTTAAGTGCTTGAGAAAGCTGGTAGAACAACGTACTTCAGTCTCTACCACAATCTCTCAGGACATGCTGTGGGGTGCTCATATACTAAAAGAAGGTGGTAGGAATCAAAAGCCTATCAAGGACAAGATTGCACAACGGCATCACATTTAACAAGCTGCTCATTTTACACCACCTTGCAAATCCTAATCCAGGCAAAGGCTTTTCGGCTTTCACCTCACTGTTCCCCTCTCACAGGAGCCTCCACCTTTCACTCTACTCCTGTGACCGACAGTTCCACGCACAACTCGGAGAGGAAAGGAGAATCAGCTGACCTTTGTGTAACGATGTGGGTATTTAGTTGTAATTCTGTTCAGCTCGAGGAAAGCATCGCCATTTTCAGTTTCTGTTGCACCTCCTCTTTTATCCATGGTTACTTCAAAGCCTTTGACCGCGGAGCTAATTAAAACAAAACCAACCCGTCAGATCTTAAGACGTACTTTTCTAGAGGCTGCATTTTCTTTCCAGCCTGAGTCAGTTTAACACTTAGGCACAGCAGAGTAGAGCCGCGTTCTCCAACAGCGCCTGTCTCCTCCCAGCCCTACCCCTTCCCCCGGCCCAGCCAGGCGACTCTCGCCGAAGTGTCCGAGCCGCTCCTGCAGCGTGGCCGGCGCTACCCCGCGCTCCAGCGGTTTTAGCACAAGGAACATTCGTCTGAGGGCACAGCCGGGGCGCGTGGCTACCAGGACTCGCACTCCCACACACCCCGCGGGGCCCTGAAGGATCGGGCGCCGCTGGCCCCGTGGCGCGGTGGCAGCGCGGCCCAGGCTCCGTCTCGAAGCGCCGGAGCCGCGGGGAGGGGAACAGCGGCAGTAGAGCAGGTGACTCAGCGGATCCCCGCCTAGCCGCACTCACCGGCGGGTACCCCGCGCCGCGCCGCTCCGCTCCAGGCCTCACCGCCGCTCGCGGCGTTTCCTGCTCCAGCTGCCGGCCCCACTTCGTCCCCGCTCGCCCCCACTGAGGGGCCGCGCGCGCCCCGGGCCGGCGCTAGCGCTGCTGCTACCACCACCACCACCGCCGCCGCCGC
>VZRR01004304.1:0-14929 GCA_013398015.1 Oreocharis arfaki
TAAAACCATAATGGTGCATTAGTCTTCCACCTCAAGACCTATTCATGTTGTATCTCTTGTTACAAGTACATATTATTAGTCAATGTGATGAAATACTCTATTAAAAGGATAAATTTATGAAAAAGATCTGTCACAAAGTATAAAGTGCCTGATTTTTTACCTCCTTCTTGCAAGCTGGACTCCAAATCATTATTGATTTTTGATTTGCAAAATAAATAATTTTAGTGACATTT
Source organism: Oreocharis arfaki (assembly GCA_013398015.1). NCBI lineage: Eukaryota > Metazoa > Chordata > Aves > Passeriformes > Paramythiidae > Oreocharis > Oreocharis arfaki. Next base: position 234 of record VZRR01004304.1, read on the forward strand.
CAAATCCATTAGAATCATGGTAGAAAGGAAGTATATGGTGTTACTACAGAATAAGTACCATTATTTTCTACCTTTCTTATTAGAATGATTGTAGAACAGGTTAAAATTTATTTAGAAATAGTATATCTCATATTGCTGATAAAAATACTTATAGTAACAAATCTAAATATGGAGAAATAAAACTGGAGAAATTTAGACTAAAACCAGCCAATTTTTAACTTTTGAGATTTTAACAAATTAAAATAAAGCCTGTAAATAACCACAGGGTATTTTCTAAAAAATATGCTAGTCCATAATATAATAATATATGCACATTCTTTAAGGGTGTTGGGGTGAATCTTTAGGGACTATGTTATCATTGCGATTATTTTTTCTGGCTTTCTGAATATCTTTCTGAATGGTGCAAAACCTTTTTTTTCTATATCATTAAATAGGAAGCATTGCAAATTTGCATTAATCAAAGCATAGTCTAAGTTATATAGATTTAACTTAAGTATAAAGACTAGATTTCATTCAATATACAGACACTGTCTGCAGCTATATGTTTTCTGTTGTTCTTATTCTACATGTTCTCACAAATTTATTGGAATATCTATGCATTAAGAGTTACATAAATTTAGGAGTGCATTCAGTACTTCTCAGGGAGCACTCAGAGATCATTATATAATGCTTTACTCTTGATTCTTTTGGCCATCCTATGAAACTTGTATTCATTAACGTCTGACCATGGGAGTCCCACCACCAATCCAATAGTGCTTGGTATACTAAAACCAATCATAACTAATCTGCAAGGCTTTCTTAATTGACACACAAGAACTATGCATTACCCATCTCATAAGAAATCCATAAATATATTCCCATGTCTCTAAGTAAGATAACATTCAACACGCTTTTCTTTTCACTCACAACAGAGGAGACTTTTAAACAGTGTATAGCAGTTCTACATTGATCTATTAAAATCCAGTGGTTTAGCTCATTATTTGGAGAACCTATAATTTAAAGAAATATTAAACATCCTTTCCTCCTCTGCCCCTAACACATATGAATCTTTTTGATTCATTCAGGGTAAAAAATTAGGAAGATGTAAATTCAAGCCTGATAAGGGGTGTAAATCACCTTTCTATGAATGTAAAGATTTTATAGCAGCATTTCCAAACTAAAAAGCCTGACATTTATACAATAATGTGTGCATAATTTCCCACTTGTACATCACATGCTTGAGATGAAAATAATTTTGAAACACAAGGGTACAGAAATATCTGCCAATGTCACTAAAAAAGTAGAGGAAAATGGCATAGAAAGCAATTTAGAATTTTTTGTAGTGAGCATAACATTCAGTAACTAATGCTCATTTTCACATAGAATAGGGGAAAGAGGCAACAATTTCTTCTGAAAGATAGAGACATATCCTAGGTAGAGAAATTTTTTCACTGATTTAATGACTACCATTGCTCATTGACCAACAAAACAGCTGGAGACAGTTCTCACAGGACCAAAATGTACTGTATATCTGATAGATGGTATGACCAGAACAACCTCAGTCACAGCAGGAAAGACGCTGAACAAATTGTCAGCACGATTTACATACAACTTGTCAACAGCATCTGGGTTGCTGAGCAGAAGAATGATGGACAACAGATGTTCTAGAAATGTTCCCATCTGCCCTATCTGAGTACACATCCCCGGTGGAACAGTGGGTTACAATGGCTTACAAGAGCTCACCCTGTTTTGATTTTTGAACTTTGATCCTCCTTCCTATGAAATAAAATCCCTCCCAAAGTATTACTTAACCACAATACAATTACTTACTAAATTATTATTGAGTAATGTTAATTCTTACTACTATTACAGAAAACTGACATGAATATCTGGAGATTAATCAAAATGGTGAGTAGTGACTTTGGGACTTTCAGGAATCTAAACCGTATTTCAGAGTTATTGGGCTTTTGACCATGTAAACAAATCCTGCTTAAACTAATAAATGCATAGCAAACAGATAGTTAGTGTCCCTAACAACTCTCTATTTTTTTTTTTTATTAATTCATAGAAAAAATAATTTTCATTTTCCTCTCTTCAGAAGAACAACTTTGTCCTTTTCCCAAAATTGGTCTTTATAATATACATTTTAGTCAAACAATTCCAAGTCTGTCATATATATATTTATATTTATATTTTTACTTATTAATTGATTTGTGCATATCTATACACATATAAACATATATGCAAAGACACATATATGTATGAACCTATAAACAAAAAGAATCCAGCTTAAAAAACCTGTATTGTTATCACAGCTCATACTTAGTGTCATAGAGAGATTGGTGAAAAATACATGATAGTGAAGAAAAACCCCAGTCATCAGCACCTTTTTGAATACTGCCTGTTATGGCCTTATTGCAGTCCTCATAATTGCCTAAAGTTTCTCTAAGCTGATTAATATTGCTTTCTGCCATGTAACAGATATATAGCACTCTGATATATATTTTTGTGTAAGTAGCAAATTAAAATGTCATGTGATAAAAATACTAAGTATTCAAGAAAGAAAGAACTGAAATTAGGCATTTTGAAAAGATTATCTGGGGATAATAATTCTGTGGAGCTAGTTCAATTACATGTTTTCTTTGGCAACAGAGTTGATATTGAAAACTCCCTTCACCAGTTATCTGTCCCTGTTCAATCAGGTCCAGTTATAGACAGTTTATGAAGCCCAGTTCATAAAATGCTGGCAACTTAAACATGAAGGGAAAGGAGGGAGAATGGTATGTTATTGAAAGCTATTGTGTGTAAAAACTTAGTATTTTCAGTGGGAGTATCTTTAATGGTAGTAAAAGTTGAAAAAAGTAAAAAAGCATCACAAAAGCTAGTTATGGCTAATTATCACTGACAAAAAAAATAGAATCTTTTTATTAGATAAAATGATTCAAAGATTCTACAGAAAACATCAAAATTAGAAAGTGTCTCTGTAATACAATGTCCTGCTCCACTTGAAGTTTTTTTTTTTTTTTGGAATATGACTGTTTTTACTTGCAGTGGAAGTACAAATCGAAGAAAACCCCTTTCTTCAACAAAACATTAGAGTTTTTAGAGAAAAAAATTTGCACTCAGAAATTTATGAAGACAATGGAGAAGTAAAGGAAACATTTCTGTGAAATAATATTGACATTTACTAGACTGCTTTTAGAAGATGATTGTAAAATAGATACAGTTTCAGATGAGAGAATGTTAATGTAAAATAAAGCTGCCCATTTGTTAAGGGGATTACTCTCATGCAATATTAGCTAAGTAGTCATGGTCTTTAAGAAAAGAAGTTAAAATGTTGCTTCTCATATATTTGAAATAGAGAACAAGTAAAAAATAATATTTGGAAATCAAGAACATAAGACAAATGCTTTAATCTCAGAATATAAATAGATTCCTGAGCAATTTGTATGTTAGTTGGTAGGCAAATAATAACGTACCTAGCAAGGACAAACAAAAACATAACATGCATTGGAAAATGCATTATAAAGCTATGTAGTAAATGACACTGTTATTTACAAAATCTAATCCTGCATTGCAAAACATATAGCAAGAGCATGATTAACACATTCAAAACAAATTTACGTAAAATTACTGAATATTTTACTTGAAAGGAGTAAACAATTTGCAGTTTTCCCCACTGTCTTTAAACACTGTTATCATGTCCTGTTTTTGTCGTCATGGACATGGACTACAGAGTATATAGGTACAGCATTTCAGCAGAAAAAGATGGTCTGTGCTGGGTCTGGCTGTTATGGAGTTAAATTTCTTCATAGCAGCCCATATGGTGCTGTGCGTTGTGGCTAAAACTGTTGGCAACACACCAGTATCTTGGCTCAACAGTCTTCACACAGCATCAAGGCTTTCTGTTTTCCCACTTTTCGCCCCAAAGCAAGCAGACTTGGGCACAAGAAGTCAGGAAGGAACACAGTCAGGACAGCTGATCCAAACTGTCTAAAGGGATAATCCAAACCATAAGATGTTGTGCTCAGCAGCGAAATCTCAGGGAGAGGGGAAGGAAGGCAGGACTTTCACATCTCTGCTGTTTTCCCAAGAAACATTTAAAGGTGCAGAGTCCCTGGTTCCCAGAAGTGGCTGGACATCTGCCTGCTGGTGGGAAATAGTGAATCAATTCCTTATTTCGTTTCACTTGCAAACACAGCTTTTTCTTTCTTTATTAAACTGTTGTTTTCTCAATCCATGTCCTATCACTTTCCTTTGATTTTCATCCTAACCCAAGGGAGAGGAGAGTGATCAGGAGGTGGCGGGGTGTTTGGCCACTGGCCAGTTTCAACTCACTACTCAGATAAGAATCAGGAAAAATTAAACTTACACTTTTATCCCTCTATTTTTTTTTTTTTATTATATCTACTGAAAAATTTGTAGGGTTCAAATCTACAGTCATAAATGGCAAGTATCACTCTTTATTACATCTAAAAATTTCTCCCTGGGATTAAACTAAATTAAACAATTCATGTATATAAAAGAAATATGCTACATCTGTGCATTAAAATGAGAATAAAGATTGGGAGGCCAGTGTAAAAACAGCTGCGGCTGTTTCATATTTCCATGGGTCCACAAAACATTTGCATTCAATGTTGATCTAATATAGCAGCTAAGAAAAAATGGAAATCGCTTATTTTTGTAATAGAACTTGGATGGCAAGCAGTAATGTCAGCTATAAATTGGATCCTACAGTTGCAGATGATGGAAAAATGGAGATAAGTGTGTAAAAAATTAGCACTTCCTTCCGAAGATTATTTCACCTCCTCCTGTCAGCTGCATTTCCTGAGAAAACATCTCTTGCTCACTTATTATACACTCAATTTAACCACTCACTATATGACAAATCAATGCAAATGCACTTTTTCTGGCTATACCACTATTTATGATACATCAGAATATTATTCCAGGATTAAGATGACTGTTGCACTCATTCAGTTGATGTCATGTTTGGTGCATACTGGTCTACAGATCGTAGACTTACAGGAAGTCTGTCAAGGAGATAGAGAGGGAGAACTGGCAACAAAAGGAGTTGGATGATGGGATAGGAAATGTGTGTAGGAAAACATAAGTTATGTGTAAGAATTAGAACAAAAAAGGCAGCAGCAACAGACAGCCTGAAACAGACATAATTATAAAATATTTCCAATGTAGCACCACTTCTCTCTGATCCAAACCAAACAACTACCTAGTATTACCTGGGAACTTAATGAATACAGATACAATACCAGCAGGGTAAATATGGTGCAGTATCTTGCAGTAGCCATTTGAAGAGTGAGGAACATGCATTTATTCTCTTTCACCTGATGGCAAAAATGCAAGACCCTGCCAGGACAAAGGGCTCCATGCTCAACAGAAGTGTATGCACCAGTATTGTGACTATTCTAGGGATCCTTCCCCAGCTCTTTTCTGGATGCAGATGGCGTTCCTCAGCCTCAACTGCTGAGCGTGACTGACAATCAAACAGATCCATTTCCAATCCTTTTTGCCTTTCCTCCTCCTCTGCTTGACTGGCAACCTGATTTGAATCACTACTAGAATTAATCGATTTGTCAACAGTGTTCCTTTGACAAAACAGTTTTCCCTTAAATGGAGACAGCTTGTTGGTTAGAATGGTGGTCAGCAATGGAGCCCTTACAGCATTAGCTCTCTTCTGCTAGCTCTGAACTACCCCCTTTCTGAGCTGCGTCTGAAAATTTGGCTGAAGAAAAAAAGCAACAAAGAAGCAAAAGGCTCCACATATTAACTGGAAATACTAGCTTGGTGCACATCCATACAAAGCATTGATGACAGTGGCTCAGAGTCCCGATGAACGTCAGTGATGACAGGTGTCTCTCAGGAGCGTGTGTTGGGACCAGTCTTATTTAATATCTCCAGTGACATAGACAAAGGGACAAAGTGCACCCTCAGCAAACTTGCAGATTACCCCAAACTGAGTGGTGCAGTTGACACACCTGAAGCGTGGGATGCCATCCATAGGAATCTAGCCATTCTTGAGATTTGTGCCCACTGGAATCTCGTGAGGTTTAACAAGGCTAAGTGCACGCTGCTGTACCTGTGTCAGGACAACCTCCAGTATCAGGTCAGGCTGGGGGATGAAGGAATCCAGAGCATCTCTGCAAAGACTTGGGGGTGCTGGCAGATGAGAGGCTGGACATGAGCTGGCTCTCCCACCCCAGAAAGCCAGCTTTATCCTGGGCTACATCAAAAGCATGGTAGCCAGCAGGGTGAGGAGGAGATTCTGCTCCCCTACTCTGCCCTGGTGAGACCCCACCCGTAGTGCTGGGTCCTGTCTGGGATCCCCAGCAGGGGGCCTAAAAGAAACCCGAAGAGGAACTGTTTAAAAGGGCATGTAGTGATAGAACAAGGGGCAGTGGCTTCCAACTGAGAGTAGGTTTAGACTAGATATTTGAAAGAAACTCTGCATTGTGAGGGTGATGAGACACTGGCACAGGTTGCCCAGGGAAATTGTCCGTGCCCCATTCCCAGAAGTCTTGAAGGTTCCTTCAGGTGGGGCTTTGAGCAACCTGGGTCCCTGCCCAAAGCAGGGGAGTTGAAACTAGATGATCTTGAAGGTTCCTTCCAGCCCGTTCTATGATTAATAATCTTATTCAGAATTCATAGACAGAATTCTGCAGTTTTTCACAACATATTCCACCGATATCAATAAAGATATAAAATAAAGCAGAAAAGACACAGGAGACTGCAAAGATCTGCCAAATCCATGAAACTGCTAGTATAGCTTAAACCAGCATTTTGCTGCGTCCTCATATCTCTCAAAAATGTATTGTTGTTTTTTGGCTTTTTAAATAAGAGCTAAAATAAATCGCTTCTGACTTTTGAAAACGTGGAGTAGAAACATTTCTGACATTTCACTTTACAGATGAAGTAAAAACCCTCATGCACAAGATATTTCAATGTATTGTTAAATTGCTCATTTATGTCCATTTGCTAGACAATGAGAACATTTAAAATGATAAAGCAGAATGTAACATTATCAGGTCAAAAAGCATAATTTTCTAGAGTGCATTTTACATGCAGTTTTAAAATCTGTCAGGCCTTAATTATTGAGCTATCCAATAGACTGAAAAATTACATGACTGAGGTGGGCGTGGAAAGCTGCACATCTGCATATATAGATCATTATGTCTTTTGATCACTACACTGAAGAATGCAATAAAATTTATTTACTTTTATTTGCAATCAGCTTACTTCAAGTTTGACTGGGGAACTTGAAACTAAAAAAGAAGTACATGGTTCATTTACATTTCAATCCAAAGCAGGGGTAGGGTGGCAGGAGTAAATAATCTTTCAGGAAAGATAATATTAAGAGTGACAGTGCACAGAAATTAGATAAATAAGGCAGAGACTAAAAAAAAAAGAAAAGGTACATACTATAGCGTAACTCCACAAAAATTTTGATCCTTTTTACTGAATCCAACTGTCAAATGTCAGTCTTTCACCACAACAACCAAAAAATTTATGTTTAAGTACCATTATCCTAAAGTAAATTAAAAAATATAATTTTAAGTATTTTTCTGCCAATTCCAGCTACATCCCGTCTCAAAGCATTTTAGGATTTCCCTTTTTTTTTTTTTTTTAAGTTTGCATCAAGCACTTAAGATTGAAATAGATGATGGTAGTATTTGGACTACCTGCTGAAATGTACTTAAAATTATTATTAAATAAGAGCATTGAATAGTGATTTTCCTCAACACTAGAAACTTTGTCAGATCATTACGAAATCATTCTCTAAAATCTTTATGTACACTGCCCTAGGAAAAAGCTTCTGCCATAAGTCCATGTCTCTACAGTTCTTATTCCTAGAGTGCTTATCATATTTCAAGATCAGACACTGAAGTATTCTCTTTTCTAGCACTGATGTTATTCTGAACTGATATGAGCAGGATGCAATGCTGCTGTGTGAATTTCAGCGTCAGCTGAATTTCAGCTTTTAGGGTTTTGCCATTCTATTATATTTTCCTATAACTCCTTTTATTCCTGAAAAATATTGTAAATTATTCATATTGCTGTTGCAGAATTCTTCAAGTAGAGCTCCAATTTTTTTTTTCTGCTGTCAGAGAGTAGAGGTTTCCATACTGAATTTTTTACAATTATTTTCATTAGTTTTCACAGCAATAACATTATCAAAATAAGTCTTGAAATCTTCCTGGTTTTTTTGGTTTTTTTTCTTCATAGCTTATAAAAGATGTGCTCTAAGTAACATGACAAAACCAAATGGATCTTCCTCTGCATATCTGTTCTTAAAACTCCCTTTTAATTCTGCTGGTTATTTCTATTAAGGAGCAGAAAAGAGCCCCCCAAACACTAGAAAACAGTGAAGCATCAGTTACTCATTTACAGTTGTACCAAACAGTATTTTAACTTTTTCTTATTTGCTTGCTTAGATTGCCACACCATTGCCCAGGCTGGTTTTAGGTTTGTTTTCAATAATGTATTACTGAAATAAAACACCTCTGACTAAATAAAATTGAGCTGAGTAGCTCTTTTTCCCACTGTACCGCTGCAAAGCTAAAACCTAGATTCCCTGAAAGATCTTAACGTTACTCTCATTTCAGTCAGTTACTCATTTCAACAATATTTGTTTAACATCAAATTTAGCAAAATTTGGTATAAAATTTTGCTTGTGTAGCCCCATCAGCTAACACACAGTATTTTGTCATGTGCAAGTTCAGTTCTAAGAGCAGAATCATTCAGGCTTTAGCTGGAAGTGTTCTTCTGTGATTCATTGTATGAAAAAAATTGATGATTACATGCTCTCTTTATGTTATATGGTATATTTTAACACCTTTGAAGAAGGAGAAAACACTCTAATACTTTATACATTAATGCTACCTAGAGGTCTCTTTTCTTGTCCTGCATTCAAGGTCAAAGAAAGGAAGAAATTCTTGTTTTCCATAGTTAATCTCCTAGAAATGGCAAAGACAACAGGATTTGCCATAAGAGTTGTCACTTATATCCTGGCAGAAACACTGATTTTAAACAAGTTTTTTGTGAAACTACTGCATTCTATTAAATGCACATTTATTTTCAATAATTTCTCTTTGTGTGTCAAGTAGTATGATGAAGAAATGTGTTTCAAAGATGAATGACATACAGATCACGTCTATTTTTTCATTCTTTAACATTGTCTTTAAGAAGCTTTTACAAGGTTTTACAGGAAGTGTGTCCAGTAGTAAATCTTGGAATTTTCCTAGGTCTCAAATATAAATATTAAATGCAAGATACAATTAACTATGATATTTCTTTCATTTATCTTTGAAACACATTTCTTCATCATACTACTTGATATGTGAACAGAAACTGAAAAAGCAAACCTTTCCACCTTCATGCATTTAAAATCTTGCTGTTCTCTTCCTGATCAAGTCTTCTACTTTTTAGGCTAAACAACTTAAATTAGTGCATGCTTACATCAGTTTTCAGAGTTTCTAACTTTCTCCTTTTTCCGTATTTCCCAATGGATTTGTATCCTTTGTCAAAAATGCAAGGTTATAAATGTATATCACATTCTCCCAGAACAAGATGGAGTTATTGACTCCTGGAATATGATTTGAAATTGAATTCTAACAAGATATTCTAAAGTAATCTCTGTTGAAAAAATATTACCTCATGTGTTGGCATCCTTTTCATCCAGGAAGAGGTAACTTCATTAATAATTTAATAATGAATAAAATAAGGATGAATCTAATTCTGATTTATTAAAAAGAATCCCCACATTATTTTTTTGTTTTAAAAATTGTCTGATAGAATTTTTAAATATTTTTTCCATCAGCATTCTAGTCTTGGCATACTTAATGAATGAATTTTTATCACGTAGGTGTATTAGTCGCATTATAATTTAATCATGAGAAATTGTCTTTGATTATAGTTGTCAAGACAAAACTGTTGTATGTTACATGTTGGAGCATGCTTACAACCATCATATTATAAAGTATTTGTTTACTGGACCTGCACATGAATTAATTACCAGGATAGTACTTATTCAATAAAAATAGTACCTTTTGTACTGCTCTAAGCCTTGTTATGAGCCTAATTGTGTTACAAACACTTATAAGGTCATTCATGTTTCAGTTTCATATGCATGAGTAACTCATGATGCTCCTGAGTAAAAAGCTGCAGATACTTAAGAGATATTTGCAGATATTTATTATGACACATATTCTACATACGTACCTCTGCAAGCATGACTGTCAAACGGTTTTTGTGGTACTCATGCCCTTTCTATTAAAAACATGATGATTGTTTTTAAACAATAATTTTCACACTTTCAGGGCACGTCATTTGTTTTTATTAGTTTTATCTTGTTTATATTGACAATTTGAGGGTTATTATTTAATCTACAAATAAAATCTTCACTCTCACACATCATATCTGAGTTTGTACCAAACCGTGTAGGAAGGTAAATTTTTGCAGTAGTAATAGAAGTACTACAGTCATTTCAGTTTTGCTTAGTTATGTAGTACTCATTTCCCCAGTTGAAGCAAACCACTTTCCATCTTTTCTAAGTGTTCCTTTTACTGAAAATATCATTAAAGAAATGGTAAGAATATGTTTGCACTTATTCTTCCACAGCACTACACATTTTTCGTATAATGAAAAAAAATTTTGGACTTGCTTTTGTGCAAGGTCAACAAGCCTTTAGCTACTCTCTGTAAAACTAATTCTTCAATGTGACTTTACTAGTGTTACATGCTTTATGTTTAATGACCATATGAAAGATCATTGAACAAGATCATTGAACAAGATCAAAAGGAAAAAAGGTTTGTCAACAAGGAGTACATGAAAACAAAAGCTTTAAACCTACACAGAACAGAGGTTTTAAGTGCCAACACCATTAGAAGACAACTTTTTGTGATAAATGACTGTTCTCCCCTCCTTCTCACTGAAAAGCACTTGGCTTTGTCAAAACAAGAGTTAATAATAAGGCATATATTTTCACTCCTTGAATTCTTTTTCCTTCTGCAGCTAATCGGGCTGCCTTCTGTGATATATTTGTTTTGTAAAAAATATCCCTCACGTGAAAGTTACAGCGAATGAAGGATATCTGCATTGCATCAAGCTGGCTTGACATAAGAAAAGTAGAATTCATGCCATTTCATTAGCAATCATGAGACTGAAGCAGGTATCATTAAGTTCTGCTGAGAGCTAAAAACCTGCCAGCTAAGAGGGAACACAGGTGTGTGAGTGATGCATTTCGCTCATATCTCAGCTAAAGGAGTACAAATAGTCTGGTATATTATCAGTGTGCAGTAAACATTGTAATGGCCACATTCGTGCTGAGAAGAGAGGATTCAGAGAAAAATGAGTCACCACAGTTCAAGTAAGTGGATTAACTATAATAATGGATACTGAAAGCATTATTTTCTCTTAAATATGCTAGAGGTAAAGTTTTGGTGTATCAAGAGTCATTAAATCAAATAAAATGACTCGTCTCATATGAACTGACCTCTAAATCACTATACTAGTTAAAAAAAAAAAAAAAAAAAAAAGGAAAAACCTTTAGTGTTAGTTTGGAAAATACCATTTAGGCCTTTGGCTAAGTAGCAATTCAACAAGCCTCAAAGGGCTCTCTTCAGCATCTTTATCACATAATTGAAAAGTGAGGACAGAATCTTTACTGTTTCCTTTCCCTCTGCCCATAACAAGGGAGCATTACTACAAGCTCAAATGTTCTATCATGGAAACATTTATTCTTGCTTCAAATTTCCAACTGCAAAGATATTTGCAAGTTCTTCATTGCAGTCTTGAGCTTGTTTATTTGCACCTTATAGCACAGTAGGATATGTTATAGTTATCCTTACCTGCTGATTTTTTTTTTCTCAAGATGATAATGCAGATAATAAAATATTTAAGAAAATGTCTATGTTCATGTCACAGCTGCAGGAAGAACACGTGAGCTCTGAGGCCTTTTTTAAACTACACCAGAAGTGACATTTTAGAAGAGCTCTTTCAAGAGTATTTTAGGGATGTACAAGCTTTGAGACTTAAGCTGCCATGGCCCAAACTGCTGAAAATCTTTAAAGTGGAGTTGCATGTTTTTCAACATCTCCAAATTTCAAGGAGAAATAAACACCACATAAAACCAGCAAACCAGGGATTTGAAAATATGACTGGATGGTGGAGGATTGTATGTATATAGTTACTACTGAGAAAACACCTTTGACATCTGACATGGCAAAACCTATAGTTTACAACTTTTTATTCATTGAAGGCTGTGTCATATCCTAAATCAGAACTTAAGTTTTACCTTCCTTTTAGTCATTTAATACTGAAGTAGTTGTTTTGAGGTCTAGACTCAAACACTTTTTTCAACCAAAATTAGTTTATTTAACTTTCATACAAAGTTTTTATGTTCACTTGGTCCATAAGATTTAAAATTTCAATGCTTAACCTGGAATCATTTGCTGCTTAAGAGATTACTAGCTGAAGTGTACATTAAAATAGTTTTTATCTTTGGACAGAATAAAGAGTCATATTGTACATGGTCTATTATTGTACATAAAATTGACTGGGGATTATTTTTTTCTTATCCATGAATTAAAGCTGTAGTAGCAATGTAATAGTCACCAGTATGTATCATGCACTCTGGATACAGCATCTGCATGAACTAGTTATTCCATCAGTATAATTTCCATCAGTATACTCCTGAATCATCAAAATATATTTGAAAACCATAGTCCATTAGGATGAAATTTTATTTTCATTTAAGCATTCAAGAACAATTTCAACTTAATTGACATTTTATTAACCAAGAACTGAAATGTGTATTCCATTATGATTACTACTAGTAAGAAGATAAAAAAGAATATATCACTGACTATTCTCAGACATTTTATCACTTTGGCAACATCTGTGAATTTTAGGTATAGCAATCAAAGACAATGGCAACAAAAATTACTAGCAAAGAATCTAAAATATTGATCTAAATTTTAACAAATGCAGATTCTGCCCAATTTCCTAAACTACTACCTGGGGTATGCATCATGAAAAGCATGAGGGCTGGATTTCTGTATTCAAATAGGTAGCTATTGTGTCTGTATAACCTCTTTGCATATTTGATTGAAAACGTTTTTTTCTGTTGCAGTCTGACATCATTGACATTTAACAGCAAAAGAAATAAATGCTACCTTGACTTTTAATTTTTAACTAATGGACAAGTGATGGACAGGTGAATCAATGAATTGTAACAGGCTAGACTATAATTCAGAATTATTTTAACAATCACAGAAGAAAAATTTTTTTTTTTGTTTGTCTTGAACTTCTTTACAACTCTCCAGCATGTTGTTTGTTCAAGGAAGGGTGGTATCCCTTTGCTTCTTTAGCAAATCTGATAGGATCACAATACTGATGAAAGTGCTCACTAGAACACATATATGATCCTTAAGAAAATACAGCAGGATAGAACAATTTTGCAATAAAATACAGCAGGAGAGAACAATTTTGTTTATTACATTATATAAGAGATTTCTTTATAACTCTAAAAGCTCATGTATTTCATTTTCCAGCTCCTCAAGTCCAAATATACTTTTCTTCATTTCTCTCCTACTGTGACATCTGACAGACTCATGCTGTGTCCCAACATCACTAATATCTTCTTCCCTCCAGACATTTCTCCTAGGCTACTTCACTTCCATGCATATGTTTCCATTGCTTCTTTCTGCTCTAACACATTTCTGATCATCCACTCTGATCAAATTTCAGGTTTTGATCTCTAAATTAGTTTTACCCTTTTATTCCTCTCCTTAAAACCTAGCCTAATTTTTCCTCTTTTCTTTCTACTAAAAAATCCCAGTCTTATTTTTTTCCTCAAATATCTTCATATCATCTCATCCCTGTGGTTTTACCCAAGGATTCAGACCTCTGCTTCTCTACATGTGCACTTCTCATGACTTTTTTTTTTTTAAAATTAAAGAATAGAGGAATTTTTTTCTCTCACTCCATAGACCTTTAGTAATTTTAAGAAAAGACCTGTGCTAGAAAGGCAGTGAAGTGGTTGGTCCTTTGATCGTGTCAAAAGAGAGAAGAAAATGAAACTCTTTACAAAAGAATCAAAAAAAAAAAAANAAAAAAAAAAAACTCTTTAAAAAAAAAAAAAAAAAAAAAAAAAAAACAACAAAGCAAAGGAAAAACCCTAAATATATAAGGTACTGCAGTACTGCAGACTTGTCGCAGTTTAGCCACAGCTGGCAATTAAGTACCACACAGCCACTAACTCACTCTCCATCTGGTGAGGGAGAGAATCAGAAGGCAAAAAGTGAGAAAACCCATGGGTTGAGATAAAGACAGTTTTAATAGGAAAAGCAAAAGTTGTGCATGAAAGCAAAGTGAAACAAGGAATTAATTCAATACCTTCCACAGGCAGGAAGGTGTTGAGCCATTCCCAGGAAAACAGGGTTCCGCCATACATAACAGTTGTTTGGGAAAACAAAGACCATTGCTTTGGATATCACCCCCTTCCTTTTTATTCCTCCGACTGTATATGCTGAAATCAATGTCATACAGTGTGGAGTATCCCTTAGGTCAGCTGGGGTCAGCTGTTCCAGCTGTGACACCTCCCCAACTCTTATGCATNGACACCTCCCCAACTCTTATGCATTCACAGTCTGCTCCCTGGTGTATTGCAGCCAGGGCTTTGGTGGTAGAGAGGCTACAAC
>VZRR01004305.1:0-126766 GCA_013398015.1 Oreocharis arfaki
TTTACATTGACCAGTCCTTGATTTGCTTTAATTAATAGCCTTGAGTAACGAAGTTTTCATGCGTATCTTCACTCAAAACTGGGAATTTTTGGCATTCTTGTGGCTTCGTAATTTCCTGTGTCTGACCTTTAAAATCCTATTTACACAGATAATAACAAATAGGAAAGATGACAGTGAATGTTTATCACCAGACTTTAAAGGCAGCTGGAAGAATTACAGATTTTTGCAGCTGTTCTCATGTTCTCTTGGTGTTTCTCTGCCCTTTCCCTCCCTTCTTGTCCCCACAATCCCTGGCAGATCTGGGAATCAATAAAGTCTGGAGCTGCTCTGGAGAACCCGATGCTCTTGAACAGGTTCCTGCTGCTGACATTTGCAGTGAGTACAGAGAATTTGTGTCTCCTGCTTTGAGCTTTGCAGTGGCAAGGGTGAAGTGCTTTCTTTTTAGGAGAAATGCTGCACTAATATATTTTTGTGTTATTTTCTACACGTGTGTAAGGTTACCTGATGGCCTTACAGACATCAGTAAAAGCAGAGCAGCTGTTTCATGTTTAACAAATTGAAAGTTTTACTAAATGCTCCAGCTAACAAAAACTGAAGGATTGTGCACACATTCTGTTTGGATTTTAAATAAAAACATACACAGAGAATGCAAGTGTTTTAGTATTTTTATGATCTTCTAAAATCATTTTAGGTAAAGATTCCTGTGCATCATAAACCATGAATTATAATTAGTATTATATAATTTACAGTGATACATGTCTTTATTATCTGATTTTACACCTTTTTTCCTCCTAGGATTTAAAAAAGTATCATTTCTATTACTGGTTTTGCTACCCTGCTCTCTGCTTCCCTGATGGAATTCATATAACTCAGAAACCTGTGTGTCTTGGGGACAGGTTCTCACCAAATCAGGTATTCAAAACACTAAATATTGTGAAGTCTGTATTACTGACAACTCTTGTGAGCTGTAAAACTCAGTATTTTTTGTTACCACATACTGGATTAACTTGAGACCCCTAATTTTTTTCAAAATATTCACTTTCCTTATTTCCATGTGGTTTTTTTGTTTGCCTTTTGTTCCGTGATTGTTTGAATTGTCTCAGTTTAGATGCAGATGTGGCAAACAATTCTTGAAGAGCTGATTGTGTGAAGCTATATATTATGTATTTATTTTTTATATATATTAAGCTATACATAAAAATTAAAACTACTGAATATACAGCTGGAGTTTTGAAACTCATCTAAAAGAAACCTTTATAAAGGGGCAGCCCCTGGGTGAACCAACTCATTAAAATTACAAAGTTATTAATAAAATTCATGATTGGGCAGGAAAGAGAAGTTAATTTTTTTATTTTTTTAGGAGAAAAGTTAAACAATTTTTAGTTTCTTTCATAGTACACTGCAGAATTGTTGCTTCAGTTGTCTTTCCACGTTCAGATTCAAGCCCTGCAGAAAGCATACGATGACCTCTGCCAGCAGGAGGGGGTGACAGCCCTGCCTTATTTCCTAATCAAGTACCATGACAATTCTGTCGTGATCTCCCTGCTGAAAAAGTGGGATGGCTTCTTTCAAGACCGAGGAGAAAAGGTAATGAGAGTTTTAGGTAGCTTTCTATAATGAAATATTTAATCTGTGAGTGGTTTGAAGCTCTAGCACTGAGCTGGGCACAGCGGTCGTGTTGTGAGGGTGGCTGTAAAGTGATTTTTGTGCTGTTTTCCCTTTGATTTCTTGTCTTGCTGGCCCCGTGCCCTTTCACTTTTTGATCATCCCAAAATCAGTGCAGAATTTTGGTTTGGGAGCAAGGCTCCAGCTGATGGGCTTCCCTCATAATTGTATTTTTAAGGTAATGAAGGTGCATTTACTGCAGTGAACATCCAGTGTCCCTAAAGAGGCCAAAGTGAATAAAATCTCGGAGCTGTGGCAAAAAGAGTAAAATCTGGTGTGCCCATAGAAATACTTATAAATATGTAAAATGTCTGTGTAGGCCTTTCCTGCCCAGAATTTTTATTTTAAGATGCCAGTTAACTTTTGCTGTGAACTGAACGTGACTGTGCATAGATGACTTCTCATGTGGAACAATTTTATTTGCAGGTGACAGTCGGAGTTTATGATCCTTGTAATTTATCCCAGTACCCAGGATGGCCACTGAGAAACTTCCTGATCCTGGCAGCCCACAAATGGTATCTGTTTTATTCTTTCCCACAAAGATGATTCATTGGTTGATATCAAATGAGATATTTTTTCTCATTTCACTCGTATCACCCACCTGAGATTTTGCTTTTTCCCTTGACATTACCCACTTGGACTGATTCTCATTTTCTGCGTTATTCTGTTTCTTCCCTTCTGCCAGGCACAAATTCCTGTTAATCCTCACATGGATGCCTGTACCTGGAAATGCCTTCTTCATGCCCTGCCAATACCCTCCAGCTGCTTCAAATCTTGTTTAAAATACTCTGTGAATTTATACAATTAATCTATGTCAAGTAACAGCAGCCTTACATTTTAAAAATCAGATATTCTTAGGTTTTCTTCTCATACCATCTGTAATATTTTTGTCAGGCAGAAGATGGGAAGACAAGACACAGTTTTATACTCTAGTTTTTGGAAAAAAAAATATTAAAAGTAACAAATAAATTGGGGTTGCTGTAACAAAAGTGTAATTAAGCTGCACTGCCGTAGTTCTGAGTGTTACATTTTATTCCAGAGCTCTCAGGAAGGAGAAGTGCTGGGTTGGGTGAGCTGTGAATGCCCAGAGAGCTTTACACAGCCTTGGCATTCAGAGGGGTTTAGGCACTAAAATTCTCCTTTTTGCAGGGTTTGGATCATAAGGAGTAAAAATTATAGATATTGAGAACTCAGAGGATCTCAGTGCCACAGCAAATCCAGCGTGTCACCTGATGTGTGCTCTGGTGCTTCTCTGCTTTTCATTCCTCTGAACCTGCATTTGTGCAGTGCTGGATAAATGCAAGGACAGGCTGGCAGTGGCATTGCTTTGGAGCTGTTTCACACCAAACCAGTCATTTTCCTATTCTCTAGGAGCTGTTTCTCTTTCTGTGCCTGATACAGACAACAGTGTTCAGTACCGAGACAAAAAGCCTCATTCAGACCCTGCAAAGGACCAGCCCTGTGTGAAATTGAGTTTAAAAGAAGTCCTTTTTCTATTCAAGAAGTTGCAGGTCTGTCTCTATATATCTTTTTTTTTTTTTTTATGGCAGGGGCAATGTTCTCCAGAGGGTTGAAGTGCTCTGCTTCAGAGACAGGACCATGCAGGGGGTGAGAGACATCACACACAGCATCATCTTTGAAATCAAACTGCCAGAGAGACCCCTGGGCCCAGGTAATCCATTTTAAAAAAATTCTTTCCCTTTTTTATCTCCTTCCTTAATCACTGCAGAGGTGGAAAAATAAATTGCTACTACAAGATCATTGCTTGTGCTAGTTTATTTCAAATGGATTTTAAATTGTTTGAATGTCTTTAAAGGAAATTATTGTTTCTTCTTCAACAAAAAAAGAAGAGGGAAGATTCTCTCTCAATTTTTTCCTCCTGTAATTGTGCTTCTTATTTAAAAACAAGAAGAGTCCTGCTGGTGTCATATAAAATACAATAAAACAGCAATTGGTCTCATTTTTTCATGTTAAATTTGTATGCAGTCCCTCCGGTAGGAAAAAAGTGATGGTGAATTTATGGGATGCAAAATTTCTGGATAATTTCTAAGATGATGAAAACCTGCCCCAGAGTGGAATTGTTCCTTCAATCCCATAGTGACACATCCAGGTGTATTTTAAAGCAATAGACTTGAAACGTTGGAACATAATCTCAGATTTAATTTCTGGGTACAGGACAGTATCACAAAATTTCTCTACCTCAGGCAAAAAGTTCTGAATGCTTTACATGTCATCGTTGCAGATTGTTTAATTACATATAATTAATACATATAATTCTCCACTGAATTTGCAGATGGGGTCTAGGGAACATGAAATAATGACTGAACTTGGCAAAATGTACTGAATTCTGAATTTGCTGAGCTTGACATTAAAGATCTGAGGGGGAATGATGCCATCTCTGTGCTGGCTGTGAAGCTGAACAGGCAAAAGGGGGGACCTGAGAGCGAAGAAATTCTCCAGGAACTTTCAGCTGATGTAAACAGCACCATTTGTATAGCAGGTTATAGTAGCTTGTTCAAATACAGGTTATTTACTGGCAGGTTTAAAATTAGGGTTTTTCCCAACAGGCTTAAATCCAATAAAATTTCTTTTTTCTGTGCTGTGATATTAAGGTTTTCATTCTTTCTTTCCTTTTTTCTTTCCTTTTTTTCTTTTTTTTTTTAATGTCAAACAGATTGTCCAAAAGCTGTTGGATGGGAGAAAAACCAAAAGGGAGGCATGGGGCCAAGGATGGTGAATCTCAGTGAATGCATGGATCCAAAAAGGTTTGTTTGTTATCTTTTAAATTCCCATACTTTTCATTACTTGGGTTTAATCCATGCCAAGGTGAAATGTGGAATAGGTAAGAACAGACAGTGGCACACACACTGCTTCTTGTTTGGACATTCCTTTTGGAGGTGAGCACCTTTACAGAGCAGTGCACTGCCTGCAGCAGAAACCTTGGCAATTTTGGACTCTAGCTTCAAATTCTGCATGCATTTTCTTTAAAACTGAGTGAAGTGTAGGTCAGAGTGTTGCAGGCCTGTGGTTGTTTCATTGAGTTCTATAACCTGCAGGTTGTTAATGAGAATAAGCACAGGGGAAAGCTCAGCCTTTGGGGTTTGTCAGGGTGTGACAGGAAAGGGCTCAGGAAACGTGACCTTGATGGAAATATGACCTGAATAATTTTTATCATTCTGCACAAAATGTTTGGGCCGTGGATTGAAAAGAGTGGGGCTGCAGAGTGATTGCATCTGTGTCCTTGCCTTGGGAAAACTTGTTGGTCTCATGGTTCAGGCTCACATTTTGCCCATCAAGCAAAAGCCATTTTTGTCAAGCATTTGTGGAAATTCTCAGTGTCTTCACAGATATTCAGTAAAGTTCACCTCAGGGTTCTCAATTCTTTGGGTGACTTTTTACTTGTGTAAATGATACCAGTGCTTCTCACAGAGGTGTTGGTAAATGCCAGCCTTGACTATTGCCATTTAAATCCTTGTGGGACAAATAATTTACTGGATGCTGAAAAGGTTTTGTTTCTGATGTGTAAGGGAATGAAACTTGCAGGAGTCTGAGAGCTGTGGTGGCCTGGCTTGAGGAGAGTTTTAACACCCTGTGTTCTGATGAATACAAAAGTCTGCCCCTTGCTTGAACACAGATTTCACACCTCGTTTTCTTTCTCAAACTTGCACAAAGAAGTGCCCACGTGCTCTAGGGCACAAGTGGAATGTTTCATGTGAAGGGCAGGTGTAACTGGATAGAGGAAACCAGGTAGTTTAAAATGGAATCAAAGATTTATGGACAAATTACCTGTCTTAGCACTCAGCTTAACAGGAATCTTGGCTGAGATACCATTTTTATTTTCATGCTTGCATCAGTTTTGTTACTAAAATTTTAGTTTTGGATTGTTAATTTTTTCAGAAGCCCTTGTGTGTTTGGGAGACTGTTTTTCATATTGCCTGTGTGTTAAACTGCTGAATTCCTTCTCTCCTTTTAAAAGAAAAAATAAAAATTACCTCCTTCAGCTGAACTCCCAGTAATTGCTTTGCTGGAGAAGCACAGGAGGGTTCGGAAGTTGTTGTTGTTATTTATTCCATGGCACAGGTTAGCAGAATCATCCGTGGATCTGAATTTGAAGTTGATGTGCTGGAGGTTGGTGCCTACCCTGGATTTGGAAAAGATTGTGTCTGCCAAGTGTCTGCTGCTGGGAGCTGGGACCCTGGGCTGTAGTGTTGCAAGGACCTTGATGGTAAATCCTTAATCTTACAAATAATCTCCTGTTTCTCATAAATTCTATATTTCTTCTTCTTTTTTTTTTGTCCAGCTGCCCTGATACATCAGAGAAAAATTGCATTCTCTGCATCAAAATACACATAGTGCACATTAATTGCTATTATGAATTGCAGGGAAGAGGTAAGAGCTGTAGCTAATGGAAATAACAAGTTCTGCTAATATGAGATAGTAAGGGAACCTTGGCAGAATATTTTGAATTTATATTTAAAAAGGAATTCTGGAACAAATTAACAAGCTATCATGACCAAATTCACAGTGAAGCACTTGAAGTAAGTGTGCTGATAATTCCTTTCAGGGATGTTCACCCCACTCCACTGAATTCAGCAAGGATTGGGGGATTTTTGTTAAATGCTATATTCGGACCACCCAAATTTTCTGTTCCCTGATTTCAGTCGCTTTGGATAATTGTGAAAGCTTTTGTAGCTTGAAGAAGTGGACAAAACTCACTTCTCCTGATGAAATGCTGCTCTCCTGCAGGGCTGGGGGGTGAGGAAGATCACTTTTGTGGACAATGCAAAGATCTCCTACTCCAACCCCGTGCGGCAGCCGCTCTACGAGTTCGAGGACTGCCTGAGTGGGGGCAAGCCCAAAGCTCTGGCAGCAGCTGACAGGCTGCAGAAAATCTTCCCAGGAGTGGTAAGATCATTATTTCCACGTTACTATCACTGGGAGAAGAAAAAAAAAGTGACTTTAAGTTGCTATTCCAAGTTCTAGTAATTAAATATTAGTGGGGGAAAAGCACTGCATGGGTGTTACGTTGGTTACTGAAATATTTTGCTTCAAATCTCTGTACCTGGTAATTTTATTGAGGCAAATATTTGTAATAATGAAATATGATTAAGGATCATCTAAGTCATCTTGTAGCTTTTTGATAGTGAAGTAAAACTTTTCCTGTCTAAGGAACTTTGAGTAATGCCAGGTCAGACACATTAATTGTCTACTATGGGAAGAGGTCTTGAGGGAAGTAATAAATGTATTATTGAGATTTCCTATTATGTTTTAGACCCAAAATTGGCAATCTTATCTGAGCTGATTTTCTAGATAATAGCTTAGTATTTAACTTCCAGCAAAGGGAACAACATATCATCCCCTTTTTTTAATGTCATTCTAATATATTATGAGACAGTAACTAAATATTTTTTTCTTGGATAATTTGGAAGCATTTTAAAACTTTTCGAAGATTCCTGAGATTTTGGAATTCTGTGGAATGAGCAAGGTCTTTCTTTGGGGGTATATATGGATGTTTACTCCTTAAAATAATACCAATGTGCCCTTTGAGCTCTTTTTGCCAGTGTTTGGCTGCCAAAGTGCACCTCAGCCACTTTGGCTGCTGACTGCTGTGGTTTTTTTTTTTGAGAGACAGTTATTCAAATAAAATGGCTGAAGCTGCCAGACTTGTCTGTATTCCTGCACCTACAGTCCCTGGACTGAGCTCTTTTTCTGAATTCCATTAGGATTTTTAGTATTTTACAGACCTCACTGACCATTTTTTTGTGCAGTTAGTGTCTGACTTGTTAATTTTAATTTGTTAAACAAAAATTGCCCTCCTAAGTCGCCAGCAGGGTCAGTTGTGCTCATCTGATCAACCAGCATCTGTGCAGCACAGGTTTGGTGAGTTATCCATGAACTACTCAGCCCCAGCATGGATTGAGTTTTGTGTTCCTGCCACAACCTCTTGGAGGAGATAATGACACTAAAAGTAAAGCCTGCTCCAGTAATTTCCTGGTGTTGGTACTGAGGGGAAAAGGTGTATCCTTCAGTATGGTTAATGCAGATGTTACCCCTACTCATTTCTCCAAGCTGCCAAAGGTGCCTGGTTCTTTTTATCCTCAGGGATATTTGTGATATTCAGAATTATATTCACCCTTCTGGTTAGCTGGCTCACGTGGATTTATGAGTTGGGTTGGTAATTAATGGGTCTGTGCAAAAGCACTTTCCACCAGCCTTCCTTCCCTCTCTTCCCATGGAATTTTATGCTTGGCTCATCCAGCTTTTACATTTTGGCTTTTCATTTGTTAGCTGCTCCGAGTGCAGTGACGAGCAGGGAGGCTTTGGCAAGGCTTGTGCCTCTGTAACATAAAAGAGGGATCCATTCTTGCCTTCCAGCAGATGGCTGGCAGACTGTGCTCACACATTTCCAAAGGAGGCAGTTAATTGTTTGCATTGTATCTGCATTCTGTGTATGCTTATTTGGCTCAATATTTGCTCTCAGTATGTCTTGCCCAAATAAGGGGCTGGAAGAGGGAAATGTTTCTGCCACAGGAACAAACTCCTGCAGCATCTGCACAGTGCAAGCCTCCAGCTCTGCAGTGATAGGTCTCTGAAGTGCTTTTCTGCTGTCTCAGGTTCCCACGTGGCTGGGGGAATTAGAGGGGAGTCGTTCAAGGCTGTTGTTGTTCTCCTTGGGAGCTGAAAATAAAGAGCAGAGTGTGTGATAGTGCACACGTGTCTGCCTGTGACTGAGTCAGTGCCCAACAGCAGAAATACAAACTGCAGCCTGCTAAAATCCCCTGGGAAGGGGCTGGAAAGAGACTCCAGGACACAGGTTTTAGATAAGATTAACAAATCATAATCATATGTAAATGTGGCTGCTTGGCTTCGTGGTGATGTTTGTAACCCCTGGGATTAGGAGCAGTTCCACTGTGTTCTTGCAGTGATTTCCTAGGCCTGGCACGACTTTCTGAGTCTGTTCTGCATAAATACAGACTCAGAAACTCCAGCACTGTGCTTTAGTGCCGTGCAGAGAGATGGAAAGAGCAGAGCTGCCATTCTCACAAACAGGAACTGAACGTGTACCGTGATTTGTGTTGGATTTTGTACCCTTTCAGTCACAAGGTTACCTTTTGAACCCGTGATTTTCTGTCTGCCTCCCTCTAGAGCTCAGAAGGTTATAACATGAGCATCCCCATGCCAGGCCACCCAGTGAATTTTTCTGAGGTGACAATGGCTCAGGCTCGGAAGGATGTGGCTAAGCTTGAGGAGCTCATTGATGGCCACGATGTTGTTTTCCTGCTGATGGACACTCGGGAGAGCCGGTGGCTGCCTGCTGTCATTGCAGCCAGCAAGAGGAAGGTACTGCAGTATTCTGTTTATTTCCTTTCCTTTCCTTCTTCCCTTATTTTAAATACATTTCTGGCCTGGAGCAGAAATTTTATTTTAAATTTGAAAGGGCTTTTATTTCTTTGGAGCTCAAATGGGCTTCCCTTGGCCAGTGGAGAGATCGGTGTGTCCCTTAAGCGTGGGCTTCACTGAGTTGTAACTTCAGGTATAAGTGTGTGGAGCTTGATAACTTCATCAATTTCTCCTTAATCCTCCTGTCCTTTCTGCAGCTTGCACCTGTGATCTCTCAGCAATCTTTCAGCTGTTTAAAACCAGCACAGAAATGACAGAAAGAGTAAGTTTGCAAAGCTGGGTATTGAACTGGGAAGTGCCAGTGCCAGCCTACTCCTCCATGTGTATCATGGTAATTTTTAGCAATATATGCAGTTTTATTTGCATATTTTATGTGAATGCTGTCTGGTTCATCAGGACAGAGTGGTTTTATGATCTCCAAAACTTCCCTCCCATGTTTGCTTAGCCAGCAATGCCCCTCTACATTTTTCTTGTAGCATTCAAATCATTTTGAGGATACATTTTGACATTTTTTGGTGACGTTTCTCTGTTGCTCAGTGGTGTAGTGTGTCTGCATCGCGGTTGGTTGATTTGATAACATCCCTTTGATAGGAGGAGATGGAACTCTGTCACTGAATAAACACAGCAGGGAAATCTCAAGGTGTCCAAACAAATGCTCAGTGTTTTATGTTGGTGAACACTCAGTGAGAGCTCTGCTTCAATTGTGATTTTGTGTGGCACCTGCAGATCTCAAGCAGTGCACAGTTTGCTTCCCATAGTCTCAAAAAGGAAATAAAGAACGTGGTGAGTGATGATTTGTGGAAAATGCAGTAAGAGTCTGTCTCCCCCACTTAATCATTCAGTTGCTCTGATCTTTGCCATTCCTGCAGTGCTTCCCCCAAAAGAAGCATCTCAGGCAAACAAACCCCTCAAATGTTAAATCCTCATGTCAGATGTTAAATCTCTGTTCCTGCTGAGCACTGGAACTGGTGAAAATTTACTTGTTTTTTCTTTTTGTTAATGCATGCCAAAAGATACTTTTCCATCATCTCTTTATCAAAACCAGATGATTTTTTAAATTAAATGTCAATCAGAATGAAATAGTTACCAGCCAGTAAACTGAGAAGGGAGAAACAGTTGATTGCAGTGGGAATTGTTTAGCAATATTATTAATTTCTGCTAATGCCAACTGTTACTCATATTTTGGAAGTGGAAGACCACATTCAGGTTTTACAGGTAGAGGCAGTGAGGAGGTGCAGTCTTTTAATTGCTGTAGCCCTGTGCAGATTCAACAGCAGGGTTCCACTTCAGGACTGAGGAAAAATAAACTACTCCAAGGCTGAAAGAGAATATGCAGAAATTATTGGAGACACTGAGAATGATGATGAGACTCACAGGCTTGCTAATTAAGATGACTAATTCTTGAGAGAGCTTCCCTCAGAGCTGTTCTTTTAAACAGCTCCTGGCCGTAAGAACGGAAAACGAGAAACTGCTGCACCAGAATTTCTATCAACAGTATCTGCAGATGAAGCAGTGCATCTTCCTTTATATTTTACTGGCTGCAGTCATTATTGTATTGATAACTGTGCTTCACATTACTCCGTGCACTTGCCACAAAGTGGAGAGCAAGGGGCAAACGAGGACAGAGTAATTGTGTGGTAATTGTGCAGCACAGCTGCTCCCGCTCCCCATGTGACTAAGCAGATGCAGATGAAGCCCATAAGTAACCATTAATTGCTTTCCTTACTGAGCAGAAATTGTTTTGGATAACAGATGGCATTTCATTGCTGGAAGTTGCTGTTGGTTTTTTTGTCAGCAAGCGTGCATAGGTTTGTGTAACAGCTAGAGGGAGTCGTTCGTTTGGATCAGATTTCCCTGAAAGGCACAGAAAAAGGCAAGGGGTTGTGGCTTCCTGAGGCAGTCTTTTATTTTGGTTTTGTTTTTTTTCCCAAGTGCTTGACAGCTGGAATTCTGCACCTTGCAGAAACTCTGTTTTTTAAGGTTAAGGTGGTAAATATGCAGTTAGTGTGTTGCTCATCCATCTACAGCATGTGGGGTTTTTGGCATTTCTAGTAAATAAAACCTCAAGGCTTTTTTTTTTTTTTCCCCTCCCTTTTTGGCTCACTTAAAATCTCTTGTTCCCTCTTTATTGTTCACAGTTGGTCATCAATGCTGCCTTGGGATTTGACACTTTTGTTGTTATGAGACACGGCCTAAAGAAACCCAAGCAGCAAGAATCTGGTGATTCACGTTTCAGCAATGCCTCTGCTTCGTCTGATCTTCTGGGATCCTCACTCTTCTCAAATATCCCTGGCTATAAACTGGGCTGCTACTTCTGCAATGATGTTGTGGCACCAGGGGATGTGAGTAGAACCTTATGCAAATGGTGGTTATATCTCTGTTTTGTGGTGACTGGGATTTTTATTGGGTTTTCATGGTGTTTCGTGAAGGGATCTGCTTTATGTTGACGTGCACAGGGCGAAGAAACAGCTCATTTTTATTTGGAAGATCACAGATGTGAATTGCACAGCACTAGAGGTGTTTGGTAGAGGGCAGCTGGTTACTTTGGAGTTATTTTTTCTTCCCTTCAGAACTGTCTGTGTTTGTAGTCCACCAGGGATCGGACACTGGACCAGCAGTGCACGGTCAGTCGGCCTGGACTGGCCATGGTGGCTGGAGCCCTGGCAGTGGAGTTAATGGTTTCTGTCCTGCAGCATCCAGAAGGGTGAGCCATTGCTGCTGTTCTCTGAGAAATAAGACAAATTTAATATAATCTTGAGAGAGGAGGAGGAATTACACCTTCAAGCAGGACAATTCTGTGAGGTGTGATGGCTGTAAATTAATGTAATGGGCAGTGTTTGAGGGAACTGATTCATCAAGTCTTGAGTTTTTGTTTGCTCTTTGAGTTTAACAGTAGAAAAGTATTGAGAATATCTCAAAAGAAGAAGATGTTGCTGTTGATCTTGGCTTTCCTTAGATGAACAGTGTCTGAGTGTGATGGGGAGCTGTTGTAACATGTGGCACATGAAGGGCTTCCAGATAAGCCCTGTATTGCAAACCTTATTTAAAATTCAGTGTGTGTGATACAGAAATCACTCTGAAATTCTGCACCTTGAAAGTGAGGCTCTTTTTCTCTCTTTAAAACCTGTGAGAGGAAAAGTGACTTAGGAGTTGAAGATGAGTCTCAGGCTGATCTATGTGTATTTATCGTGCTGAGTCTTGGTTCCTGTGAAGCAGACTTTCCACATAGATTCCTTGCCACATTCTAAGCTGTACCAAAAGTCCTGGAAGCTGGCTGGAAATGCTGAGTGTGTTGTCTTGCTCTAATTTTCCCTGTTGGGTTTTTGGCAGTGGTTATGCTGTGGCCAGCAGCAGTGATGACAGAATGAATGAACCACCCACTTCTCTTGGGCTTGTTCCTCATCAGGTAAATTATTTGTGATAAATGCTTTTGTCAAAGAGCTGGGAATTGATCATCACAGATGTTGTCTCCTTTACAAAAATCTGATTCCATTCCCCAGGGGACTGACTCTCCATGTTTGTTAGAAAATAAATATAAATCATATTAACACATCACACAGGCCCAGGCAGTGTGTTCCTGGCATTGTGTTTGTGCTGCTCATGGACACACAGTTCCTGCTACCTACTTAGTAGGAATTTGTTTGGAGCAGGAATTTTTTGGCACAGGAATTATGTGAATAAAGCAATTTCTGACTGCTCTGTTCCCCATCAGAGCTGATAAAATGAGAATCTTAAAGTTCAGTATTTAAATCTCTTTGGAGTTTGAAAACAACAAATCAGCCAACTCCCAATTAATTACAGTTGTCCAAAATATTCATTCTGTTTTGGTACAGTACCTTTTTCCTCTACTCAACCCAAACTCTAGTTACAAATGTGTTGAAGATCCAGTTTTTCAAAAATTCAGTTTAAAAATTTCAAAATTAAGGTGTTACTATTTTTATTTGTATTGCAGAGTTACTTAAGTTCTGTTCCTGGTGACATGTCTCCATTATCATAAACAGAATAAAGAGGATGATCAATACTCCAAAGAGCTCATAATTGAAATGATCAAACCCTGCTGCAAAGTGTTTTCAGTGCTCCCTCTGTTAGCAGAAATCTGGAATTTTAAAACTGCCTATCAATAACATCATGTTAACATCATAACCGAGGAACGCACAGCAGTTAAATTTTTAGGTTACAGGTCGTAGAGATGGGGGAAAAAAATGTGTTTTAAGTGGTCACACCATGGCTTTTTGTTTTTCCTGGAACTTTGCACTCAGAGCAGGCCAACTGCAGATGGTGCTGTGCCTCTACTTCTGGTGGAATAATGCTGCATTTAGGTAGTTGTGCCATTATTTGTGTATAGAAAAGCAGTAATATGGGCTTTGTGTAAATTTACTGCAGGGGTGACTGTTAGAACATTATAGCTATTCTTTTTATGGCATGTATGTGTCCAGTTCGTGTTGAGTTTTGGAAATGTTTTTGAACAGCAATGTAATTTTTTTTTTTTTTCCATCTTCTAGATACGAGGATTTTTATCCAGATTTGATAATGTTCTTCCAGTCAGCTTGGCATTTGATAAGTGCACAGCCTGTTCAGCCAAGGTAAGGCTGAGTTTGTCTGTGCTTTCTATTATTTTTATATTTCCAGGTCAATTTTGGGGTACTTTTGGACATTTTCTCTGACTTCCTTGAGGCTTGAAATCTTTTTTCACTTCAGCTACAGTTCTTTTGCCTTCATACACTTCTTTTTTAGCTGTTTTCCAAATTTCCTTGGCATCACCTCTCAGCATGCTGCAGTGTTTATCTCCAAGTAAATGCTGTCCTCAGCTGAAGAATCCACGCAGAGATTGACCAAGAGATTTCTGAAAAGTTGATCACAGAAATACTGTCAATATCTTTCAGCTTTGGAGAAAGGAATGACATGGGCATTGTTTAAGAAATCCTTTCTGATGTCTGCTAAATAAATATCTCTCTAGCCTTCTGGAGCTAAATGTCTTTAACAGGCAAAATTGTCTAAATTTTGATAGAAAACAGACAAGTAATGAACAGTTGAGGGGGGAAAGATTGCTTCTTACCATTTCTTTGTTGAGCAGATTGTTTTGCTGCTGATGCTGCCAGTCCTGAGTCACCTCAGAGTTCCCAGCTGTTTCTTGGCTCTCTGGGCCAGCTCTTGCTTTGTTTCCCTCTCCTGTGGCCTTGAAAAGTTCCCTCTGGCAAGTTTTTTTCTGCCCATGGAGTGCAACTTCCAAAAGTTTTCCCTGGGATATCTCAGTAGGGAGATGCAGAGGGTTTGACTCGTGGTTTGAACTGCTTGGGAGTGCCATTAATTTAATTTTCTCTCCTGTACCTCGAGACTGAGTGCAAGAAGTTCTTTCTGTTCCTTTCACTGCACTCATCTTCCTTTCAAACAGCCATCAGAAAATAATGGGGCACTGGCATCTTCTGGAGAACTCACACAATGTCTTCTCCTACAGTGCTCCTTTCTCTCCTCGGGGCTATCTGGGTACATTTGACAAGTTTTGACGGACTCTTAATGTGCATTTTCTCTTCAGAAGTTGAAGCACTAAACTTGGATGTTTCCAAGATGAACAGCAGTGTTATCTGCCCCCTTGAAGAGCTGAAAGCTCAGCAGTAGCTAAAGCCTTGATGGTGGAGGATTTAAAGTGGTAGAATAAGCTTTTTTCCTTTCTCTTTTTCTCTTCTTTTCTCCTTATCTCCAATTCAGGAAACACTGATACGTGCAGACAATAACAATGCACAACCACACAGATAAATTCGATGCAGGTATCAATTTTTCGTTAGCACATCATTTCCTCTTGGAGGTCATTTTAAGAGAGCCTCGTTTTACATAAACACACTCGATGATTTAATAAAAACTGGCTTGGATTTTAGCAGCTGGGCTATTCCCAGAGAGATCACTTTTCATGTGGTTTGCCTATTGAATTACTTGTGTGCTGAAAAGGTTGCTTCACTGGCTCACGGATTTCCTTACAGTAGAAACACAGCCTTTGTTTACTTTGCTAACTTTCTATTTATTAGCATAAGAATATGTCACCCTGCATTATGTGGAAATCTGATGCTGATACTTTTGAAATGACAAATCCAATTACAATTTAATTGTAGTCTGCCTGTTGGTTTGTTGTGTGAGGGTTGGTTTGGTTTGGTTTTTAATAACGTAATTTAGCATCATTTCATCCTGCTCCATGTCAGATTTGCTGTAGATTCAGACTTTCAGCACACAAGTGGCTTTGCTGATAGAATTGAATTTGCTGGCATTGTATTCACTGTGTTTTTCTTTTGTCAGCATTCTCTTCCTTGAGCTCTTGTCGCTCTGTAACTCTTAAAACTAATGAATTAGGAATTTTAGAAGAATTCCAGTGCGTCCTGAAGCCATCCAGTCCAGCTGGAGGACTCAGGAGAAGCTGCTAATGATCTGCATGTTTCAAGATTGGAATCCTTTGCATTTTGATTCAGTCATTCCTTCATTTCTCTGCTTTTGAAGCTGGAGAGGCCAGACATGCAAGCAGCCAACTTTTCCTTACCCAGAACTGTCCTGCCCAGGCCACGTGCCAGAGAAGCTTCCCACGGGCAGTTGTTCAGGAATTTTGGGATGGTCGCAGCAGGAAACCAATCTATTTTTATTCTGGGCCAAATTTTCCTTGTATGATTCCCCCCCTGTCTTATTCTGGTTGTGCAGAAGCTGTGCTGGAATGTCAAATATCCCTGTCAGGGCTCAGAGCACTGGAGAGCAGGGAGAGCTCTGCTGGTGCCAGACTTGTTCTGGCACTGACAAGGGAGACTCCAAAGTTCTTCAGGATGGTTATTTATTTGTAACAACTGCTCTACTTACAGGAGAGAACGTTTAGCTTATTACTGGCTGTGCTAATTAACCTTTTTACACTGTTGGGGGCAAAATGAGGCTGTTTTCTCATTACATGATGGTGAGAAGCATTGCAGTTCCTTGGAAAAGTGGGGTAGGGCTGATCCTTGCAGAAAAGTGGTTAAATCCTTGAAACTTGGATGCTAAAATATGGATGTATTTGAATGCAGAACTGCCCATGTTTCTATTTTAATGAGGGCAATGAAAATTTCCTTTTATTGCTCCCCTTTACTTCTTGTGCATCGTGGAATGAAGGAGGAGACCCCACAGACCCAGAGCTGAATGTCACAGAAGATAATTGCCACCAACCAGCCTGGATACAGAGATGCTCCCTCTGTTTTTACACATAGCTCACGTTCCCTCCAGGGTCAGGATTTAGCATCCACGTGCTGGAAAGCTGATTTGTTCTCCTTAGAGAGATTTCTCTCCTTCCCCTGCTACAGTCATTCTCATATGTCATTGTCCCCACTATGAAACTCATAAAAATCAGCATGAGCATCTCTGCTCATTTCCAGGTTCTTTCCCAACTTTCTGCTCGGTGTGCTGAGAATTTGAGCTGCTGAAGTGGCAGTTTACCCACGGAGTGGATGTTCAATGTTTTTCAGTTTCACTGCATGTCCCGAAGGGGCAGACGCTGGGATCAGGGGTGGTATTGTTGGCATGATGTTACAGATTTCTGTTTTCAGTCAGGATATTCCCCTGCCCTTGCAGATGTTTTCCCTTTTTGCCATCCCAGGAATACGTTCAGCACTTCTGCTGTGACATTTACTGAGTGCTTGGGTTGCGTAAGTTATTTATGGGTGTTTCAGTTTTGAAATCTATCATCGTGCAGCCTCAACAATGCTCTCATTGTTCTCCTCTGCTAACTGCTGTGCCTGCATTTTTGTTTGAAATTGTTCTGATCGCTCATGACAGCAACCTGCAGGATTCTGTCACTTACTGATGCTTTTCAGTTGAGATAATTTTTATTTCGATTGCAGGCCCTTCAGATTTGCCCTGACTGCGCTAAGACATTCCTCTTTGCTTTCTCCCAGTAGCAATGTATGATCTGTCACTGGAACCCCTTTAATTCTTTTTATATTATACATTTCTTAGTTCAAGTATTGTGTGGATTGTAAAAGTCATTGGTGGAGGGGGAAAGTCTTGGTCTTTCCTGTGCTAAAAAAAAAAGAAAAATCTCTTGCAGAGCTTGCAGAAAGGATGAAGGAAATGGGGAGAAATGTTTGTCCTTCAGGAATGAACATTTCAAAAACTTAAGAGAATGTTTTAAAAGAGTTATTTCTGTAGCTGTGCTGCAACGTGAAGTCAATGAAACTGAGTCCATTTATAACTCTCCTTATTTCCTGAATTTACACATGTGAACATTTGACAGGTCTCTGTACAGTGCAGCCTCTGTATTAATACTGGATAGATTTCATTGAGACTTGAAGAATGCATCATTAACGCACCTGGGCATAGTTTCAGCTTACTAAATGTAGGACTTGTATTAATCTGGAGGTGGCATAGAAATGAATTTTCCCATTGTTCCATTTAACTTTAAAACTAGTAGGGTTTAAGGGAGAGAAGAAATCTGCCATTGTTAAAGACAATGGAATCATATTTCTGACAGGTTGTGTTTTTGTTGCATTTAAATGAGATTTTATGGGCCTTAAAGGGTTTTTTGTTTGGGTTTTCTTCCCAATATTCTTCTTCCAATTCAATTAAATTCTAACTACAATTAGGACAAAGTAAAGGGCTATCAATGAGGAAAAAGACAGCATGGCTGCACTTTTCTAGTTTTGACATGTTCAATATCTACCAGTGCCTAGAATATAATTTTTACTTATTTATATTAATGGCAACTATCTGCTCTCCTGTCATCTCTCTGTGGAGCTGTTAGAGAATAATTCCTTTTCTGTCAGTTAAAACAAAACTGAACTAAAAAACTTTTGACTTGAAATATCTGTCTACAAGAACTGCAAAAACAAACTTGGAGAACACTGGGCTGGGTTTAAGCTCAGGAATATTCTGTGTGTGGTGCTGGGATGATGATGGTGTTCATCCCACCACTGCTGAGTGTAGGAACAATTCCAGCCCTCGTTCTGTAGGATTCCATCTGGAACTGGATAGTTGTTCTTTTTGACTTCCATAAGATTTTTGCATATTTGAAGCCTTAGTGCTTTCAATTCCCGAGTTTATTGCTCAGTTATTCCAAGGATTCAGTGCATAGTCAGGGAGACACAATATGCTTTTCTATTTTGATTATTATTGTTGTTGTTTCTCCTGTGTTTTTCTGCACCCTCCTTGCAGTCTTTGACAGGCGTCTGTCTACCCTGATGCCTATTTTTTTAAACTTAACTAATCATCAGCATTGCTGTTTGGAAAACTGTTCTTTGTTTGCAAATATGTTTGAAGAGTTTAACTTAAAGTTTGACTTTTATTCAATTTTTCCACATTTTTCAAGCACTGCTATATCTATGCTTACAGAATTGGTTTGTTTGACATTGGAAGAGTGGAGGGAATTTAATTTTAAGAGATGGTAAAACAGCAGAAATGGATGAAATGCAGTAAATATGGTTTGGAAGAAAACACCGATGCTCCTGCAGCGCTGTTGTGCATAGGTATTGCAGCACATCCAGATAATAAAACCCTCTGCTCTGGAACAGCCTACAAAACATGGATTTTGAAGCTGGAGCTGTGGGTTTGGGAAGCCCTGAGCAGCTGCAGTTTCTGCCCGAGGCAGGGGCAGCTTTGGGTGCTCGGTGTGTGTCAGATCCGCCTCGCTGTTGGAGTGCTGCTGGCAGGGGAGGGCTGGATGGAACAAATGACTTTTCCTGGGCAGTGCCCAGTCATTCCCAGCTCCTGGCTGGCTCTAACTTCCCACTCCTGCCTTTGTGGCACCCGTTTGTGCAGGCAGCCAAAGCATCAGCATCAGCTGCTTTGCTGGGAGAAGAATCATTTCCTTGCATGTTGGGGAAGTGCCCTTGCTTCCCTGCCAGCGTTAGGGGTTCTCTGCAGACAATGGATGCTGCTCCTGGACTGTTCCCTCAAGGCAAAATTGAGGATTAGGTGCCTGGCCCTGTTCATGGATAACGCAGGATCCAGCCCCAAATTGCCCTTCCCCTGGGATGGGGCTGGGAAGGAGCAGAGCTTTCTGCCTCCCTGTGCAACAGAGGGTGACTGATGCCAGAAGGAGCTGGAGCTGAGCATGCTGCAACTGCTGATGAGCTCATCAGCATCAGTTCTGGGCAGGAAACAGAGTGGGGATAAATGGAGTTGTAAATATCCATCCGCTGGAAATCGTGGAGCCAGCAGGGGATGGCTGGGAGGGGACTGAAGGATGTACCCACGAGTCCAGAGAGGTCAGGACACAGGATCTAATGGTGCTGGCTACCAGAACCCCTTTTGTTCCTCTTCCTCAGTCTCTAAGATGGAGATGTGGATTTTCTTGTGCTCTCTCTTTAGCCCTTTCTTTCCTTTCACTTGTCTGTTCCCCTGTTTTCAGGCAGGGAGTGCCTGCAGCTTGTGTGCTGTGCAGTGAAACTTCCTTAGGCTGGCCAGGATCTGGAGATGCTGTTACAGTTAAAATAATTTGTGTGAAGTGCTTAAGAAAGGAAAGAGCAGCTAAAATCAAAATCCTGCAGTTTTATCTGTCAGTTCCTATCAGGGAGAATGGTTGCTTGATGAAGCAAATCACTGTTATTCCAGAAAAGAATGCAGGCAGCTCCCAAGAACTAAATGTTGACAAGACCACGCTTAAAGTGACATATCCTAAATTTCTAAGAGCTCTGCTTCCCTCCTTTTCATTATTCAAAAGGAACTGAAAAATCCCAAGCTAAAAAAAAAAAATCCTTCAGAGCTGATTCTTCAGTAAGTGAATTCTCCATTTTCTGTCCATTGCAATTCAAAGCCAGGGTAGGAAGGAGCAACAGGCAAAGCTCTTTTGTATCACCCCCTTTCCTACTCCAGATTAAAACAGCAATCTCTTCCTTAAATGATTTTTCAGCACATTGTACTTGGCTTAGCGAAGGTTTTACATCGATTTGCTTTCATTTTTCATACTGATTGTGGGAAGGAAAGGAGAGAATCGTGTCTATGCAGAGGGTGATTTAATGGTTTGGACACGAGCCCAAAATTATGCAATTTTTTTTTTTTTTTTTTGCCTCATGGTTTGTAAGTTTCCAGCATGGCCTTGCTGAGTGCACACCTGGAGCACAGCTTTCTGCAGGGCTTTTAAAACCTCATCACGTGTGAGTGCACGAGTGTGTGCGTATGACCATTCACACACACATCTTCCTGGTAATTCTTGGAGCATTATCTTTTTTTTTTTTTGGTGTAATATTCTCAGACTTTCCTGTTCCAACCCCACGAAATGAAAAATCATTCCGTGATCCTCAGGAAAGTGCACTTTTACTGCCTTCTTTTTTCTGAGCTGTATTACAGCCTCACCTTGTTAGGCTTTGCTTTTTTTTATGACTTTTTAGGATCAAATGGCAATAAAAATTGAGAACCTCGTGAAAAGGCAAGAGTCTGGGAATGAGTTTTTGTTTTTTTTTTAAGGAAATCAGAATTATGGCTTGTGTGGTAAAATTTTGAATATCAGCAGTGCCCAAGGTCCCAGTGGCTCAGCTTATTCTCTTCTCACTCAGGGTTCTTCACAGCATTGTTGTCTTTCATTAAATTTGCTGTTTCAACAGCAGATACAATGAATTTTGAAGAGTGGAGCTGGCAAGACTTTTTCATGCCTGTCTTATTTTCCAAAAGTCTCTTTTCAGCAAGTGAAGAGTACTTTTTCTCTCCTTTCTGCATGGCCTGTGATAACCTGGGAGTGAACAGTGTGCAGAAATACGTCCAGGCCTGTCAAATTTCCAAACAGAACCTTGAATATTGGGATTTTTTTGGGACTCTGAAATGTTTTGGGAAGTATCTGCCTCCTTTGAGGGAGGGAAATGTTTAAATCCAGGCAGAGTGTAAAGCACAGCACCCTCTTGTTTTGAGGGGAGAAATCTTATTTAGTGTAAATAATCCATCTGGTAGCATTCATTCCTTCTTTTATTTTTCCTGGAAAGTAAGCAGCACCATTTCAAGCTCCACAGATGCAAACGAGTTTGAAAAGGAAAAAAAAAAAGGCCAACCCAAATGTAAATACTGGTAAGAAAGTTTTAAATTGATGTGACAGAAATAAAACAAGAGCCAATTTTGCATCAGTAGCCAGTTTCTTTGGGTTAGGAGCTTGTTTTTCGTGTTTTTGCTTAACCAGATATTAACTTTTCTGCTATAAAGCAATCCTGGAGCCAGATTCTCTCTCTGAATGTCTTTGTACCCAGCAATTGAGACTTCTTTGTGCAGAATGCTGTTAAAAAGAATATAACACCAAGGCTGCACATCTGTTTCTCATTTCCAAGCAAGTTCTTTTACTCCAAGCCTGTATTTTTTTCCTTCTGCCATGAGATTTGGGGGTTTTTTAACTTCAGCAAACAGGCCAGAATAAAAAGATTGCTCATGAAATGGGTTACTGGGTATCATTTACTCAGAAAGCTTTGGCACTGCATGAATTCGGTCCTGTTGTGATGATGTGCATCCACAGCTTGATTTGTTCTCTGAAAATGCCACCATTTAAAAAACTGATTCTGGAGCTCTGGCTCTGTGAAATGGAGACCGAAACCAAGGTTGTGGCATCAACCTGAGAGATTTGTGTGTGTCAGGAGAGGGTGGTGTGAAAATGTGGATTCTTGTGGCAGTGTTTGTAGCAGCCATGAAATCCAGGAGGGATCGGTGCTTTCCAGCTCTCCTAAGCTCTGAAAAGCGACCTGCAGGTGAGGAAAAGATAAGAGTTCCTTAATAAATCCTTCCTGCTCTAGCTTGCCAGGCTGGGTGCAAGAATTACGTGTTTTGTTGTGCTTTTATAGGGTTTTTTTTTTCTGCTTGGAAAATGAATTGCTGCAGAGTGACACCTCCCTGAATGACTGGACAGGGATTTGTTTATTCCTTGGAAAAGTTCAGGTGGGATTTTGTCCGTCTGTGGTCAGACAGGAACTGGTTTGAGATCAATAATCATAAAAATTCCAGCATCTCTGAAGAATTCTCCTCCTGTAAAGCTGTTCCTCAGGAGGGTCACAGTGGGGCCGAGGATGGTGTCAGCAGCAAAGGGAATTGTTCAGAAGTGCAAAGGCAGATTCCTGCCAGCTTTGGGCTCTGCTGGGCATGGTTAAATAGGAGAAAATTTCCTTTCCATGCAACAACAAATTGGTCTCTTATTAAATCTGGAAAGATTTTTTAGGGTTGTTTCGTGTCTATTTGTTGTCCAGACCGGCTTTATTCCTGTGTGATTATTCCCTGGGTGGTCTCCTGGCACAGGAATCTGAGATGATTTTGCCTCGTTCTTTTTCCTTTCTGAGGCCCTGCTCAGTGGCTGCTGAACAAAATCTGTGCCCTGCTCCATTCATCAGAGAAAAGCTGCTACTGAATTTGGGTAGGAAAGGTTAGATGTGGGCAGCTTCATGGAGCTCCTCTTGTGGCACTGGAAAGTTTTCATCGTTTCAGCTGGGAAATGAAGTCCCTGAGGGTGACAAAATGTTCCCCCAGACACTGCCTGTGTTAAAAGGATTTCATTTTAGTGGATATCTTCTTTAATGGTACCACCACTGCCCAGGCAGCAAATGTGGTGCTGCAGGTGATTCTCTGGCTCCCTGATATGATGTTTGTTGGCTGGAATTGTGGGTTTAAAAGCACTTTACAAAAACTTCCATTCAGCAGGCCATCCCCATTGTAAAAAGGAAGTCATTATAATCAGCAAGTACACTTTTTAATACAGCTTTCAGGCTTCTGTGGTTGCTGCTAGAAGAAAAAAAATGTTCTTTATTGTTGTGCTTTAGGTTTTTAAGATGCTGTGTGCACGGTGAGATTTGTTACCCACACCTGAATTTGCCTTTGTGGCACCGTGGAAGGGCTCTGCCCCACAGCAGAGTTGCTACAGGGGGAAAATAACTGTTTCAATCTTTCCATAGCAATAGATTTGGTCATGTTAATGTATACCAGTTCTACCCCACAGAAAAATCTAAAAATAGTGTACCTGCAACTCCTGGATCTGTGACCTTATTAATATTTTATTGATATTAATACTTTAAAAGGTACTTAACAGGAGACTTCCTGGCATTGTCCATGCTGATGACAGCACGAAGGGCACTTGGATTTAATGGAAGCTGTTCCATCCCCAGGCAGGGCAGGACCCTGTGGGTGTCAGGGTGGCTCTGGGTGAGCTCAGGAATTCCTGCCTGGCCCTGGCAGGATCTGGGCACATCTCTGAGATAAACCAGGGCACCTCATGCTCAGCACGCTGGCACTCCAGACTCGTGCACTTACTGAGGAAGCAGCACCTGGAAATTCTCACTCCAGGCTCGAGGCCCAGTTTTTGGGAGTGAGGATCAAAGCAGAGCTCTCTGAGTAACAAACCCAGCCAGGTTTAAGGGCTGCTTGATGGACGAGCTGTATACAGAAAGGTTGCACTCAATTCCCTGCTCTGCTCATAATATTTGCATAGCCCAAGGTGGTTTACATCTTTCACCCCTGGGAAGGGACCAAAATATCTCGCTGCTGTCGTCCCTGCATTTCTCTGAGGTGCTGTAATATTTTAAAATAAGGCTGGGGATGGTTTCAGTGGGCCATGGACTCTGATGTGTCCTGCAGCACCAAAAATCTGGGTTGTGCTTCCCCCAAACTCCAGCAACAGGAGCAGGTTGGATAACCCTGGCAGTGTGAGGAGTTCCCACAGGCAGGGCTGTGAACGCACTCCAGGGTTAGAAGTGGGTGGCAGCTCTCCACAAAGAGCCAGAGGGGAGAGACTGCTGCCCTTGGGTTGTGTCAGTAGAATTTTGAAACCCAGAGTAGTCATTAAATGTATCAATCCACAGTGCAATCCCAGCATATTTAGTGGATAATATTGAGAGGACACATCCTAAATGAAATGCTGAAGTTGTCCAGTTCTCTGTATTCCATTGTGAACGTTCACATTGCTTTTTGGAATGAAAATACCCCAAGAAAAATACAAAGAAATGCTCCAAATAATTTTTTAAAATCCCTTTTTCTTTTTTAATTTATGATTATTTTATTTATGATTCTTTTTAAAATTTATTTGACAGTCTTTGTACAACTACACCAAACCCCCCTGTGGCAAAATAAATCTTGAAAGTACGAAGAACAATTTCTGTAGATTCAGTAAGAGAACGTGAAGTGCTGGTTTGGTTGATTTTAGAAGCATAAAGTGTGGTCAAGAAGGTGCCAACTGTTTGATAATCACCTACATCTGTCTTCCTTTTTGTGGCTGTGTTTCTGTTGGTTCTGTTTGTGTTTTTTGAAACCTAAGTGTGCATTAGATAGTGTTGCATGAAGATCTGAGCGAGGATCCCACTCTATTTTTATCAATAAACTTAGAATTCCATCAGCTACCTATAAATGTGTGTTTTAATGAGGTTTAATTCCTGTAGGACTCGGTGGAAGAGCTCTCTGGATGTGTTTTGCTGAAGAATGTTGTTGGGCTGTGCGAGTTCCCACAGCTTTATCAAAGAAATGGGTATTTGAGACCTTTAGGAAT
Source organism: Oreocharis arfaki (assembly GCA_013398015.1). Lineage (NCBI taxonomy): Eukaryota > Metazoa > Chordata > Aves > Passeriformes > Paramythiidae > Oreocharis > Oreocharis arfaki. Next base: position 24,497 of record VZRR01004305.1, read on the forward strand.
TGTTAAACTAGGAAGGAGTGAGGTTGCTGCGAGCGAGTTGTGATTTGATGGATTCTCATGGAACTGTTTCCACTCTTGTGAAAACCCTGCCTCTTCTGCATCCAGGGTGATCCTGGTGATCCTTCCCCTGCCTCTCTGTCTCCAGTGTCATCCGTTCTGCTCCTTTCTGTTTAAATATTGGGTGGCTTCGAGGTCCCTGCACGCATCCTGCTCTGCTGCCTGCAGTTCTGTAGGAAAAGCTGTTGGGAATGCTTCAAGCTCAGCTTCATCTGTGAGAGCAGGGTATGAAATGGTCACAACTTGGAACAAAAATAAGGAAACAGTGGCTGCTGGGATTGCTCAGGCATAAGTTCCTTACATTTTCTGGCTGCCTGCTGTCACAAAAGGTGTAGAGTTGTGTTCATGTTTGGGATTTATCTTCTCTTCCCTCAATCTCTATCTCACTGGGTTGAAACCAGCCCGGCAAATCCTCGTCTAAAGCTGAAATAAAGTTCTTCATGTTCATGTGTTGAGAGGAGCATTAGCTAAAACCTCACTGTAAGATTGTCCAAATCAAAGATAAAGTGGGAAAATGAAAGCAGAGAAAATAGAGAGTGCTTTAAGATACAGCAGCCTCAGAACCAGGGGTCTCTGGAGGCTGGGAGGATGTTGGGCTTGGACACCTACGCGGGGAATTTTCCAGGCTGTCCCAGCATGGTTCTTTCCCTGAACTGATACCCTGGAACAGGCTTTCACTGTGTTCTGTGGGACTCAAATGCTCCTTTCATGGCTCTGCAGCCGAGTTTTCCTTCTTGCTGTATCATCTGTCTTGTTAGAGGCTTAAAAATGTATTTAAGCCAGGAAATCTTAAACCCCACTTCTCTTCCTGCTTGCTCCCACCTTTCTTCACTTAAAAGTTGAGTTGGGGGAAATGATTGTTCTGTTCTCTGTCATTTTTACCTGTTTGCAATATCCAGCCATTTTCTGAGTGTCCAGAAAGATTGTGCTTTTGTTTTGTGAGCCAAATACGAGGATGAATCAGATTTGGGGTATTATATTTGAAATATTCCTCTGTTTGTTTATTTGGCAGGTCCTTGACCAGTACGAACGAGAAGGGTTTAATTTCCTAGCTAAAGTTTTTAATTCTTCACATTCCTTCTTGGAAGACTTGACAGGTCTAACTTTGTTACACCAGGAGACACAGGCTGCTGAGGTAAGCAAATGAAATTTGGATGTTAAGAATTAACCATGTGATCAAATGAATCACTGATAGAATCAAGCAGTGGAATTTGATTTACAGAATGATTGACACAATGGTTTAGACATCCTCTTAAATCAGTTGTAACTTTCTGTGTCTTGAGTCTTTAAATATTACTTTTAAAGGAAACGAGTGGCTTGTGTGAGGTGGTGTGAGGAAATCAATTGCCATTTTAGGTCCATTAAAATGTAATTGTGCTGCTTGGTGGATTATAATATGGGGCAAACACTGCTGTTTGCTTGCCCAGTGACAAAAAATGGAATGTGGGAAGAAACTGGGGTGTGTTTGACCTCATGGGCAGCAGCACTGCTGATAACTCAGTATTGAGTTGTGATACTGAGCGTGTTCCAGAAAAAATGGAACAGGTATCTGCCCTAATACTGGATTTTAACCATGTTTTGTGTTCCTTCCTCCCTCTGCCCGTGTCTCTCCCCTTCTACATCACAATTGAATTTTGGCATAGCTGTATCCCAGGGATGTTTCTGAAGCTGCCTCTGAGGAGTGATTATTCAGTCCCTGCAGCCTGTGCAAGTGCTGGGGCTGTTTTTTCAGCTGGAAAGGGCTCCACAGTGTTGCTTAATAAGTTTTTTGGGGGGATAATGATGACTTGGCTCTCAGTTTCATGTTTTAACCTTTGAAAATAATGGAAGCAGATGCTGGAAACGTGAACTGTAAAATACCTAATGCATTCTTAAATCAGTGTGGTCATACCTAGAAAAAATTCAAATATATATATATGTGTGTGAGAGGAATCCAAGAGGGGAAAACAAGCACCCTTTACCACGTGCCACTCAGTGACAGTAAGAATAATTAAAGTCTGATTGCCAGGCCTGACTTTGATTGTCCAGGCTGCCAATGGAAAATGTAGAAACAATTACAATTATTTAGTAATGTATTATTTTGCAGCTATTAATGCATTAATCCCTTTTGCAGCTTCAGGATGTGTACAGCTGTTTGTTTATTATAAAGTTTTAGATGCTCCCTGCAAAATGCAGAGTCTGGTGTGAGTTTCCTGCCACTTACTGAAGTTCAAAGTTTAGCTTAAAACCCAGAGTTAGCGTCCTTTCAAAAATCCTGGGGTTCTTTGGTGAGGTTTATGCAGTGAAATCACTGCTCTGAGGTGGAAAAACTGACATACGAAGTACTTGCAGCACTAATGCTTTCAAATTAGGTTAACTAGCATAAAACCAGGGAGCTCTCTTGACTCTTCCCTGTAGGGTTGCTGGATTTTGGGGAAAATCCATCTCTCTTAGCAGGGTTAACCAGTTTCCTGGGCTTGCTGAATCTGTGTTTATGAATGGCAAGGGCTGACAGGCAGATTGTTTGTAGATCCTGGAGCGCTCTTGCTTGCTTTGGATTAAAAGCCAATTCCTTGTTACATTTTGCCACTGTCGGCTCTGGAAAAGGAGGAGTTGGTTCTGTGCTCCTCCACGAGTCTCAGTTCATCAGCTGGGGCAGTTTGTACATTTTTTAGGTGCACAAGAGAGTGCTTTTAATGTCTTTTCTGAGGGATTACTCTCCTGTCTTCAGCTCCTTTTCTCTTGTATTTCTAGCTCCTTTTTCTCACGCTGCAGCTGGGGAGTGTGAGGTCTGCAAAAATGGTTTTTCAGGTTTCTGGCTGCTTTGGAGCTGCTCTTGGCAGAATGTGTTCCCTCAATTGGAGCCATTAGATTTGCTAAGATTGGTGCTCCTTTGATTTGAGATATTCCTGTGACATTCTAAAAGCAGCGGGAGGTTTCGTCAGGTGGGTATGGCCTGCTTTGGCATGGGAATATTGCATTTTTCTGGTGAGAAGTTACCTGCCTTTCTCCACTCAAACTCTTCAGAGAGATTTCATGGATTATTGGTGCGTTTGGAGACCATAAAAATGGCTTCTGGTAACTGCAGATTTTCCTTTCCTCCTGTCTAATAAAATCTGTCCAGTGCTGTTCCAGAGCTATAAAGAAAATAGACTTGTAAAGTTAGATGTCATCCAACCTTATATTTACCCAGTAACATCATAATTGGCTTGTAATTCCATGTATAAATCCCTGATATTTGACTAATAAACCTGCATCTGATAGGGGAACTACTCAGTCTTGTGCTTGTTTTTAAAAGGTTCCCTGTTAAAATGTGAATTCATCAAGAGCATTTCATTGAACATTTTGCTGAGAGTGTTTTGTTGTGGTCAGAAAAACTGTCATGGTGCTCTTAAGTGAAATCACACGCTGAACCTTTGTTATTATCATTTTTTTATTTTTAATTCACCTAAATGCTTAGCTGCTTTCATGGTGGGGGGGTGTGTGTGTGTGTGTGTAAAAGTGCTTTAATGAGAATTTTTTTCTGAGTTTGCCTGAAAGAGAATCTGGGTAAGTTGTGCATGTCCTGTAGGAGTGACTGTTGAATGCAATGTTTTTGGATGGCCTGAATTTCCCTGAAAGCTCCCCTCACATTATTAGCCCAGAGTGTGTTTGCCCAGGTTTAAGGAACACAATTTGCAGCAAGATATGGGAGACTTTTCACTGAGTGAAAATCTCTTTTCACTTGCACTGTTTAATTCCTATTCCAGGGCTGTGCTGTTGACCAAAATATTATAACACAGATTTAAATTTGATGCTAGTTGTGGGGGTTTTTAGTCAATAGAGCACCTATTTCAACATGAGCCACATCAGGAAATCATAAATGTTCTCCATGACTTCCTTAGCATGACAATGAATAAATAATAACATCAGCACGCTTTTCTCTCCTGTCTTGAGCTGACAGTACATTTCAGGCATCTGCTCTTTCTCCATCTGGCTTTAATTTAGGGCCTCTGGAACGTTTTGGGTTGGTTTTTTTTTTAATCCCAGTTCGATATTTCTGTGCAGCTCGGGCAGCAGCCTCTGGTGACACGCCTGGCTTTGAAGGCCGATGGAAGCTGTGGGAAACTCCCATGTCAGCACTCAGCCCTGTTTCCACTGGATTCAGTTCATCTGGGGAGCTGCCCGAGCTCATGGAAGCCCTGAATTTCTGTTTTCCACATCACTTTGTTTCCTCTCTGCGAACCTCAACTTTTAAACTTGACCCTTGCTCGCTGTGTAGTTGAGTTTAATGGCTGGGCTTAAAATAGAGCCAGCCTGAGCATCCTTGGGTTGTTCATCAGGGGCTGGAGGTGTGGGATTGGAGGCAGAGAAAGAGAATTTCCAGGTCAGAGCTTGGCTGGGCTGCCCAGGGCTGTTCCAGATCAGTGCATCCCTAAACCCAGCTGTTTGCTCCCCACGTGCTCCAGATTAACCCTGCAAATGGTGTCGGGTTTGCTGCTGTGGAGATGCCTCTCCTCTAAAATTTCTAATTCAATCTAAAGTTTTCTCGTCTAAAATCACAGCTTTCCTGATATGCACTCAACTCATTTCTCTCTGTGATCAGACACAAGTGTAAATACATTTTTCTTACTTTGGATTTCAATTCCTGAGTCACTCGGATGCTTTACTGCACTTCCTGCTTTTCACCAGGATGAAAGAAGATGATGAAACACACGCCAGAAATGAAATTTTCACTTGGTTTTCTGACTGATTAAAAAACAGGAAGGGGTAGAAGTCTTGCAGTCTTAAGAGGGTCATAAAGAGCTTTGGAAAAAAAAAAAATCCAATCTGGAGCAGAGTTCCTATTTTTGGCTGTGATTGTGAAGGTGAGATAGGGGTGCCAGCAGGTCGTTATGGCTGTGTTATTTTGCTTCAGTAATATTGTATTTCAAGTTCCTGTCTCTCACAGAAAGTGTGGTATCTGTAGTTTCTGTGACAAGTTCTTGTGGCCACTGAGTGAGGCCCGTTTGGTATTTCCAAAATGCCTTTTCTGTGCTGGTTTACTGTATCCCAAACAATCCTTCTCATCCTTATTAATGAAAAAAAAATAAAAAAGGATTTGTGCTAGTCAGATACTCAGAGAAAATACAGACAGCCCCATTTTCTCATGTTTCTGCACTTATTTGAGGTTTGTGCCTGACCATTTTTCAGTCATTTCTTCTTGTAATTCTACTAGCTGTAGAATTAGCAGCTGGTGTTAAAAAGGAACGTGGTGCTTGTCCTAATTTGGAAGAAAATTCAGAATTTCCAGTGTGCTTTGCTATTAAAAATATCCTGCTTGTTTCTGATTCTGCATTATATTATGCAGTGTATTTGATGCTGAAACAATAACGTTTGAATAGCCAAAAAAAAAAAACCCAAACCAAAACCCAAGCAAAACAGAAAAACCCAGCTACAACAATATTGTAACAGTAACTTCTGTAACTTGACGATTTTTATCTGTTAGCCAAGTATTATTCAGAATTTAATTTTATTTGGTGTTATGAAAACTTCCTAAAGAAATCATTACTGAGGGCTAGCCCAAAATTAATATTTGAGACTTTTCTCTGTGCGAGCTTTTTTTTTTTTTTTGTTTTCCTTCATGTTTTCAATCTGGTGCATTTCAGGAGAAATTCATTTTGACAGATTCAGGCCTGCCCTGGAATTTCTTTCTTAAGAGATTAAGAGATTAATTTGTTTTCTTTCAGGAGGTGGGTTGTTTTTTTTTTTCCTTCTTGAGTTTTCTCATGATGTCAATTAGTGTCATCATTTTTCTCCATTCATCAAGCAGTGTTTCCCAGATCTTTGAATAATGGTAAATTTCTCTTTTTTTTTTTTGTGCTGAGCACAGTCCAAGCGAGAAAGGAGTGCTGCAGGTTTGAAATACGAGTAAATTTGCATGGCATCGGGGTTATTGCATGCCTAAAATAGGTTTAATCAGTGTGCCCACACGGGGCTTTAGCAGATACCTTCTGCTGCTTTTGGAAGGGTTTAGAAGTGTGAAGTGGTGCCTCTGTTTGCTACCAAAACATGAGCTCCTTGTCTTTCCCCTGATACCTTCACTGATAACTTCGGTTATTATCATTAATTATATTCAAATGCTCTTCCTGGGACTCACGTCAGCGAGTGAGGTGCACAAATACTCCTGGTTTGTGATATATCTGAATAAATGTGTGCTTGGCCCCTCAGGGCAGGGAGGGGCTTGTGCACTCCTTTGGTTTTTTGGAGCCAAGGCAAGGAAAGGGGAAGTTGGTTGGTAGCCAGTTACCATTTTTCTTTGAAATGTCAAGTATATGGGAAAAAACCCCACTGAAAGAAATGGAATAATGGCATTTGGGTTAGCACCAGGTTTTATTGTTTTATTGGGTTTTTTTCCTTGTATTTAACTGGATTGCTGTCACAGTGTCAAAACACTGATAGAGTTTAAATCTCTGTGTAAAAATTCACAATAAATCTCATGTAACTATATAATGGAAAGTGCTACTAGGAATAAATTTATTATCTCATCAGCTCTTATGTGAGGGGAAGAAGCTTTGCAACAAAAACCTGGGCAAGCCCTCAGTACCAGAGCACCTTCAGCTGCTGTGAAACTGCAGCAGCTTCAATGTGCGTTCTGTGCTCCTCATGAAGCTTCTGCAGACAACAATTCCTGGTTGTTCTTCCTCTTTCTGATCAGCATTGATCAGTGGAGGTGATCAATATCAGCCCTTCTCTCCTGAGGGGGCTCTGTGCTCTCTGGGCTTTCCTGTTTTAATAAGAACTGCACCTCCAGTGCCATTGCAAAGGTGCACTGCTTTTCTTTATGACTCATTTTAATTGCCCTCGTTAGATCAGTGCCTAAACAAGGAGTATTTGAACTGATGAAGTAATGTTTTGATTTGTGCCGTGGTGGTAAGTGATATTAAATTGTAATTTATATGAGATTTTAGAGTAATTTTAGCTAGTGATGAACACAGCACCCCAAAATTTTGAAGGGAACTGCTATACTTGAAGCTGTAAAATCTTTATTTTGGGGAAGCAATTCTCTTCTAGAAATATTTTCAAACTCTGTTGACTCCTCTTCCTTTGAAGTAAAAATCCCCAGTAAAGGAGAAGTAAAATAGTTTAGGGATTAAATCTCTTCCATTCCAATGTCACAAAGAAGAATGAAAGGATTGTTCAAGATGCATTCTATTATGTGAAGAATAAGAAATTACACAACACAGACAAGCACACTGATGAACTTTTTTATTCTAATTAAGAACATAAATTCTACAGTGTGCATGTCAGTCTGAGAGTATTTGAGCCCTTGTAGATCATTCAAATAAGAAAAAAGAGAAGAGTTTGCTGCTGGACAAATCAGTGCCAGATTTCAATAAACACCAATTGTTGGAGCCTTACCCAGAGGTGCTGTGAGTGTCTTGGGGCAGGGCTGCCTCAGCCTTCCCTCGAGTGTTAATTGAGGTACTTTATTAGGGATCAATGTGCTCTGGTCATCTTGGAGCCCGTGAAATGTTGTCCAGCAGAGGATTTCGTTGTTACCCGTGTTTGCCTTCTCCTGACAATCCAGATTTCCTCTGGAATCATCTCCTGGACTTCTCCAAGGGCCTTCCTGCCAGGGTGAAGCCAGGCAGCCAATTATCACATCCCCCAAGTGCCTCGGTGCTTTGTTATTGCCACCATCTGATGGAGACCACAAAACCTTTCTGCACAAACAGCAGTGGCTTCTTTTCAACTTTGGAACTGATTTTCCTGTAAGTATAGGCCATAAATGAAGTCCATTGCAGTGTGAAGAGCTACTGAAAAATCCTGGGGATTTAGCACAGCTCCTCTTTAATGCCAGTGGTTGCCGATTCACAGCAGGAAATTAAGCACCACAAATTTTAAGAACAGAACATCAATTTTAAGACGTGCTCCTGTGTGGAAATCTCATGTGGAAAACAGTTTGTGAGCTGCTTCTCAGCTTAAATTTTCACCGTGTCTTAGGGTTTCTTCCTTTGTGAACTGTGGAATAATTTTACCAGCGTGATTGTTTAAAGACTCACATCCACCTTGCTGCTGTAATGCAGATATTGTTGGCTGGATTTTGGTTGGCACTAATTTATCAAACAGGCAGATTGGAGTAGCCTTTAAAATTAATACTAACCTAGCTCTGACTGGCCTGAGCTCTCTTTCTATTTGAATATTTTCCTGGTATTTGCACTTTAATGAACATCTCTGCAAAGAGCTGGTGTTTCCTTTCCCTCACTGTGGTTCAGCTTCTCCTGAAGTTTCCTTTTTCCAACACTTTTTTGGAACACATTAAAACTTGGCTTCCAGCTGAAATCTGCCATGCAACATAGAGGGTTTTTTAATGGAATTGGCTGGAGTCCTGGAGAAATCACCTGATAGCTTAGGAGTGATAAAAATTAGTGGCCAATTCTGTAGTTCAAACCCAGATTTGATTCCAAGATGAGCCACTTTGTGCCTGAAAAGATAAGGATTGGTTCTCTCTTATCGCTTCAGTGATAATTTGTCCTTAGCAGTGACTTCTCTTAGTTGATTTAAGGTCAGACTGGGTGGAAAGTTACATCTTGTAAATTGTAAATGAAAGTTGTTCCTGACCTTATGAAGAGGCATCAAAAAAGTCTGCGTTATTATACATATAATAAAAAATTAGCCAAGGGAAAAGTGTCTCACTTTTAAATTTGGAGAGCATGACATTAAAATAGAAAAGTTTTAGATGAGTTTCTGTTTTCTTGGTCTCTCAACCTTTAAAAACCCCTCTGTAGGTATTAAATAATGTGCTTTGAGTTAGGGATGATTTGTTGCATTCTCTAGTGTTGAGTCTGGGACACCAAAGCTGCTCCTACATGTGATATTTCATGAAGCAAAAGCTGCTTGTGAGTGACTGAGTTTGTTGTTATTTTCATATACAGGAAAGCTTTTTGTTGCCCTACAGGTGTGGTGATGATTTTTAGTCGTTTAATTGTTACACATCAACCTCAAAAAATGCATTTTGCTGGATGAATAGGAGCGGTTTTAGTAAAGGGGAAGAATGCTAGGCCTGGAAATCTAACAACAGAACTTTTTAAAAGTTGGGCTGAGCTGCAAGCCCTGGTAGGAAGGAAATTGGTGGCTAAAATGGGATAAGGATCAGCTCACAGAGCTGATTTAGAGGCTGTGTGTAGCAGTTCTGCTGCCATCTCTGTGTAGGAAGGTGTACGTGCAGATGCTGTCTGATTATTGAAGTGTAAAATATTGCAAAATGGCTCTTGAATGGCACAGGGCTCTCTAAGACAAGAGGTGAATGGACTCTATTCCAGTTAAAACACAAAAGTAAACATAATAAAACTGGTCTAGTTGGAATGACCTTAAAGCTGTGAGATTCTGGAAATAAATTTGGAGAAAAAAATCTATGTGTGCAAGTACATCAGTACTTTGTCATCTGAAAATAAGGGTTCTGCTCAAGTATATTCGAAATAAATTCCTGTAATTGTAAAGGACTGACTCAAGCCCACCAGAAAATGCATTTAATCCACTGTAAGTCAAGTGTGAAATCCAGTAGGTTAGTCAATAAATACAAAGAATACATAGTTAGAAAAAAGATACAAACTGTGATTTAGGTGGAGATGACTGCTAAGAGGCTTATTTATTTTTTGGTAACTGAAGAAAGTCAGTCACGGAAATGGAGAAGGGAGGCACAAGAAAACCTGTAAAGAATTAAGCAATCACTTTCCAGCCTCTCTGGGGGATAGGGGTTAAGAGATACAGTTTTAAAAGTCTTTATGTTGTTGAAAAGTTTATTTGTCTGATGTCTACTGGGACAGCCTGCCAACAACAGCAAACCCAAATGCAAGTTAGAAAGAGAAAGAGAAAACTACTACTGGAAGAGAATACGAAGGCATAACAAAGCTGTTTAGAAGTATTACAGTGCAGCAGCTGGTTTTGCTAATGCTTCTTGGTTATTTAAAAAAAAAATAATCATCTGAGTCCTAATTCCCTTTGTCTTCTCCCTCCGAGTAGCTGCAGTGTGTGAAGCTTGCTGGCCCATGACTCATTCTTCCCACTGAAGCTATTTCTTTGAATAGCCCTTGTGAAAACATGCATTTTGTGTCAGTTGTCTTAGCTGGCAATTGGGGAGGCTTTTTCTCCTCCCTGGGTGAGTGATTTATGTGTGCTAATCTCTGGATCTGCCTTTGCCACACATGGTGCCTGTGAAAACACTGGCGATGCCGTACCTGGGAGTGCTGTGCTCACCTTTCTGCAAGAGTAACTCAAGCACTAAAACTCCTTTAATCTCTTCCTCCACAGGCAATAGTCTCATATCTAATAAATTCTGATACCTTGGGCTTCTTTTCAGGGACAGGCAGTGATGAACCTGAGGCTGGATTTTAATTCTTACTGGATTTGAAAAGGGTAACAGGCAAAGAAGCTGCAAATGCAAAATAAGATGTTATTTGCAGCCTGTAAAGGAAACTTCTTTGCATGGCTTCGGTTCACTGCAAGAAATATGGAAGTAAATGACTGAGGTTCATTCAGAGGAAGAATTAAAGAGCCTCTGTTGGAGCTTTTGTGTGTGAGGGAGTGCTGGGTGTGCTGTTTCAGCTGTCCCACTGTGGGCAGCCCTGGCAGTGCTCTAAAGACCCGTCTGGGGCTGCTTTCCCAGCGCTGCAGATTCTCTCTGCTGCCCCTGTGGAACAGGCAGGCTCCTGTGAGAGGATTTCTCTGCTGAATTCTGCCTGCTCCCCGAGCCTGCCAGCACACATCCATCACGTGGATATTGATACGGGCAGCATCCTCTCCAGCTGTCCTGGGCTCCCCAGAGGGAGGCCTGGATTAACTGGGGACAGCCTTTGGAGCTAGTCCAAGCTGTAAAACACAAGCTCACATTTTTAGGTGGGTAATGAAGTACCTCAAACCTTGCCTGTCTTGGAATTGCTGCTTCAGCCTTGGCTGGGGCTACTTATTTGATATTTCTGCTTTCTGGATTTAATCTAGACTTAAGTGTTTGAATCCAATTGTTGAATGTGTTTAGTTTGCAGTTTAATATTGTTTAATTTGTAGATTTATGCCTGCAGATTGTTTGGATTGCTCAACAAAGTAAAATCTTGGTTATGGCCAAACATGTTGATGAAGTTCAAGGAGCTGACTGTGACTTTTCTTTTTAAATGGTGGAAATTAGGGATGGTTATGGGAGATTTGGGAAAAGGAGGCAATGCTGTTAAATGTAATTTTAGTTAAGCTGAGGCGTAAAGGTCACAAAGTTTTCTGCAAAATGAGGTTAGATTCAAGCAAGGTTGGTCATTAGCAGCATCCCTGTGAGGAAGAGCTGCTGGAGGATGCTGCAGGAGTTTTCAGGGTGATACTAGAGAAAAGTCAGTGTATTTGTATTTGGAAAATTGCTAGGATTTAAGCTCACTTATGAAATAGAAGAATGTTGCTTTCATTAAGAAATTTCTAAATTGAAGAATAAATGTTTTGATCACTGAGTCCTTTGCATTCAAAGGAGAGTGATATTCCCAGCTCTAGCACGAAGTCTGCAGTCTTTCCTTCTGGTGAGATTTTTCTGTACTCTCCTCTGTTTAAAAGCAAAAGAAAAGAGCTTGTGGCAGAGAAAAGTGCCCATAGAAGAGGCTGCCTGTTTAGAATTGTTATTTTAATGTGAAGGGATGAGGTAATAGAGTACAGCAATAACCAACAAACTGCTGTGGCTGACTCCAGTATCAACAACTCCACAGGCCTGATCTTTATTGGACTTTTTTTTTTAAATTGGGGGGGAAGGGGGGGCTCTGATTAGCATATCTGTTTCAGGAAGAGTATCAAGAGTTCTCTAATTTCATATTTAAATCTGGGATCTGATTAATACTCGAGGCATGCAAGAGAGCTATAACATGAGGGCTGCTGTTACTGTAGTGAGATGCTATTACAGACATCACAAGACTTGTTATACAAGGAAACATGATTACTTTGGATTAAAGGAGTTGCCAAAGGCTTGAAGGATTTATTGGTGCTGCTGCTTTGAGTTATATATAACTTCATTATTTTGTTGAAAACATTTAGATCTAGAATTAATGAAGCACAGTAAATGCTGATGAGATGAATCAGCAGGTTTGACAGCTTTGAACTGACACTGAGCAACTGATGAATTCTGTGGGAGCATTCTTTAGGCCTCCAAATTGCTGGATAACGTACAGAAAGTAATAAATCCAGCTTTTGCAGGGAGAAATGAAGCCTGATGAGTGCAGTGAGGTGCATCAGAGTCGATGTGATCAAGATCCTATTTCTGAAATGATTTGTAATTCCTAAGCTTGTGGGGGAGGAAGCGGCCTGAGCTGCTGGGGATGGTGTGGGGACGGTCTGGATCTCTGGGATAAAACATTTTGGGGGCAGTGGGATCTGCAGGGGTGGGAGGAGGAGGCACAGGAGGAGTGACAGCAATGGTCATGTGGGTCTGAGCAAGGCGAGGGGAAGTGGGGAATTGTGGCTTTTGAAACAAAGGACTGAAATTGGCTTTTTTTTCCTGCAAAACTTAGTCAGGGGGAGCGTAATTAAAGGGGAAATGCAGATGTGTGACAGCTCTGTGGCGTGCTGGGCTGCTGCAAGGTCTCTTTTCTATGTGAGTTAGGAGTTCAGTGCATATCACATCCATTTGATCATTTCATTAATCTCAGCTGTATAAAACTGGCAGCATTTTGACATTGCTTCCCTAACCCAGCTCAGAGAGTGCTGTGACATCCAGAAACGCTTTCTAGACAGCTGCATTCCATCCCATTCTGTGAAGTCTGTAGTTCTGCAGAGATGTTTCAAAAGGATTATTGTTTTAACAGATGATTAATTGTGAATTATTTATGGCTTTCTTAAAATCAGCTCAGCAGTCATCATTTGCTCTTGATTTCACGATGCAGAGTTGGTGCTGTGGGTATTAACGTGAGTCTGAATGAGAAAGGAGCCATAATCAGTGATGAAGGGTTTTCAAGGTTTGAAATAGTCTCACAGTGTTAATTCCTTACAAGCAAGACTATAAAGAGAAAATATGTAATGGCAGAAATGGTTCTTGAGTTCCCTTTGGCTCTCCCCTCTGCAATGTGACTCAGGAATTTAGTTATGTAAAAATATGACTAAGTCCCTTTTGCCTTTGAGGTACAGACCTGGGTGAAATCCAGTAGGAGATTGGATTTCAGTGAATTGGATAACTTCTTTCCCAGTCTTTTTAACTTTGAATTTGGGACAAAACTGCATCAAAAGCTGGAATAGCTTCCTCACCTAACTGTTCCATGGCCGAGTGGGGTTTTTGTTTCTCTTAAGATAGTGTCTCATTACTAAATTAAGCCCTCAGCATCAATAAATCATTTCCCTGCAGAGTAAAACCTGTGATTTTTCATACATGTTGTCCTTTGTGCCTTTTGAAATGTCGCTGGTGGGGCTGTGGAGTGGCTCCCTGGGTGGGTACAGCAGAGAGGGAGTACAGAGGGATCCAGGTGCGTGGTGTGGTTTGGTGGGGGGACAAGCTGGACACGTTCCAGAGGATTTGCAGGGGCTGTGCGAGCTCCTGGGAGCACACTGGGGGTTATGGGGTGTACAGAATGAGGAGCCAGGTGAAAAACCAGCTGAGGGGTTTGTCAGGAGCCTCACACTCCGTGTGGTGTGACCCATGTGAGACTCAGCAGGGCACTCCTATTCCCAGGAAACGGAGGTGGGGAAGCACCGAGGATCATTCCTGATCCTGCAGGAGCACAGGTGAGAAACCAAACCAGCCCACGTTAGGGTTGGAATGTGTGTGCTGTCACCGTTTGGAGGTAAAGCAGAGTCTGCAGAGCCACCTGTGTGCAAAGGGTGGCCTGGTTCCAAGTGTTGCCTCACAAAACCCATGGTCCAAATGGCACTGGAATGTTTTAATTTAGGATTTCTCGTTCCGTGCTGTGAGGGGCATCACAGAATCAAAACCTTAAAATGCAAAAATCTCTTTGTTCTGGATGTCAAAGAGTGGAGGGCATAAGGGAAGAATGGAAACAATCCTTTGCCCAGATTGTGTGTTAGTGACAATTAGGAAAAATCTGTTAGTCCACAAAGCCCAAGGGCTGGGATTTCTCCTGCCCTGCAAGCCCTCAGCTCAGTTTTCTCTCTGTATCCCACCCGAAGGTGTTTTTGAAGCTGGATGAAGACAGCTCTCATTCCCCCATTGTGCCCATATTGACACACTCACAGATGTTATTGCTGTGCAAACCACTGGTATTATTTTTTCTCTTAAGTACTTTCCTGGTTTCCCTTTTGCTGGGACAATTTTGTCATTGTTGCTGGGAGCTAGAACTGTTTCATTCATGGGTCACAAATGTTTTCTGTTAAGGATTCAAAACCTCCCATCCTCCTATTGTGCTTTTCCAGTTTACTATAAAGTGCTCCAGCCCCATCCAATAGAGTTTGGTTTAAACCTTCCTCCTTTCCTGTTATTTTTAACATTTTCTCAGTTTTGCTTTAGTTCTCCAAGCTGGGTCATTGCTGTGAATTTAGTGACAAAATTCTCCTGTCTCATTCATTTACTTCAATCCCATCTCTTGCTTCCTTTATATTTCCCTGCATCCCAACACCTCTCCTCTCATGCCCTCTGTGATCCATAATTTCCCTGTTTGGTTCACACCTGCTTGCATTGGCTTTGAATGTCTCCTTTGCATCCTCTGGGTGGTGGATTTGAAGGGGGCATCAGCATGGCTTGAGATAAAAAATGTTCATCTTTTCATCTTCCAGGTTTGCAAGCTCATTTCAAGTTATTTAATGGTAACCTCTCAGAATCAACAGTTGCAGCTTCCTGTTATTTTTGTATTCTTTTGTCCTAATGGTAATTGTAAGCTGATATAGGCACTTCTAAACAATTTACTTTTCAATAATGGACTTGGTTTTCTATCAGAATGTTCTAAAAAAAAAAAAATGCTGTTCATTAATGGCCCTTTCTTGCACTTTTCCTCAGCCTTGTCATGTTAAAAAAAAAACAATCCATAATTTTTCTTCATTCTTTTTGTTCTTTCACAATAATCTGGTTGAGTAATGCAGCATTTATTCTATTTGTGCTTGCAAACACTTCCATTCTAAACAGCTACAAGACAAATGAATTACATCACTAATACTGTGGTGCTGTTAACTGATTTATATTTAAATGTATTTGGGTTGTATTTAAATATTTAAATTTGTTCTTTACAAAGACTGGACTTAGGATCAGCTCCTGTGTTTTATTCCATTTGTTCCTTTAGTGCTTTGCTGGCCCCACAGCACCACTGCCTTGCCCAGCATTTCTTCTGTTCTCCCTATAAAGTCAGTTTAATATTCTGGTTGATTTTCCATCCTTCTTGTACAAACATGCAGCTTCCAATACCTGCATCCCCATTGAGCAATAAGAAATTGTCAGTACCTGTTTTTCCTGACTGTTGAGTATCAGGTGTAATTTAAGAGTCATTTTTGGGAAATACTCCTTCAGCCCATTGCCCCTTGTCAGCAGCCTCCCTCAGGCCTGTGTGCCTGGGGAATTATTCTAACCCACAGCTCTTGCCAAGGCCTGTTACCTCCAGATTTGACAATTAAACATCAAAAGTTGCACTTTAAACCCTAACATTTGTATTTTAAAAAAAAGCTTTTTTTAATCTTGTTTTTTCTTTGTCTTCTTCATAATTTCTTGGGAATTTAAGGCTGTCCACAGGAGACTGATGGCCTCAGTATTTTATTTAATTGATAAGTTACTATTTTAATTAATATTTATTTAATATTTTATTTTTAAAAAATATTATCTTTGCCTTGTCAGAATTAGCTGTGAGACAACAGTGAGTCCATCTGTTTGTGCCCCTGGTTTTTCTGTCAGGATTTTGTACAGGCCTTTCTGGACTTTTCACTGGAGGTCCTGCTGTTATTTCACCCTAATTCCATGGAAAGAGTGGAGCACAAGGAAAAGCTGGGCTGAATCTCTTGTATTGCAGCTTTTGTGCTTAAAGCTGCTGTGGGGCTCTTGGGTTTTGTGTGTTTTTGTCACAAACCAGAGCACGCTGACATCACTGACAATTCCCAAATCTGTTTTCACTCCCCTCACACAAACAAAAAGCAGGAGGAGCCCCTTCTATTCCCATTTTTTGTCCGGCTCAGGTCTGTCCACAGCTTTTTATTGAGCAGAAGAAGCAAGGAGGTGAAACAGCAGAGAGAAGTTTGTCATCCTCGTTCTCACCGTCAACTCCAGCACATTTAAAGTCGAGTTTTTATCTCTGGCCATTGAGTATCTCTTCACAGGAAAATACTGCAAGTTCTTGGAATTGCAAACATATCAGGCCACGAGCCAAGCTTTCCCTGGCTAGGCAGTGACAAAAGCTGCCAGTGGATCTGAGTTTTATGTGGTGGGTTTTTTTTCTGCTGAGAAACTACTGTTCTCTCTGAGGTCATCAAAACTTACTGCCACTAGGATTCGGTATCGGGTGTTAATCATTGTTCCAGAGTTAAAATGGGAATTCTCACTTGTGGAACACCCATCAGATCGTAGCTGAAGTTGTTCATCTGGAAATTTTAAATTAAGTTTTATCCCAGTGTATTAGTAATTTTAGCAGAATGTTCTAATCCAGAATGAAAATCAGATGTGCTTCGTGGAAATAGGGAAGTCCAGACAATGGGTATTGTGTTTAGGTTACAAGACTTGTGGTCTTCCTTTTTTTAATTTTATTTTCATTGTTTACATTGCAGGCAGGCCTTTGTTCATTTTAAGGGATAAAGCTATTCATTTTAAAGCACTGTTTTTTTTAAAGTTTGTATCCAAAAATATTTCTCTCGAGTTGTGTAAAAAATTGGATTTTCTGGAAATTCATTGCCCTCATGAACGGACTCCTGGTGAGTGAGGAATTTTTATGACTCCCTTGGAAAACAATTGCAGGCATTCCACAAATAAACAATACATTGATTTTGGGGGGGACATTTTAATGACTATTTTATAATTATTTGTTCTCCAGTGTTTATTTCAGTGTGGCATGTTGTAATTTTTAACTCAGTTATCCTAAGAATTCTCTTGTACAGTGGAGAGAGTAGAGCTTTGGAGCAGGAGCCAATTCCCAAGTGCAGACACAGGGCTGACTGATATTCCATTGATCTCCATGAGTCCTGGAAGAAGAGCTGGAACAGTTCAGGCCAGCTGCTTTCTCCTTCTTTTTACATCTTGCTTTGGCAATTCTGATCTCTTTTCCTCAATGAGATTTTTCCTCCCACATCTTCCATGAATAAATTTCACGTGTGATTTTTGGTTTGGTTTATTTTTCTCCTTTCAGGGCTGTTTTTGAGCAGTTGACCGTAGTCACAGCTTTGTCACAGCTCCACTGGCTTTGGCTTTTCCTGTGTGCAAACCCTTGTGAGTGCCAGTTCTGATTTTTCTGGCACAAGGAAAATCACATTTTCCTGTTCACGCACACGGCAGCAGAAACCCCGACGTTGCACAAGAGGCTTGTTTGAAAAATTGGGATAAGGGGGACTGGACAATCCTGGATTGCTCCTTGTCCCAGAGGCAGCAGCAGTTCCGTGCCCATTGTTGCTTTTGCACAGGATTTACTTTCTACTGCTCGACCTGCAAATAATCCAGCAGATGCTCTTACCACCAGGGCAGTTTGTGATTCAGCTCACGCTCAGTTGCTGCAGTGTTTTTGGTGATTTGGAGTCATGTCAATAATATTTTCTTCAGCCAGAGGAGAGCTCTGAGGGAAAATGCTAACATTTAGAAGCTGAAAGATGTTGTGCAGCCAGGATGAACCTGTTGCTTGGGGTTTCAGGTGTTTGGGTCTTCATTTCCCCTCTGTCAAACCTGTGTGTGTGTGTCACTTATGTTCTCAGCAAGTTTTTCCTCAACTCCTTTAATCCATGAGGTAGAAATGTTGCAGTTTTTACAGGAAAAAAAGCTGATTAAGTGGCAGTTTTTGTGCTTGCAGCCGTCCTTGGTGTGTGTTTGGGAGCAGGAGGTGCCTGAGCAGAGAGAGAGCTTTTGTGTGTGCACAAAAATGCCACAATATAAATATGGGCAGTACTGACATCAGTGCAGAGGCTGATCAGATTTTGTCAGTCCTTTCTCATTCCAGGGAGCCTGGCAGACTTTCAAAGGTTGCTGCTGTCAGAAAATGATGAAACAGAAAAAAAACACAAATCAAAGATGCCGTGATCTCCTTCCAACTCTGTAAGAGCATAAAGTCACTGTGTCAGAAACCAGATCACTTCTCAATTTTCCAGAGCAGCACAGGGACAGCATCAGAAAGCAGAGCTGCCAGGGCTGCTCTGACGTTCAGGGGGCTCAGGGAAGAGAGCAGGATGCTGTGCAGCAAGATTATTCCCTGGGGTTTGCCCACTCTCTGTTACAAACATGCTCACAAGGGTTCCTTATATTTCTGTCTGAATCAGTATTTCTGACTGTGACAAAGTGATTTATGTCACAGTTCGGCACTGGCTTGGCCTCAGCAGAAAGATCAAAGAAATGGATGTAAACATCAGAGCAAGAATAAGTAGGTGTCCAAAACGGGGACTTGTTGGGTGTTTTTAGAAGGTGAAATGAAGCTGGGTTTGTGTAAGTTCAGACTTGGCAGGACTCTACCATTTCTAATTAATCGATGAATTTTACAGGGGTTTTATTTCATCAACACAAAAACCCTTTGCAAAAGATAAATATTTTTATTGCAGAGGAGCTGAGCAATCAACTTCTTTGTGTACCCTCTCCACGCTGGGCTTTCTGCAAAACCCCCAGCAGCAGAAAGGGAGTCATTGGAAAGCAGAGCCTCTTGCTGCTTAATTGCTCTACTCAGAATTGATATTTGTACTTTTTAGTCACTAAAGGATCATTGGAGGGATTTAGAAGCGCTCAGCAGTTTGGGGCTCTGACTGCCCCGACTCATGGAGGGGGTGGGATGCTGCCAGGAGCCACGGGCCTGTTCCCACACATCCAGGGACAAGCCCAAAAAGTCGGTGCAGAGTGGGAAATCTCCCATCCTCTCTGCTGGCTGGGAGCTGACTCGGGGAGAGCCAGTGGTGCTGAGCAGTGTGTCAGCACTTCCAAGGGAATTAAAGCAGAGAGGAGCAAACTTGGATGAAACTTGGGTGTCAACTCTTAGTAACACAATACCGAGGATCTTTTGCAGCAGCTTCAATTTTACTCAGCTGTATCTTAAAGCTACATGCACACTAATCTGAAATAATTTGTCGTTTATTTTGCAAACTCCTTGAAAATTTTATCATTTAACTGTCCAAACTGTTCTGCCTGCAAAGAGATTTCTTGCTGCTTTCTTTTATGATAGAAAAGCTAATGGATGAGTGAATTATCACAGAGAAAGCAACATATTCACATTGTGTTTCCCTCGGAGTTCTTCCCAATCCAAAATGAACGTGCAGCCTCTGTTTGAAATAATTAGTCGTGGTTTGCTGGGGGAATTTGGGGACTTTCATGTTGCACTAGCTTTTGATCAAAATTTCCCTGCACTGCCTTGTTTAATTCTGGCCATCTGGATTAAAAGGCTCTCTTAATCTTAAATACAGATTGTAACTCTTTCTTTTGGAGTGCGCTGCCATAAAATTCGGGCGGGTTTCCAGCTTTCTTCATTAAAGCTTTCTTTATTATGGTTTGTCGGCCATTAAATGATTGTTATGCACAATGGGCACTTGATTATAATTTGCTGGAGCTGGGAATGGGTTCCAGCAGTGATGCAGTTCTGTAATTAAAAGAAAGCGTGTTTATACCTGCTAGCATCTCCCGAGAGCTGCTGAGGGTGAGGAGAAAACGAGAGTTGAAAGGCAACAATTTCTGCTAATAAGACATTTAAGGGCTCTGATCTGCCAGTGTTTTGTGCTGTGTTGTGGAAGTGTGATTTTTTTGTTTGTTTGTTTTTTTCCCATAATCACTGGGTTTGAACCAAAATCTGTGGTTTGTGACAGGGATAAAAGGGCAGTTTTATTTGTCATAAATCTTCTCCCATCTTTTATTTCTGTTTGGGGTTCAGGAAGGAATGTGCGTTTGTCGCAGGAAAGGAGCAATTGGGGACCCTCAAATCCTCACCGAGTTTTGTTTCTGCTCTTGTGGGACTTTTTATCAGGGAGCTCAGTCTCACTCTCACTGGTTTTTCACCTGTGAAGTTTTGAAAAACTGTGAGAAAACTGGTAGCTTTAAAATTATTTTTAAAGGGGGTTTTTCATAGGTGTTTGTGCCATTTATATTTTGGCTGTTGGGAAGTTGAAAGAAATAAATGTAAGTTTGTCCAGGCTGCACAATTAAACTGTTATGTGTGGCATAGCTGATGGTGTAATTTAATCTGATTTTAGCAGTATGTTATGGATAACCCGAAGTAGATACATGATAATTTAATAAACATTAGAACATTGAAGCTATGCAGCAGCTTTGTAATACTTTTTTTCCCGAACTTGTGTCTGCCCTTTCTCCTAAAATTCCATCTTTGAGATGCCTTTTAGAAAATCTGCACTTGGAAAACTTCAGTGGGAGCTGAGCTGGTGGATGTTTGGTGAGATGAAGCTGCTAAATGAAATAACTTCATTTTAAATTTTACAAGCATCTGTTGGGCTGAAAACAATTTTGTGCCCCAGCTGAGACCTCGAGAGATGCAAATGCTGTGTGTGCAACAAATTCCTGTCTTGCTATGAACCACTGGTCTGCAGGAACTGTGCACACAGGAGGTCAGGAATTTGCTTTTTAACATCTCTCAAAATTGATCTCAAATTGGAGCTCTCAAATTAGTAATTAAAACATTCCTGATGGACTGGAATGGATGGTAATGCAGGCTGTGGACTAAAGAAGGTGGTGCAAAAATCAGGGAAACCTGCAGGATTTAAGTGCTCTCTCCCACAATTCTAATCAGAATTCTAACAACAATTCTAATCAACAAAACCAGTTCTGATCAGAGTTGTTGATGATTTAATCAGGAGTTTTTAGTCTTGCTAAACAAGTGAGGAACACAGACTGGAATAAAACCAGGACTTTATAATTCTTTCCTCAGCATAGGAGCCCTGACGTTCTGGTGGACACACAGTGAGATGTGCAAGTCTTCTGAGGAAAATTTTAATAACTTGGAAATTCAGAGTTACCTGAAAAATCCTTTCTTTTCCTTTTTATGAGGGTTTTGGGTTTGTTTTTTTAAATACCTTTGTTGGTTTTGGAAAAAGTAGAAGGCTTTTCTTGTGAATCTCATCTCCTCCATGGCAAGCCCTTGCACTGCCTTTGCCAACAGTTTATTTCACATGTATTCAGTCCAGTTTTCTTTTCACATGTGTGAAATAACGTTTTGGCAAGTGGTAAACAAAATACATGCAGCGAGGAGAGACTTGTGTTTTTTATTTAAAGTGTAAAGATACATTTTACTAAATAATCCTTCCATTGAAGTGAACAGTTAAAGCTAAAATAAATAAGATCTTTTAAGAGATTGCACGGTAATTATGTAGCTTTTAAGGAAGAAGAGTTGATGGCAGTGAAGTCTTTTCACTTGACTGGGTTTTCCTTGGAAAAGTGCAGTATCATGTGATGCTGTCCCTCAGTGTGTGAGAGCAGTTTGCTGGTACAAAATCCAAACATCACAAAGGGATTTCCAGAGCCCAGATATTTATCAGTTCTCTCTTCTGGAAAGGGAGCAGGAAGGTTTTGATTCCAGGTTTGCTCTTGGAGTGGCTCTCCACAGCGGGCATTTGTCCAGGGGGACTGGGCACTTGTGCATGGCCCACAGAGCGTTTGAGGAAAGAAAATTGTTCCTGTGGCTCTCTGGGAGCTGTGGGAAAATCCATCCCGAGCTATTCCTGGGTCAGGAAATGCTGGGCACGGCTGTGCTGCACTGTGGGCCCTGCAAAGCCCCGGATCCTTTGGGAATTGCAGCACCTTTGGGATTTAGCCCGTGTTCTGAGGGGACTGAGGGACATTGCTGCCATGAAGGCAGCAGGTAAATTACAAATGTGCTGAGTTTTTAGGGTCTGAGGCCTCTATAAGAGCTTGACCCACGTGTGATAATTCATGAATGTTTTCCTGTTGTGTTGGACGCAAGCTGAATCAAATGAGGAGTGGCCCCAGAGTGTTTGCCTGACCCCAGATATATTCTGAGGTGATTTGTTCTGTACTTGGCTCAGCTGGTCTGAGCATGGTGCTAAAGACAGCAAAGTTGGGGGTTTGGTGCCTGTGTGGGCCGTTTTCTTAAGAGCTGGGCTTATATTGTCATAACTAGAAGATACACTTAAATATATTTTAATCACGTATCTACTTGTCTGCTTTCACAGAATAACTAAGATTAATTAAGTTGATTTAGATACCTAATCCTACCAGATAACATGATAATTTCAGGGGAGAAATTAAGATAAATTCAGGGAGAAAAGGGAAGCTAGAAAGCAAGCAAAACCTAGTTTAAAATTTAAAAAAAAAAGATGTCGAAACAAAACTTAATGTTGATCTTTATTTGCTGTGTGATAGTTCTAGTTCCAAAACAGAAAACTCACTACATTGAAACTGCATATTGTGAGCTGGGCATGCATTCTTTTACCATTTATTTCTATAATCCAGCGAAAGAGAGATATTTTCCCAATCAGCTCCTTCATTTATTTCAGTTTGCTGTGCTTGGTTGGAAGTGCAGCTGTACTGGATTTGACGTGGGCAGTTACAGTCTGACAACAACACAACAAAAATTCACGGCGAATTAAATGATATTTTGGTTCCTTTTAGTTCTGGAATGTGTATGTCAATCTATAATTGCAGCAAATAACAAGAATGTTTTTATAGGAACGTGCAAGGTCCTGGTGCTAATCAGATACGTTGAGGTCACTCCCATGCAAATATTGTGAGGTTTTGGAGGGTCTTTGCACAAAACCTTCTACCACGAGCCCTCTTCTGAAAGGGTTTTCTTTCAAAAATCAGAATCAAAGAGTTACTGAGGGCTGTGGTGCTCTCAAAAATGCTCATTCAAGTTTTCCTGTTGTGCTTATTGATAATAAAGTCAGGGTTTTCATGATCGTGACTTTAAAGTTAATTTATTCCTGCAGTTCTTTCTAAAGTGCAGGCAGGTCCTGTTATTTGTGTTTAATGCAGGTATCTGTAGTAACAATCAAATGCTGAAAAATTATAATTTAAAGATATTTAGTGGTGTTTCTCTTTAATGTCATAAGGTGAAGTCTTTGCAGCCACTGTCCCATTCCAAGGGCTGTGTTTCTCTCAAATAATTGCAAACAATTTACATATTTACAGGTGACCTTGCAAAATACAGCTCTGTTTGATTTGTTCTGTGGAAGGCAATTAGAGTAGATAACATCTGAAGCATTTATGTGATGCTTGCAGTACAATTGTGTCTTTTTGAAGGATTAATTTGAGAAGTGAAGCCTCTGGGGGATTTCTCAATATCTATCAGAATTTTCACACGCAGGCATCTTGAACTCCTTGAAGTTACTCAATGCCAGTCAATATCTTCGGGTGATAAATTAGTTCCTAATTAACATAATGGAATTTTGACTGAAATTAATGAAGTCTTGAGAGCTCTGGCTTGTGTAGCAGACTTTTCCCAGCTGCCCTCCATAACTTCTCTTGGGAAAATCACAGAAATTCAAACTTAGTAAGCAGGAGTGCAGGTATTACAAAATTGGATTCCTATTTGCGTTGTCCTGCACTTCAGCTCAGTTATCATGTCTCAAGTGTCAGTGGTTTCACACCATTCTCACATTCCCCTCTCCCAGGAGGAAGAAGTGGAAGAAATACAAAGAAATGGTGCTTTCAGCAGCTGGGACCCCGATATTGACACTTCTCCTTCCGTTCACTGAGGAATGCTGTTCCTTAGGGAAATCTGTCACATTTTGCTGCCTAGGAGAGAAAAGAAGCCACTTTAGCAGCGAAGATGTAGGTGACAAATTCACTTGGGTATTTCTCTTTGTTGTGCTTGGTTGCTAAGGAAAGGATTTGAAAAATCCAAGTACAAAAACTCCGTTGGAAGTGGCTGAAATCTATTTTTCTCCGTTCGACAGTCGAATGTGTTAAAATTCCGATGCATTAAAATATTCATCTTCAGATATTTTGGGGGTGGTTTTTTGTGGGATAAAAATAGCACTGAGTGGAGATTTGGACAGTGCCTCTTGTATGCACTTAGCTCCTGAGCTGTGCTACCACGTGCTGCTGCCAGTGACATTCCTGCTGCTGTTTGAAGGGAGGTTTTGTTGCCAGTTCTTCAGCCAAGCTGCTGGAGTTTCACGCCTGTAGAGCCTCGTGTCACGATTTAAAGAGAGCATCGTGAGGGGAGAAACGTCAGGCCAACAACCCAAACCTGAGAGCAGGAGGTTGTCTCGCCCTCTGCGGGGGGACTCAGCATTTTGGGAGTGCTGGTGTTGTTATTCAGCAAATATTTGAGTGAGAGCAGAAGAGGAGGGCTTTGGCTGATGGCTCCCAGCTCCTGCACACAACAGTGGCCCTCGCTTGGCATTTCCAGGCAGACTCACAGGAAAGCAATTTGGCAAAATCAACCCAGCAAGGACACACGACTGCAAAATAAACTCAGAGCAAGGACTGCAGTTCAATCATGAAAACTTTTTGCAGCTGCATCTCCCTGCTGTTCCCTGAGGAGCAAATGTGGAGTGAATCCTTCCCTCCTCCTCCTCCTCCTCCTGCTGCTCCTTCCTTGCTCATCCCCATCGTGGTTGGAGGGTCCTGGTGCCATTCCAGGCTGCCAAGACCTGATCAAGGCTTGTTCTGCTCTGTTTTGGCTTTTTAGTTCATTGGCCTGTGAATCAGAGCTGGAGCACTGTTGGCCTTGGGAATGTGCCATAAAGATGGAATTCTTTGTTGGAGGGCTTGGTTTTATTTTGTAGGGACACTTCTCTGGCTCTGGGTTATGGAAGATGCTGACCAAAATCGAGCATATTAGAATATATTTGCATGTGGAAGCTCAAGCTTCTATTGTATGTGGTGGTTTGAGAATTAAGAGTGAAAACCTTCTCTGAAAAGGCTCAGTCAGTGCTGATTTTGGAAGTATTTGTGCTGTCATGCTGTCTTTGTTTTAGTTGTCTTAAATAGAAGAATATAGAGCAATCAGGGAGTTGTTCTGTATGATATCCAAGTTGTCTTTTGGGGGATTATCATAATTAAGTGTGTGGGATATTTTAATATTTAAAGAAAAAAAAAATCAAATGTCATTTGACTGTAAAAATACTCTTTTTCCCTTTCTACCAGAAGGAAAATAATCCTAAATTGAGAGGTGTCTTCAGCTTGTTTGGACTTGTTAGTCTTAACTAAATAAAACATCCTCTTAACTCTTTGTTTTGACTGAGTTTTTCCTCAAAGTAAAGTTACACCTGTCCATTGTTTCCTTTAGAGGGTTTGTTATGATATTGTTTAGAGGGAAGTCACGTCCTTGAATGGGCATTGAAACCTGGTTTCTGATTAAACTTAGAGAAAAGGGGCACTTTAGAGGACAGGCTTCATTTGCGTGAGGCTGAACAAAAATCATTCTGCTGTTGTGAATAAAAAAACCATCGGTCATAAATATCTGTGGTTTTACAAAGCAAAAGTCTTGGGATTTGTTCACGGGAGTGTGGTGAGGGTTGAGATTTCCATTTTAAATTTGCAATGCAAGCAGAGGGGTCTTCGTTCTGAGGGAACCTCTCATAGGATCCCGAGGAGTGGGTTTGGTTTTATAAAAGGGTTTTTGTTGCATGCTTGTATCTCCCAAAAGCTGTGTTCAGATGGTTCATGTTTTCTGTGGGTTTGCTTAACCTGGGGATAGATTCCTAGACTCAAATAGGATCGACTTCAGCTCCTTTTCACTCTTTGCCTCAGGCTGCTGAATTAACTTTGCCATTCTCTGCGTGGTTACCCTGAGCACAAGTCCCGGTGTCCTGCTCTCAGTTCTTGTGAGGATGAACTGGGTGACTCCCCATGAAAAGGAGGTGCTGTGAGTTCCTTCCCAGGCAGCAGACACATCTCCCTGCTCCAGGAAACACCACCCACTATTGTTTGCAGATCTGGTGTGCATTGGGTGATTTAATTGTGATAGAGTGGTTCGAACCAGAAGTTCTGCTCCCCACGAAAGCACTGTGTTATGTTTTTTTGTAATATGTATGCAAAATTTAAAACCAATTAAAACAGTCAGATGGTTAGCATGGTTAGAAGTAGACACAAAGATTTTTCAATTGTTTTGGAATTTTATCATGTCTACATTATTATATTATTATCTATATTGATGGCTCAGTATGGAATATTTGGTGGTTCTTGCCACATTATTGGCTGTTAACACTAAGTGTTCTTAGGTGGGATAAACACAGTTGTTGTTTTAACATCATAATTCCTTATGAACAGAGAATTTGAGTATTATTCCCTGATTTCTTACTAAACCTCAATTTATGGATGCTAAGTTTTTGGGTTTTGGGGGGTTTTTTTTCAGGTCAGTTCACACCTCTGGCAACTGGTTTTAAATATTGCATTTTAAGTAAAAAAATGGGTTGGGTTAGTTCTTAAATAAAAACCTCTAACATAATGGAAAGGAGATTTTAAGATGGTTTAAGTATGAAGATGGAGAATATGTGCTGGTCTTTGTGCCTGTAATGGACACAGCAAGATGGGAAAAGTGATATTTGTAAAAATCTTGGGGCTTTTAACGGAGTGTAGAAATTGAAATTCTGGAGAATTCATGCATGTGAATAATCCAGCAAGAAAAAAGAAAGGGTACAAGAAATGCTGGATGTGTAATAATCTTTTAAAAACGTGTTCGTGCAGGACCTCTCAGAGCTCCGGAGTGGTTGTGCTGAGGGTTTGCTCTCATTTGATCTTTTCACCTGTGCACTCTGCACATGCATCAGACTGTGCAGATATGACAAATGATTGCTGCCTTTTCTCTTTCCCCTGGAAGCCTTCAGCTGTCCCCACAGCTCAGCTTCTAATCCTCTCTGTGATTCTGAAACAACCTGGAAAACAGCAAATTGTTCTGCTGTGTGGTGAACTGAAAATGTAAGAACATGGTGGTAACCATGGAAAAAAGTCTTATTTTCCACTGTAATTATTACTTAGTAATTTCAGAAAGTAGTGGTAATAATACCTTCAGCTTTTTTTTTCTTTCTTGTTTTTCACTGGAGCAATAGAATTAATTTTTGAAAACTAAATATCATAGCTTATCTTGAGGAGGATTCTTCCTCAAGGGGAAAACCTTGCTAAGTTCATGAACTTCTTCCAACGGGAGGGTTAAGATCTTGCTGGGCCAGATTTATCAAAGACATTATTCCATTAGTGAAGATGAGAAACTGAGCAGTATTTCGGTCCTGCTAAGTCTTTACAAGCTTCTGATTTGAATGCTTGCAGGAACAGGAATGCTGGCCAGTGAAATGTGGGGAACGTGTTGGTGCCTCTGCCAAGCAGCATCACTGTGCACTTCAGCTGGAAAAGAAATGCCAGATACTGGGATGAGTCTGGGAGTCTGCAAATAAATATTTGGATTGGCCATGTCTTTAAAATGTATTTCAATTGATTTTATTAAGGCTGGCACCCTTCCAGGACCTCTGAGCAAACACTTTGGGATCTGATCCTTCATCATTGAGATAAATGCCAAAATTCCGACTGACTTCAAAGGGAGCAGAATTAAGATCTTAGTCCCCAAAGGACACCGTCTGATGTTTATCTCCTGAGCAGGAGGATCACATGAGAGGGTTTGTCTGCCAGGCAGGAATCAGGACCTGGAGGGAGGTGGCTGCTGGGGGAGCGAGGCCTCGGTGTTCGGTCACTACTGGAGGCTCGTGGCTGAGCCTGGTTTTAGAGATGCTGTCTCTCATTAGAGGTGTTGTTGGGCAGCCAGGATGTAACAGCTTGCACTTAGCAAGAAAACTCCTTCAGCGATCCCACTGTCCAAATTGTTGCTTGCTTCAATCTTTTTTAATCTGATTCTCCAGCTGGAGTTGGTGACGTGGAACAATTAATGTCATACAGCAGTGGCAGGCTGAGGAATGAGCACAGCAAGGTTGGCAGAGAAGGAAATACCTTGTGCTAGGGGTACAGAGTAGTTGGAGAAGTAAAATAACCTTGGATGTAGAATATTTACATGTCAAGGAAGAGCTGAGAAATTTGGGGTGGCTGAAGCTCAGTCATTTGCTGTGAGACTGACTGCACAGCCCCGTCCTCAGCTCCATCCTCAGCCATCCCCATTTCCCTTTCTTCCTGTTAGGACTGCTGTTGGATTCTGTTTGGGTTTTGTTCCTCCCAGGTCACTTTCCCACTCCATTTCCCAGTGCCAGTCCCTGCCCAGCTGTGGCCACCCCTCCAGGGAGGGTTTGGGGCCCGAGTGGAGAGGGTTGAGTGCTCAGGCCTAAATGAGGGGTGTGAGCTCAGGGATGGCTGATTTGGTCGGGGTTGGTGGATGATTTGATGGAAACTCTTTTGCTGTTGATAGCTGGATGCTTCTCCTGTTCCAGGCAGCTTTTCATTCATCTTGAGACTCTTGGCTTAACACATTTTCTGGAAAATTGTAGATAAAAAGCCTAAATAGGGCTCTTTGTTAACTTCCTCCGCCCAAATTCTCCACATCTCCTCTCCCTTCCTGCGTCTCATTTTCTCTTCTGAGTCAATGATGGCAGCTATGCCCATTAATAATTTTCTAATTTAAGCAGAATTTTCTTGTATTATGCCAAGCCAGGCATCAAGTTTTTTAAGTTTTTAAGCTGGACTGATTGAGAAGATCATTATTTTTCTTTCTGCACATTGCTGTTCGCTACTCAGTTAATATATGGCTTCTGTAAGAAATGATCCATTTAAGAATCATGAATTGAAGAGAAAATTTTCACTAATTATGTCTATTATAAAACATTCAGGAGCAGCCCTAACATTAGTAGCAATAGTTAAGTCTCCCACACTCAATAACCTGCTCCTTTTCTTGCATTTCAAAGTCAGAATATACAGATATTTGTGGGGAGAATGTGTGCAGCATCCCAAGAGCCAACTCATAGGTAAAGGTTTCTCCTTTTGATGGTGGCTTCTTTCTAGTTCAACAAATAAACAGAAAATAAAAAGTTCTCCTTTGAGCCAGAGATGGGAATTTCATTCAGCTGTGGAGACAGCTGAGGTGCCTTGGGGCAAAATATGGGAAGAACCAGATGGCCATAAAAGGAGAAGCACTGGGGAATAAAATAATTGAAAATTCCAAGCAAGAGTTTATAAATAAAATCTGTGAAAGCTTACTGTACATAAACAAAAGTCCAAGTTCAGGATCCTGCATGCCATGGAGTGTCTTAGAGGGATAACCCAGGTGACTTGCTGGGTTTGCATTCACAAGCTTGTTTTGGTCTTTGTGCTCCGTAGAAAATTTTGCCACGTTCCACAGGGGTATGCACATCATGTAAATAAAAAGTGTGTTATTTTAAATTGAAATTTACCTGCATTTGTCTGCAAGATGTTTTGATTGTGTTTGTTAGAGCATTTTCTGTTCCTAAAAATTAATGACAGCGCGAGTCAAAACATTTAAAAATTGACATTGGCATTGCAGAGTTGTGAACTCCATTTGAATTTTGCAAATTCCTCAGACGCATTCTCTGTGGACCTTAAAATGTCTGCAATTATAAAGATTTCTTCTTAGGTAGGGGAATGATTCTTCAGGATTGAAAAAGTGACTGATCAGACGTTCTATTCTGTCTCTTGGTGAACACCTGTGTGCATCCAACCCAGACCATTTTATGATTCTTTGACCTTAGTCATGATTTTAATTATTGTATTTGAAAAGTCTTATTTGGGTGTAATCTGGACATTCCTGTGGGTCCCTTCCCTCTCAGAATATTCTGTGATTCTTGAGTACTGTGACAAGCCACTACAGTCTGTTGGGGCTGTGTGTCTGTCTGTCCCAAATTCTAATTTATGTGCTGTCAAAGAGGTATTCTCCTCCTGAAACTGAACTTTTGTTCCCTCATCCAGGGGGGAAAAAAAAAAAACCCCTCCTCACCTTATATGTGGAAGTCAGCATAAAACATTGCATTTTGGCTTCCTCTGAAGAAATCCTCTTTATTTCCTCGTGGTTGTTTCATTTCAGTGTTTCCGAACGAGGCCAGCCCTGATGGAATGAGCACTGAATGCATATCAAAGGTGCACAACTGTTTCCAGGGACGTTTCTTCATTTTTATGTTGTAAGAATATAATTACAGCGAGTTTTGATTCGTGACTGCTGCCAGAGCAACCCATCCAGTCTAGTCAACTTAGAGAAGGTTAAAAACACGGTGGGATAAGCCTGGGCTTCAGCCAGAGAGAAAAACTCTGTTCCTACTTGCCCGGCATTAAGTGCAGAGCTCTCTCCTGCCCCTCTTTTCCTTCCTCCCCCCTCGTAGCCACGAGCACTCTGTCATGTTGACACTGGCACTGCAACTGTCTTGCTTTGAGTTTGAAAGGAGCACTTTTATCATTTCTAATATGCAGCCTCGGGCCAAAACAGACGAAGCAATTTGGAAGGACGAGGTTCCGCAGGAGGCTGGAATTCCCATCATGCAGCCCTTTGGGAATAGGACTGTGGAGCAGGTTTTTTTTAATCAGAGTCACGAGTGTTGTTCTGTCCTGCTTGGTCAGCTGAGCTCCGCTGGGGTGGGGGCGAGCTCGTGGCCACCAATCCTTGGGCACAGCAGTGGTTTGTTGTGGTCTGGTTTGTTAGAGCTGTCAGGATTCACCCATGTTGTTTAATCTGGTTCTTAAACTTCAAAAAATGATAATATTCCCATATATCACAATATTTAAGATTCACTTGTTTTGTTTAATCCAGTTGTTAAACTTCAAAAATCATAATATTCCCATATATCTCAGTATTTCTCAAAGATGCTGGTCCAGATCATTGTTTTGACACTTCCAGAGGAAAAGTTAATTCTGCAGGCAAATGTGCCACCAGTACTGAAGGTGACTTTACTGATCCAGGGGATCTTTGTCTGGCACACAGATATTTTTTCATCTCCAGGATTTTCTGTTTTATTAAGCCCCATATGGCACTGTGCCTACAGTTTTTGTCTCCAGCATTTTACCCGTGTTTTGCACAGAGGAATTTTTAAAATTCTACCACCTCTATGTCCTTTTCTGATCCATGCATCTTGTGACCAAACTCTCAGCTTGTCTTAAAAGTGATTTTACTTTATTTCAGTCTCCTTTTGAACTCTTACCACAAGTGCTGTCAGTGTTCTGACACCTTCCTTCTCCTGCAGGCTGCTTCCAGCCTGCAGTGATTTTAGAACCCAGTTAAGTTTTTCATCTCGGTTTCTATGAAACACTTCTAATAAATCTCCCTTAACTCATTTTTCAGAGAGCTGTCACCAATAATCACACAACCTAGATATGTTTATCCTTCAGTCTCACTGCTGCATGATTTCACCGGTTTAGGTGCTGCCCTTTCTGGAGATGCTTCTGATTTCCTTCTTTTATGGATTGTAAATCAAAGTGACACCACCATTCTCTCCAAGTAACAAAAATTCCCTTTATTAATGTAATTGTGCCGTACTCTGTAAGTCAAAGAACACAACTGCATCACATTGTCCTGCTGGTCTGATGTGCTTTGAGTCCAGTTACAAACATGAAGAAATGCAGTAATTATCCCATTCCCCATTGTCTTTTAGTAACTCTTGACTCACTGCATAATTTTCCTGAAGTTTTTATGGCACTTTTCATCTTTGCATGAACTTTTATAATTATAATAACTTGGAACTTGTTCTGCCTTTGGAATGATTTGTTGGGTTTTGACTTCTTTCTTCTTGTTAGCAGCAATGCCATGATTTAAAAACCAAATTCCCCCCAATGAAATAATGGGATGTGCCTGCCCAGCTTTGTACTTGGGCTCCATATGAATTTCATTTCTCCTTGGTGTGGGAAAAGTTCTCGTCTAGAGATAAATCCCTTTTTGATTGGCTGCTCTAAATAAAGCAAACAGCAATTGTCTCTAAACTAATGGCACTGATGTTATCACTGCCCCAGATTAGAACTTGGAGACGTTGATGGAGATATATCATTTCTTTTACTGAACCTGATCTTTTAGGGTTTTTTGCTTGTGAAAAAATGAATCCTACTCAGTTGTTTCATGAGACGTGAAGCCTAGACATAGTTTTTTGTTCAGAAGGAATGAAGTTTAAAGTAAGTTTAAACTACTGATTAAATGTAATTTTATACATTAATTAAGAATTTGGTGAAATACATATAAATTATTTGTATTTGTGTCACGTGAAAGGCTGAAAATTCCCCAGAATGCAAAATTAAGCTGAAGGAAAGAGTTAATATTTCCATATAAATATAAAAACTCCAACAGAATCAGTCCACCTTTGGGTCATACCCTCAGTAAGACAGAGAGATCCAAACCCAGTAAGATCCGTGTGCTAATTTATATATTATATATTATTTGATTTAATATTTTGCTGGTTGTGTGTCACCAGGTGCGTGGCCGGCCTGGCTGGGGGCATCCATGGCGGGGGGGATTCTTGGATGGGGAAAAAAGGGGTGGAAAAACAACTTTGGAGAACTGATTGACCTGTGTGGAAAGAGCCAGGGCACATGTGTTGTAATATCCTTCCCCAGAGCAGACATGACTAAACTGACTTTGTCTGCTCCCCACAATTAAGGCGTTTGCCAGGGTGTGCAGGGCCCCGTGCAAGTTCCAGCTTGTTCCCAGCTGGGAGAGGAGTTTTTCGGTTTGTGCACCAGTGTTTGAGCTGTTCATGGTCTCTTCACGTCGGGGTTTACTCCAGAACTTTAACTTTTTAAGCGACGCCTCAGCCTTCACTGGCAGGCTTTGGGTTTTGGAATTCCCTGGAAGCAGTGCTTCGCGTAGGCCAGAAAGCAGGCCTCGCTTTATGTGAGAACAAAGCCAGAAAATCCAGTGATGTTTATTCATGTTTATTCAGCTTTCCTGTCATCGTGACTCACAGAAAGACCCTGAGAATCCGTGCTCAGATTTTGCTTTAACGTGGAGGCTCCTGAGTGTGAGTTCAGAGCTGTGCAGGGATATCCCCAGGCCGCAGACTGAGGCCTGACGCTCTGCAGCTGATGTCAGGGGCAGCTTTTGCCTATTTAATAAGAGAAGGAGCAGGGAAATCGCTAATTACAGCTCAGACGGAAATAAATGAGGTTTTTCCACGCTGGATAGGGTGATCACCCGGCTGTTGGCACAGGGAGAGGTTGTTGTGAGTGGGTGGATAGGACTCCACTGCCACTGAGGGAAAATGAATCCTACTCAGTTGTTTAACACGACATGAAGCCTAGACATAGCTTTTGTTCAGAAAGGATGAAGTTTAAAGCAAGTTTAAACTATTTATTAAATGTATTTTTATATATTAAGAATTTGGGAGCAATCCCTTGCTGTGCTGGGAGCAGTTGGAGAGCCATTCACCTGCTGAGGAAGGCTCACAGGCTGGCACACACGGAGGGGTTTTTGACAAGGGCTTTATGCTCTCATGTCCCTCATTCTCTCTGGTAATTGGAGAAGTTTCCTGAAGCAACTCTGACGTCTTGACTGCTCTTCAAAGCAGCCATCCCAGAAAATGAAGCGTGCAGATCCAAACATGAGATAGGGTTGGTGATGGCTGGATGGTTTTTAGCCCCTCAGTATTGCTGGTTAATGTTATGGAACTTTTCTTTTGTTGTTGAGGTTTTCATGGGGCTGCACGAAGGAACACAAAAGTTTCCATGAGTAGTTCCTTCCTTACATTACCAACGTCACTCTGAACAATGCTGAAGTATCAGATCAGTAGGAAATGAGTACATCTCACTAGGACAGCTTCATTTAGTCCTTCAGGAGCCTTTTGAACTAGAAAACGATTCCTTGACTTTCAAAGCAAGGAATTATAAAGCATGTTGTACTAATTTTGTACTAATTATAGACTATTTATTTATTAAAATAATTAGGCAGTCTTTGGTTAAATATTTAAATTTGCTATTTAGGTTTTTCAGCTGGAGATGGAGTTTCACTACAGTGCATGCTGAGCAGCACGTGGAAAACAAATGCCAACCCTCTTTCCCGTAGCAATCCCTTCTCTGCCACCAAGAAATAAGCTTTAAAATAAAAAAGACTCAGTTAAGATGCTAAACCCATTGGAGGATTAAATTGTTCATGACAAATATGACTAAGTCATCTGAGTAACATCATAATGTCAGTACAGCCTAATTTGTTTAATAACTGAAGTTATTAAATTGGAAGTTTGTCTTAGAGAAGGAAGAAATTGCTTTTTAAAAGGAGGTTATTCGTTTAGGTGAATGATATGTGACCAGGAAGGTTCTTAAAGCTTGCCTTATCTTAAAGAGTGCACTGATGGAGCTCTGATTTGTAAAAATCTCCACTGTAAACAAGTTTATTCTCTCCATATTAACTGTGTGTGTCTGGAATAATGTATCAAGGTTGCCTGTGCCAGGTTTTGGGGACTACAAACTTTTATCTGTGGAAGAAACAGCTCATGACTTTAAAGATGGAGGAAAACCTTGCTTAATCTACAATGAAACTAAACGATATTAAATCTTGTGCAGAGGGGCAGAGAAGAATGTCTCTAACTCAGATTTAGCTCATTTGAAAATATCTTCTCCTACCCGCAATAAAAAATAAAATGGGGTAAACCAGCCATCCCTGATGTGGAAGAAATCAAAACCTCAGGTTTTAGTTGCAATATAAAAATTTTATACATTTATGGGGACAAAGAACTCCTTCAGTAGAATAATGGTGCTTTTATTTATCACACCAGGAGAGAAATATCAGAGGTGCCTAAGAGCTCTTGGATAAATTTCGTGCTAAAGCACTTGAAAGGTTAATGCAGGAGAGGGGGGCTGAAAATACAAAATTCAGTTTTCTGAGCTCCCAGTGCGGATGTTTGGGTGGAACACTGCTCCTGGGAAAACTGTAGTTTGTGTTCCATGTCTTCTGTGGGGTTGTTTGGGTTGGGGTTTTTTTGAAGTCTCTGCATTACACAATAGCTGAATGCAGCACTGGCATTTTGCAAGAATGTTCCGTCGAGCCAAAAAAAGGGACTGAAATTTGGTGTGGAATCGGGATGAGAATGAGGTGATTCCACACGGAGCTGAAGCTGGGATGCAGCTCATCCCTGGCAGTGTCCAAGGCCAGGCTGGGGCTTGGATCAACCTGGGACAGTGAAAGGTGTCCCTGTCCATGGCAGGGGTGGCACTGGGTGGGCTTTAAGGTCCCTTCCAACCCAAACCAGTCTGGGATTCTGTGATTCCAGAAGCCTGATATGATTTTAAATGTTTATAAATGAGTATAAACCTGGTTTTGCATGTATGAATTTTATGGAAAATCCATCGAACAGCCTAGGTCTGTATTCCCATTTTGAAACCACACTCACTCGGTTTGCTGCCTGCAATCCAACTTTTAAAAGCAGCTTCTCACTCTGTCGCTCTCAGCTGGACTCACGCGTTCTTTGTGATCCCATAAACTCACGGAATTGCAATCACAGAACAGGCCTAAAGATCAAAGCCACCCCAGATGGGGGGAGAAGGGAATTCTGAGCCAGAACAAGCTGTTTGGCTTGTAAGCAACTGGAAGGCTCTGCTGGAGCACATCTGTGCCATCCCCGGCACTGCAGAGCTCCGTGGGGTGCTCGTGTTCCTGGGATCCATGGAAGGGCTGCAGCAGGGCTTTGCTAAGCCTGGCTGGGCTAAACAGACCTGGAATAACAGGATTGGATCAGACTGCAGGGGCTGTGTTTGTTCCTCTGCCTTTCCAAAGAGCTGGGGCAGGAAGTGCAGCAGGGTGGGTTTGCTTTGGGATCGCTGAACAATTTGCTGCCCTCAGAGAAGCCACTCGGTTGGTGTGGTCGTGGCTTCGTGCAACAGCTTTGGAATAAGGTTCACCCACCGTCAGGAGCTTGGGAAAACCTTGCTTTGTTCCTGGGAGTGAAAAATCAACAGCAGAGCAAGTGGGCGCCCACTTTGTTACAGCAGGTCCAGCAGGGCAGATAAAAATTGGGAATTAAAGAAGGAGATTTGATAGCTGGGACACAACTACTTGCAGACAGTCTGTTAGTCCAGCAGATGTTGAAATCCTGTGGTCAGAAAATCAAAAGCAGTTTTGAAAGGGCTTGCAGAATCCTGAGTGCTGCAAGACCCTCCGGGCCCAAAATCTCTGCACGGTCTCATCAAAATTCTTGTTTGTTCAGTTGTGTCTGTACTAATTGAAGTGTTAGAGGAATAAATCTGACACTTGGACAAGTTTTCAGCTGAATCTGGGCTGGGCATATGGTTTTAAATCAGTACATAAGTTTTTGAGTGAAGTGGAAGCTGCCTCTGTTATTTGTTGTTAATTTATTGCATGGGCCTAGCAAATGTTTCCAGAGCAAGGCAAGGTGCCTGCAGAGCTCTCTCACTGCTGAGGCACCTTCTGCTTTTTCTGTCCCTTTGAAACAAAACCAAACCAGAACCCTGATCTGCCTGGTCTATTTCTAGAACATCATTGTCATTACCTTACATTTAATAACTGATTTTTTCCTGGTTGTGCTTTTATACCAGCACTTGCAATTTTCCGGGTAATATTTATTTTTTCTGTCCTATTTGATAAACCTGATGAGAAAAGTGACAGGGTTAATCATGAGGGAAGCTGGCATGGAAGATTTTAATACCAATGTGTTTATCTTCCCTAAGTTTCTGAACTATATAACATGAAATAAATCTGATAATCCAGTATCCTTTGAGCATTTAACACTGCAAACCATGTTCTTTTACTCACTCAATTTATATCTTCAGGAATTATTTTAGTTTCTCACTATAGGAAGAGCATTCCTTCTGTAAAAGAGGAGAGGGGAGAAAGTTTTCCCTAACTTCTTGCTGCCTCCTCCACAAGATAGAAATGTTGTGTACACACCACATGTATCTCCATGGAAGCAATGATGAGATTAGTGAGGTCACTGGATAAATCAAAGTTTCAATGAATTAATATTTTGATTGCATTTCAAGTTTTCTGTTACTTATGTGTTACAGGCAGTGCATGAGAGGAAGTCTGGATATACTAAAGATGTGCCCAAAACTCACATGTAGGATGACATAACTGCATGTGGGACATGTGTTAATTTTTTCTGCCAAATGTTATTTTCTCATCATGGGAATTGAGCTGAAAAGGATCCCTGTTGTTGGGCTTGGAATTATTTAGGATAATGCGTATTTTGCTCGTGTTTGCCAGCTACGCTTTGTGAAGATGGAGGGTGGTGGATCAAACATGAGAACGCTGTAGGATTTTCATATCTGGGTTAGGTGACCTTCCAATAATACTTTTTGTTGTTATGGGAATCTCTGTCTCATCTGAGAATGATCTGTGCTCTGTAATCAGTCAGTAAAGCCTCAAGGATTTCTATGGATCTTTTTTCCCCTTGCAGAATTTGGGAATTTTTTGAAAAGAAGAGGAAGATTTTCCCAGTTCTCAAAGGAAGGGCAGTGTCCCTTCACGATATGATTTGCAGAAGTCAATCTAAGTTCCTTCTCCCACCCAAAATCTCTGATTCCATGAAGAGTGGTGGGGTTGATCCTTCCCGCAGCAATGTGTGCCCTGTCTGGCCAGCCAGCTGGAATTTCTTTGGAACAAACGAGGATTATCTGGGTTTTAGGTGAACAGAACTGTAGAATTCAGCATCTTTTGTTGGAAAGACTGCAAGTGGATGAGTGTGCTGGTCCTGCCAGGAGGGTGTTGCTCTCTCAGGGGCTGGAAATAAGCCTTGTGAGGATGATGATGATGATAGAAAACATATTTATGGATATGTGGTAGGTATGGGCTAATTTAACAAAGATGTTTCAAGAGATGATTTAATCTCATATGTGGATGTAAAAACATTGGAGCAGGGTTCTTGGAGAGGCTGTGAAATCTCAGAAATCTTTAAAACTCAGCTGGACAAACCATTCTGTAATTCTGTGGTGATTCTGTGGCCTGGAGCCTGAGCACCCTGATGGAGCTGGCCCTGCCTTGGGTGAAGGGATGGACAAAATGATTTCCAGAGGTATCTCTAGAGCTCAGGGATGCTGTGTCCCCGTGTTGGAGCACTGAGTGTCCCTAAAGTCCCATCTTTTATAATCCCTTCGGTGTTCCTGGATTGTTCATTCCTGGAGTTCAGCCATGGAGTTAATCTGCTGCTCGTTAATCAGGAATTACCAACTTTGCTTGTTATGACCTGAAAGCTCATTTAGAGGCCTTTGACAGCAGCTCTGCATCACCTGGGAGTTAAAAAGCTGCAGTGGGACATGGCAAATTACGGATTTACAGCAAAACAAAATCTGGGCAGTTGGAGTGGCACAGACTCAGGTGTAGAAATGGTTTCATTTTTCTGAGATCCATTTATGTATCCCATCCACATTTCCTGTACAAGGCCGAGATAGCCTTGAAAGGAAATTTGCTTCTATATCTGTGTTACCAATTTTTTTGCAGGATTTAGGAATGTGATGAATATAAACATAGAGTTGTATTTTTAATGTAAAACCTGGGCACATCAAAGGGGGAAGATGATAGGAGAATTCAAACACACACCTTTATATACTGCAGCGTTTTATTTTCATTTCAGTCAAAGGCTTTCTATCAGATCTAATCATTCCTGTGACAGAATTTCCATTAATTGTGGCTTCCTTCAAACACACGTTCTCCTTGGATGGCTGCCTGTTGGTGGTAGTAAAATGAAGTTGAAAATCCCACACAAAACA
Source organism: Oreocharis arfaki (assembly GCA_013398015.1). Classification (NCBI taxonomy): domain Eukaryota; kingdom Metazoa; phylum Chordata; class Aves; order Passeriformes; family Paramythiidae; genus Oreocharis; species Oreocharis arfaki. The sequence continues at coordinate 63,099 of VZRR01004305.1, forward strand.
GAATAATGGCACTCATCAAACGTGCTGGGGGGTGTGTTTATTTGTTTTCACACTTGTTTGCAGTTTTTAAGAGCCTGAAGAAAAGGCTGAGTAGTAGAAAGTCTCCTCTTCGATGCAGTCATTGCAACAGCTCCAGTGCTGTGCCCTGAAAAATGCCATTTTCAGCTCAAAGCACTTCTAGACAGGAGAGAAATTGGGTTTGTGTTTGCTGCTTCTGTGCCTTGGGACTTTTCCTCATAAAACAAGAAACAATGGCAGGAAATCTGTCTGGAGCATTTTTATACCAGAAAAACCCTGGTGCGCATTTTTTGTTTGTTTCTTTTTTTGTATTGTTTCATTAATGGTTAGTCGTGGCTAAAAAAAATCCTTTTTTGTGAATGTTTTCGTATCAGTTTCTGATGAATACCTGGGAAAACTGCTGTAAACCCACAAGGGAGTAATTACTGCGTGGTGCTACTATTTGTATATCTGCTTGGAACTGGAGATATTAAAAATACTTTCTAGCTAAAAATTTATTTGTAAACAAATACTTTCTGTGCTGTTTGCCTGCCTTTCTCTGTTTTGGTCTTAAAAACAGCTTTCAAAGTCCTTCAGGTACCAGTTCTACACGGTATTTAGGCTTTAAGGTCCCTTCCAGCCCAAACCATTCTGTGCTTTCTAAGTATTGTACATCTATTTAAAAATTTCATACAAGAGGAACTTGTAGAAGAGTTGATATTTGCTGAGATTAAAATGAGAATGCCCCATCATCGTGACCTTTCAGGCTGTGGCTGTGGGCTGAAAATACAGAATTTTGGAAAGGCTCTAAGGGCAAAACAAGCTGAGAAAAAAATAAAGAAGGTACAAGGTTGATGGACTTGATTTTATTGCAAGATAGTGAAGGGAAGGCTGTGGGGCAGACACAGAAGAATGGAATCTGTGGAGGTAAAAGGAATGCCAGGGATTTGTCAGCCAGGTCAGCTGGCTGGGATAGGGCCCCTGTGTGCAGGGACCTGGGGAAATTATCCACCCTTTTCTCTACCTGATGCTTAAATAAAGCAGCTTGAAAGAAAAGCATGTTTTATAAGCCTTGGATTTGATTTTTTTTTTTAGGTTAATTTTGGTAGATTTAAGCTTGTAATTTGTGTGTCATCTGAGGGAAGAAGTATCTGATAATTAAATCTCCAGATTATGGCCAGAGCTGATTCTAGCTAGAGTTTAACTATAGAAAGTTAGAAGGTAGTTTAGAAAAAAAAAAATAGGGAGAATTACTGTAGGATGAGGTCTTGCACTGGGAGCACAAGTGGATCCTTGCTGGATCAGAGCATTCCCTTGGATCCTGGACAGCAAGGAATGCTCTGAGCAAAGCAAAATCTCCCCTCAGCGCAGAGCACTGCTCCTGCTGGGTGCTCACTTGGGGCTTTCTTTCCTGTGGGAAAAGGGGATGGGGAGGGAATTGCTGAGTATGGAAAACGCTTGCAGTGTGCTTGGTTCGAGGGAGATGAAGGGAAGTGCTCACTGTGCAGAGGGAGCCCAGATGAAAGGAGGGTGCTGAACTTTATAATTATCCCCCTCGGTCTGCACCACAAAGGCTGCAGAAGCTGCAGGTTGGAACTTGCAGGTATTTCATGAATTTCAAGGTGCAGTTTCATTTTTGTTGCTGTCGCTGAGATGCAGCCAGGGATGGAACAGGTCCCACAGGTGTGTTCATGCAGCTCTGGCCACTTCCAGCACCTTTAGCCACACAGCCACACACCTGGGGATGTTTAGCCAGATATCCACGTTGTAAAGTGATTTAGGCTGCCCAAAATTCTGATGTATTGTCTCTGTGCTAGAGCACAGAACGAGAACACAATTTACCTCATACCCGTCAAAAAACTCACATTTTATTGCTGTAAAATAGCAAAAGGTTGCTTGAACGTGTTCTCCTTTCATTAAAAACCCTGATTGTTTCTAAATCATAGACTAAGAGTTGACAGTTGCTCTGGGAAGCCGTGTTCTCGTGCGATGCTCAGCTGTGCTGTTTGATGGATGAAACATTTCACTTGCAGCCTTTAGAGTTTCACTCTTTACTCCTCGCCATATGTGAAGCGTTTATAACACAGTAAATCCTGTGGTTTGCATAAAAATTCTACTCCAGGTCCTCCTGAGCGGAGTGGTTTGGGCCGTGTGTCTGTAAATTCATCTCAGTTGTGTGTAGAAAACAACACGTGTGGGGGTTGGTTGTTTGTTTGGCAGTTTGGAGGCAAGAAACTTCTCAGAATCCCCTCAAGGTACATTTCTATCCTTGCAAGTTTATTTGTAAGATAAACACTCCTTATCTGCTTGAATCCCAGATGTTAATTTGAAGATGCAAAGCCACTGCCTGGGTAGGTGGCACCAGTTTTGGAGCTGCTGTTGTGGAAGCTCAGTTTGCAGGTACCAGGTGTTCCTGTGGTAGGGAGGAAATGCAAAACTCCCTGTTCCATTGGATTTATTGAAAATGCAATCTGGAGCTGTGGAAAATCAATCAGTGGGAATTTGTGGGCTTCCTCCTCCTCCCCCCCTCCCCCATTCTTCCTATTATTTACGAAAATAATAGTTGGACTTGCAAGAAAACAAGTGTGGGAATCCTCCTCTTCTCCTGAATAGCCATAATTTGCATGTGAAATTTAAGAAGCTCTCCTAAGAAGTTTGAATATAAAAGCAGGTATTTGAAGGAACAGGTGCATTCAGATAATCTGCCCAGATTTGTGCAGGCTGGGGTGGGGTTGACAGCTGCTTCATTATCTTCCCGTTTTATGACTTCTCCTGTCCTTGCCTGTAGCTGTGTTTGGGTTTGCCTCACCCAGGTGTGCTGCAGGACAGAGGAGAAGTGAAAAAATCCAAATTCACAGCTTGGTTTGGAAATCGGACTCTTTTGACAGTCATTTTACACATTGTCTTTGTTAGCTTTCTGTATTTTGTTATTTCCTCTCTTAAAAGGTTCACTCTTTTGAAGTAGTCTCCAGGGTTTGCATAGTCATCATCTATTAAAGTTGAAATGCCTTTTTTTGAAAACATCTATTGCTCTTAGTCAGGAGCCTGTGATAATTTAGCTGTCAGTGTTTCACACAACTTCCTTTGCACAGTCCCCTGGAGCTTGTTTCCTTTAAGGTAATTTGCAATTGTTAACTTCTGCATTGAATTTTCCCCTTTTGTTTCATGCTTTCCCCTTCCCTCTGCATGTACTTTGTTAAGATACCTCTGCTTTGTCCTTTATAAACCTTGGTAAATTGGACACAAAATGCTGTGCTGGAATTTTGGGAGTGTCCAAGGCCAGGTTGGATTTGGGTTGGAGCAGTGTGGGATAGTGGAAGGTGTCCCTGCCCATGGAAGGAGCTTGGAATAAAATGAGCTTTAAGTCCATTCTGTGGTTTGATGGTTCTGACTGCTCTGAGATTGCATGAAGTGTAAACTGTCTTAGAAAACTCACTGTTCTCCTGGAGGGAAAATAATTTTCAAACATTTAAAAATCATCTTCTTCAGTCCAGGATGTTTGAGTGTTGTTTAAATACCTGAGAGCCTCGTTTTCAGTATTTTTGTGCATATTTTTTGTTAAAAGCCTCCTTTTTGTTAAAAGCTCCTAGAAAAGAGCTGCTTTAGAGAGGAGAGAATTTCCTTGTCAGGGCTGCAGTCCATGGGCTTTGTTTTCAGAAACTGGGCTGGGGGGACTGTCTGAACTCGGGATTTCTGCTTTTCTCTGGCTCCAGTCATACCATAAACTCTATTTAAAGATTTTGTTTTTTGTATTTATTTTCCACATCCTTGACCCTGACTGGCGAGCTGGACATTTGTGTTTGCCTTGGCAAGCTCCAAGCTGCTCATCTAGGGCAGGATGAAAACTCTTTTTTTTCCTTTTGTAAACAAACTGTTCCTTCAGTATTTTCCATAAGGATTTACACCACCATTTTGTGACGCTTCTAGGAATGGAGCAAATCTTGCCATTCAGGGTTTTCCTTTTACCCAGCTCGTAGCACTGCAGGGAAATGTTTGATTTTGTGTCTTTTCCTAGGTTGGATTCGAAGAGCTTTTTTGGGAACGTTTTTAAATTCCAGAAATAGCCTGGTTTTTTTTTCCTGTAGGGGGTTTATTAAAGCTATAGGTCAATAGGCATTGTTGCCTGGCTAGAAAAGGGGGTTATTTGTATTTTTTATTTGTCTACCCAGCGCAGTGAGAACAGTGCCCCATTGTCCCAGGCACTGTGTGCATGTAAAGCACTGCTTTGTGCCCCGAAGAATTTACAGCCCAAATAACTGTTCATGCTCTGCTGCCAGGGGGGGTTGATATATTTTAGTGGTCAGGATGTAAAATGAGAGAATAACTCAGCTGGCCAACACACGAGTTGTGTTTTGGAACAGAGGAACTGAATTTCATTTCCCCAGGGACACAGAAGTGCTGCAGCCCCTTTGGTCAGGTCATGGCCAGCGAGGGATTTCGGGGAGCTGTGTGATCTGGAAATGGCATTTTTGTGCCTGGCATCCCAACCACTTGTCAAGTGTCATCTGCAGCACTCCACGAGTGTTGCAGATAATTTGGGCACATTTGAAATGCTCCCAGTCAGAGATGCAGTTTTATGTATCATAAACTCGGTGTTATTGTTATTAAATCCAGCTCAAAGCTGTACCTGTGTTAGTCCTGAGCTTAAGCCCTGCCAGGTGGAAAGAGAGTATTTGCTGTGAGCTAAACCTCTGAAATAGCATAGAAAGTCTTTTAAGAGCACCTCTGTTTCTCTGGGAGAAAAAGCTTGAAGGATATTTAGAATATGTTCTCCCCTCAGACAGCTCTGCAGACTCCTGGTCTGAATTTCTACCACTCCACCTCAGAGTTTTCACAAGGACACCTTGAAATTCTGTGAAAATATTCACTTTTTGCCCACTCTATAACCACTTACTAGACCAGAGCAAGTCAGAAAGTAAAAGTACAATTATGTTGTACTGCACAATAAAAAAAAAAGTGTGGCTTTATTTCTTTTTCCAACAATAAAAAAATACAATTTTCCATATAACTTCTTGTCTTTAAGCTGCTGTTTATGAGATCTAATATTTGAGTGTAAAGTGACCAATTAGTTCTTCATGAATGTCTAGAAATTTTCCTGCAGTTTAGTAAAATAAGCTGTTTATTAGAAGTTATTACTCACATGAAGTGTGTGCCAATGAGTCAGCAAAGCAACCCAGAACGTCTGGGCTTTGATCTGAGCCTTACTGGAAATGATAATAAATAGCAAATAGCCGAAGTGACAAAGGCTGAAAAGTAGATGTTAAAAATCCCCCCAAGATGACAAATAATTATTGGTGTGTAGGTTGTTAAAAGAGGAGAAAAACACTGACTTTTCTGCAAAGCTCCATTGGTGCCAGTCAACAGTTCATAAAATGCTATTTATTATCCCTTTTAAACAGTAATGTGAATTTTTAAGAGTGTATTAAGAGCATATTTCAACTCCACAAACTAAAATCCCTTTTTTTTTCTTGCAGATCTGGGACATGAGTGATGATGAAACCGTTTGAAATCAGGTGGCTGAGGAGGAGGAGGAGGAGGATGAGGATGAGGATGCCCTGCTCTGCACTGCAGCCCTGCCTTTTATCTCTGCTTGGACAAGTTAATGATTGCTTACCCCTCCTGGCTGCTGGAAAGACAAACAAATAGAACCCACGTTTTGCCATGAATAACTTCACTTTCAAAGCAGTCTCTTATGGACAGAACTCGCCATGTTTTCATTTTTATTGTGTAAATAACTGGAGCAATGTGCTTATGTTTAAACCTGGTCCTTTTTTTTGTTTGTTTTTTGGGTTTGTTTTTTTTTTAAGTTTCTAAATCTGGCTTACATATAAAATATGCTGCTTAAGTAAATTTGGGTGGTTTTTTGGTGCCAGGTTTTATTTTGCTTGTCAATGGCCATGTCCAAGCAGCATTTCTGAATGTCTTTGTTCATTTCTCTCAGATTCGGGGCACTTTAGTTGGAATTTGTTAAGGCTGAGCATTTTCTGCTCTTGGGAGTTAAATTTCACTTTTAAAGGTGAGCAGGAGTGGGTAAGGACCTAAACCTGCTGCCTCCCCCACGTGAATTCTGTTTGCAAACACGAATTTGGGGTGCAGTTGTTCTGGATGTGTCCATGGAATTGTTATTCCCTGTAAAGATCTCATCCTTTCATGCCATGGAAACCAAGTGGTTTGACTGATTTTTGCCCAGGAAAGACCAAAACGTATTTGTATCATGATTAGGCTCCCCTGAATCTCAGAGAAGGCTCTGTTAAAAATTGCTTCAGGGGGTGGTGGGTCATTGATTCAGTCAAAACTTGTAGGGAAATGCTTCACTGAAATGAGAAATTTGTTCTCTGGCTTTGCTGTTCTTGGCTGTGGTCATGCAGAACCTTGCAGGTGTTCAAAAAGAGCAATTCTCTTTTCCTTTTTGGTTCATTTGAGGTTTTTTGAGTGGCTTCAGAGATTATGGCTGAGCACAAACAGGAGTTTGAGAATCGTTGAGTTTAAAAAGCTGGGAGAAAAAGGAGTTTTAAAATATCAAAGTACATTACTGCAAAATTGAAAGTGAATCTATTGGTCTTAACTTGGAATAGGTTTTAGAAGGAAATTTGAAATCCCTTTCATAGCTTTATATCGTGGAGTTTGTGAGCTAACTCACTTAGAAAAAATGCAAATCACTTCATCTGCCAAGCAGCCTCTGCTTCCCTGCTGTATTATGAAAATTAGTTGGTCAATCCAGTTATTTTAGTTCCTTCCTTAACATAAGCTCTGAATATTTTTTTTGGTAGAGAATTTCCCAGCTTCTCTCTCGTGCCACATCAGAAGAAGTTCAGTCAGGTCAAGGTTATCTGCAGCTCCCCTATTCTGATCAGAAAAGAAGATTTATTGAAACCTGCTGAGGTTTGCACCAAGTGTCTAAAATAGCCATTATTGTCTAAAATAGCCATTATTGTCTAAAATAGCCATTATTGTCTAAAATAGCCATTATTTCTATTTATTTATTATCATAGTCATTATATTTACATGATTTCTTACGTAGGGGAATGTCTAGCTTAGGTAACTTCAGTGTAATATAAAATATATATGAATTCAATACATTTTGGAAATCAGAGCTGGTAATCAGAGCAAGTCATCTTTTGGTGGCCAGGCACTGAACACTGAGATTGACACCCTGCAATGTACATTTTTAAAGCAGTTAAAGTACATAATGACTTTGGAGCCATGTTTTCAGCCACGCCATAGCCCAGCTGGAGCCATGGGTTGGTGCCAGGGCAGTTTAAAGGGAATAATCTGCTTTTTTAATCTTTGGGAGTTGCTGACCGTGGAGTGTGAATGGCTCTGCAGTTTGGGGTTATCTCCAACTTGAAAGCTGCACATCTTTCTGAGCCTGGTAAGCATTAATAATTGTTTTAAATACCTGAAACTCTGCTGGGCCCAGTAAAGCTCCCTCGTAGCTTTGCTTGGCAAGTGTCTGTGCAGGAGAAGAGGAGGCAGGAAGGTTCAGAGCTCAGGGTTAATGCAATGTTTCCTTACCTCTGCAGTTCCAGTGCCATCCAGCTCTCCCAGGCTGGGCTGTTTCCTGTCCATGTGCTTCCCAGATGTCCCTGATGTGCAGAAACACTTCACTCTGGCTTGGAATAACTTCCCTTGTCTGACCAGAATGTTGTTTTCTTTCTCCTTGCGGACGAGAATTGTTCTTCTTTTGCATTTACTCAATTTCTGGGCATTTAGTGAGTGAGAAATCCCGAGAATCCATTCCAGTGAATGAATGAATGTACATTCAAATACTAACAGCAGATAAACACATTTATTTGCTGCCTTGTGTGCACTTAATGCAGGATTTCTGCACAGGCCCCAGCTCCAGTGTTTGCTGGTTAATGGGACAAGCTAAACTTTCATGGAGGAGGTGGGATTTTAATGTTATTTGTGCTGCCAGGAGCTCCTCTACTGTGGCACCAGTGAGGAACCTGAACTTGCACTGCAGAACCCAGCCAGGGCTTCTCAGGTGGAACCAAATCTGCTGGGAAGAAGGAATGAGCAGCCTCAGAGGGTCCTGCTCATATTCCTAAACTATCTAATAGAAATGTCCTGGCATTATATGGCAACCTGCAGCTGTGGCACCCACAGGCCTCACCTGGGGACATTTAGTACTGTTAGAAGGTCTCAGTGGAGAGCTGAGATCTTTCTGCTTTGAGCTTTCTGCTCTTGTACTTGAGCATTGAAGAAACTCACAGAATGACAGCTTCTCTTATGATTTCACACTTCTACCAGCTGGAATTTTGCTTCAGTGTCACCCCTGCAGTGTGTTCTGCTGCCTGAGGTTTAGAATTTGTCACACGAACGTAGCACATCCATCAGAGTGAGGAATTTGAGATTCTCTAGGAGAGTTTTCCTCCTTGGAGCCCTGAGTTGCTCTCATCCTTGCTGCCACAGCCTGCTGTGTCCTGCTCTGTCCATGGGGAATGGATTTCCCTCAGGGACACCTCTGAACTGTCCTGGTGCCCTCACAGCCATGGCCAGAACCCTTCCCAGGGTGGGTGTTTTGAGTCTGAAGCCTTCAGCACTGGGCTCGGGAAGGGAGAAAGGCACAAATGTGAAAACCACCCTTAGATCCATGGAGGAAAATTCATGGTGGCCCAGACAGGCTGATTGAGAAGGTCATCAGGGGTGGAACCACAGGAGTTCTGTTCCCAGGCTGGCTCCCAAGAACTAAAGAGATTCTGCTTCAGTAGAAGTCAGCAGCACTGGAGTTATTCTGGCACAACAAAGGAAACTGCAGTGACTGCTCCAGGCCTTAAAATCACTGAGCTTGAGCTTGGAAAAATGCTTTTCCTTCCCTGTGTTCTGCACGGCTTCGGTGTCCTCAGAGAAGCCCAGTGAGGTAAACCAAAATTCCCATTTTGTCATCTGTGATATTCTTATCCCACTTTCTCCATGTCCCTGCCCATGGTAGGGGGTGCATTAGATAATTTTACAGGTCCTTTCCAACCTCTTAACATTCTATGTCTCTAATCTTCTTTCTTTGTATAAATTCTGGCTGCTCACCTTAAATAGATGCAACAGCAGTGTTTGCAAAATTGAGTGATTCTGCCATCTCTGAGCACTTTGTTTTAATTTCTCACTTGTGCTCTTACTTAGAAACCTCACTGAAATGGGTTTTATTTGTGAGCTCTGCTCTGTGGAATCAAATGATAGCACGTGTTCCCCTCTTACTGAACAAATGGTTCCTAAATATCTGTTAACTTGCCTAACTGGGATTGCTGATGGAATCAGGGAAGCATTTGGTTGGAAAAGACCCTTTAGATCATCAAGTCCGGGGGTTACCCCAGCCCTTCCAAGCTCACCGTCCTCACACTGCTCTGGGACTCTGCTGGGCCATGGAGAACTCACCCAGCTCCCAGCTTCCCACTGAGTTTCTTCCCCTTTCCCCATAAAACCAGTGAGATTCTGAGATGTGTTTTGGGAACAGACTTTGCTGTGCAGGATTCTCATCGAGGCCAGGGCTGGCTGAGGTCGCTGAGCTGATGGTGATGAAGGACACTCTGCCTCTCACAGAATCCTGGGGAGCTGGGACAGAATCCACAAGGATATTTTTATATAGTTCCTCTTCAAAGTAGAGCCAAATGTCAGGAGTTCCAGGAGAGTCCTAGCCCTCCATTCTTATGGGAATAGGAGGGATTGCTCACATTCTTGCAGAAGTAAATGCATTTCAAGCTGGCACATAGCCAGCCTGTCTGCTCCTTCCACGTGCTCCAGGCCATTCCACGTGCCCCTGGCTCAGGGATTGCTGCTCTGTGACTTTGCATTCAGAGTGCACACAGGAAGAAGAGAGCGGGAGCAGCTCAGTGCTGGGATTTTACTGCCAAATTTTTAATTTCTTTTTAAAATAATAATGCAAGCCTTTCCTTAGAAACAAATAAGCGTTTATGCTCCAAAGAGAGCCATTAAAGAAATACTTGCAACATGGGAAATTTTAGCTGACTTCATAAGAAACAGAGTCTGGAAGATTTCTCCAGCCTGTTACCATTTGGCTTCATTAATTCCTTTTTTCCTTTTTTTTAAAATTCCATTTTCAGTGCAGCTGATGTGCTCGTGCATATCGTGCCAAAAATGAAACTTTCCTTCCAGAGGCTGTTGTGCACCTTTGCTCTTCCAGGGCACCTGGATTAACTGTTTGAAAAGGCAGAAATACTACACTAGGAGGACTTTGGACTGTGCCAGGGTGTAAATTCCTAACCTATAAAACCCTGCCTACCTGTTCCATTTCCAGCTCTCCCTCCATTGCAGCTGCCTGGGCCTTCCCCAGAGCCTGACAGTGCTTCAAAACACCACACAGGTGATGCTTTAGGTTTGAAATTCATCTGGACTTGCCCTCTCTATTCCCACTTCAGCTTTCCAGTATGATCATTTCTGGAAAGTTCATATTCTTACCTGTGCACCACTTGGCAGGTTTGGAATTAAAAACCCCCAACAGTTTATTGACCTTTTTTTTTTCCTCTCGTTTCGCTTTTATTGATAACCTATCAAGAATATCTCTGGGCTTTACTCTCAGTTTTCCTGGATCAAGCTGTTGTTCTGTTTCCATATTGAAGCCTTGAGAACCAGGCTGTGGCTCGTGCTCAGCTGTAGCCACCCTTCTCTTCAGGCCAGCAGCTGACACCCAGCAATCCTCATCCTCCCAGCAGGCCAGGCTGTGGAGGAGTCCCTGGCATGAGTCACTTGAGGGTTATTTTAACCAGGCTGAAGCTCCTCCCAGAAGAATTAACAGCACTAAGCTGGAGTGGCAGTGATGTACTTTAAGTACCTTCAGGTATTCCATGTCTTAGGGCAGTAGTTTTTTCACCTTATTTCCCAGTCCAGGTGATCTCACCCCAGGATGAGGATGCAGATGACTGCTCCAGCCGTACAGAAGTTCAAGCTCTAATTGCAGCCTCGCTAATTATATTATCTGCCTGTTGTGACTTCACCATGGCACTTTCTCAAATGCAGTGGAATCATTTAGGACATTCTCTGAACGGATTTTCAGAACCCACCAGCTGTTTGTCAGAATTTAACCAGCACAGGTTCTTTCTGCTTAATCAAGCCAGTGCTCCCTTGCCATTGGAGCTCCTTGGGCTTAGGGAGAAAAGGGGCAATCAGGAGTTCTTACAGCACCCTGTGCTGTGTTTCCTGGCTGGCAGGGAGCACACACTCCTTCCATCTCCTGGAGCTCTGTAAATGCCTGTTTCCTCCTGTTCTTTGCATGGATGTTTATGTAGGACACCGATAGGAAGCACAATGGGCTTTGTCTCTGCAGCGAAGGTCACATGCACACGTGCGTTTCATTTTAAATGGGAAAAACTTTCAGATTGCTTCTTAACAAAATATTTTAGTGAGCTAACAGGAAAGGACAGGAGCACATGTACAGTGCTGTGCTGCTCCAAATCAAAAGCATGAGTTTTCAAAAATTATTCCTTGTAATTTTCCTGCTTTCTCATCCAGTTACTTTCTGTTCTTACATTCCTTGGCTGTGGGTTGCTGCTTCAGTAGTCTGAGCATGCAAAAATTCAGGCTTGTGTGTAACTTCAGTCTTTGGCACTGGGACGTTTGACTTTTGCAAGATCTCAGCAGAATGATTCATTGTTTGATTTGTTAGTGAAATACTACTCTGCACTGCGGAAGCAAGAAAGGGGAGACTGGAGATCTGCAGTTTTTTCCTTAATTTTTCTTTTGGTCTTCTTTCTTTTTCTAATGGTCTTCATGCTCTTCTGATGGTCCCCATTCATCTCTCTGAAGCTGCAGTTGGTGCATCCTGCACTGCAAGGTTCAAGGCATGTGAAGTCTCATTGCTGGAATGCTTTTGCTTCCCGAATCAAACCAGTGCCGGCTAAAGCTGCCTGGAGCAGAGCTGCTGGAATTGAGGAAGGAAGGCAGGAAGGAAAAAAAGAGGCTGGCTTCCATGTCTGCTGCTCTGGAAGCATTTGGACTCCGGGTTTGGACTGTTTTGGGTGTCCTTTCTCTCTTCTTTCTTTTGTTTTTCCTTTCCTCCCCACATCCCCAGTGCCGCAGCCTCCCCGGGGGAGGGCTCTCAGTGACACCCACGTTCATTTCCAGTGACAGACTTCCCTGAAATTAACAAGGAGGAATTCTCTAAAGCAGGCACGATTTTCCTTTAGGTTTTTGCTTTATCTGTGAATGTCTTTATTTTAATTTCGTGCTTCCAAGGCTGACTTTTATCCAGTAATTCCGTAGGTGTTGCCACTTCCTCAGGAACCTGTGACTCAGGCGACGTTTAAATGCCATGACATCACCGGCAGCTCCCCCTGGAATTGCTGCTTTCCTAAATAGGGCTCTTGGCTTTGCTTTGAGGTTTTTTTGTGTGCGAGGAGGGAGGGATGAGGGGGTTTAATTACTTAAGGCAGCCCTGCCATTCCGAGGATCCGGGTTTTAGCCTTTTGAATTGCTGAAATTGCCAACGTTACTTAAAATGCGAGATCCGTGTGCATACACCGGCTACTTATGAATGAAACCATTGTAATTAGGCCTTTGAGGAGGTTCTGCTGTGGTAAATCAGGCTTAATTCACTCCCGGTGTGGCGAGCGGAGCAGCCGAGGGCAGGAGAAGGTGTGAGCATCGTTTTCCATTCTTATTTTGGAAGCGGCGCAAACAAAAGGTGTCTTTTCCCGCTGGCGGGGGCAGCTCAGTGGCTCTCCCAGCAGCGCGTACCTGCACCGCGGCAGCTTCCAGACTTTCCTCGGCAGGGACAGCGCTGCGTGAGTGCTCGGCCGGGCTCAGGAGGAGCTGCAGCAGCTCGGGGGCTGTGCAGGGCGTCCCCAAGGGCAGCGGGAAGGCCTGAGGGGGGACGGACGGGCAGCTGCCGCAGCTGTTTCCTGCTTGGCCGGCGGCCCTCGGCCGCGTCACTGCAGGCAGGACCTGGCTGCGGAACGCCGAGAGCGGGCCCGGCAGGAATGCTGGCCATGGCAGGAATGCGAGGAGCTGCGTGTCTGTCTAGGTCACGGCTCGGCTCGGGGTGTTGCTGTGCGGAGCGAAGGGTGCCTGTGCTCGGCCCTGGGCCGGGCCCTGTGCCGGGCAGCGGGGCCCTCAGGGGTGGCTCTGGCTCTGCCGGGAGCTCGCTGGGCAGGCTGAGCCTCTGTGGTGGCGTTTAAAGGAAAACTCGGAGAGAAGCGGCGTCAGCGGCTGCTCTAGGTGATGGGCTTTCTTCCAGTGATGTCAAAACCTGGCACTACTACAAATTAAAATTATTTTTCAGCTGACGCACTAGACCAAAGTTCTAAAAAAAAAGAATTCTGTGTCTCTTCTGTATCTCTTTCTACTTTTTCTGATATATATTTTTTAAATTCATCTTACCTGCCTAAAGTTGCTGTTGAGTTTCCCGTGCGTCCTTTATTTTCTAAATTGCCTTTTAAATGACTTTCAGCGAAAAGCTCTCACTCAAGTCTCCCCCAGTAGCTAGTGGATATATCCTATTAATATATCTCAGTGATTTATCATTATTAGCACCAAGCTGGGGACACGGAGAGGCAGTTGGTGTGAATGTGATAGCACCAAAATTATGTGGTTACACGGATATAAAGACAATGTTCCTCTAATTAAAACACTTGCCGTTGCATGTCTCTTGCACGCATTTAGCCACTGTTTGTGATTTTTCCTTGGGCAGTAGCTGGGATGAGTGAGCTGTAACTTCTGCCCTGTGGACTCAGTAGAGTTTAGCAACACTACAAACTTTAGCCAGGCTTCTTTTAGCCCGGATTTGCAAGGGAGGGATGGAGCAGGTCGCTGCTGCATGGCCAGCCTTGCCCTGGGGCTGGACAGATTCATTTCCAACCACGATGGGATCTGTTTATTTCTTTTCCTGTGGAGAGTATTTGGAAATGTCATTAAGAGATTCAGAGCGATAACTTCAAGATAGCAATTCTTAAAAGCCCTCTGGGAGCAGAGAAGAATGAAATACCTGTTGATGTGAGGTACTGGAAAAGAATGGGACTCAAATGTCACTGAGGTGTCAGGAGGGGCTGACACTCAGGACATGGGGACGTGCAGAACAACACGTTTCAGAATATGACCAAAGGACTGCTTTTAAATTATTCTGTTGCTATAGTTGTAGGTGATTGTGGCTTCAGAAATGTTCTAAGCCAAGGTGTTGCGTTCCAGCTTTCACAGTTTGGAGTTTAATGTCATTAATTACTGGGCTTTTTAAAAACACTGCTTGTTTAAAGCACCTTTGTCCTCTCTGTAACTGTCACAGCCATGGGAGGGTGGATCGAGGCAGAATTCCCTGGGCTGTGTGAGGCCAAGGAAAGTCCCTGAGAGTCTGAGTTAGTTCAGAGGAGACTCTGGTAGAGCAAGGCTGATCTCAGTGGAGCCAGCTGGGCAAGAGAATGAACAGTGCAGATTCTGGAGGTGATGCAGGTCTGCCTCACCTCTAACACTGTTAATCCCTTGCAGCTGGATTTGGATAACTCATCCAGGAGGGGCTACTGGAATTCTTTTGCCTCAATTTTTGGATGCCCAGCTTGGGATGCACTGAGCCAGGCTTTGATGGTGTCTTCAATTGGGTTTCAAAGTTCTGAGAGAAGTCTGATGTCGAATGTAAAGACAATCTTACACCAAGCATGTATTTTTAAAACGTATGTGTGTAAAAGAGGATTAAATAAATCTGTTCTTAACTTTTAACTGCTCTCTGTCCCAGTTTGGCTCTTTCTTGCAGGTATGTTCTGGGCAATGTCCAGGATGGGCACTGGGCTTTGTGTAACAAATCAGCTGGAATTGAGAGGAGTCACCAAAGAGCTTTGCTATTCTGATGGAAAAGAAACAACGGAAAAGGAAATGTTATTTGAATGCTCTTTTTTAAAAGGAGTTTCTGAGTTTGAGGCTTGTGCTGTTTGTTACCCATCTGAGTGCCAGAAGCTTGACTTTGTCTCACAGTAAGTGATCCCAAAGGGGTTCAGATCCACACTCAGCCTGGGTCAGCACAGCTGGAATTGGGGGTGATAGAGCTCAGCAGCCCCAGCTGAGAGGGGCAGGAAATGTTGGCTGTGTCCTCCCAGGCCTGCACTGACACTTAAAGTTCCTGTCCCCAGGAACCAAAGCTTTGGATTCATTTGGTGTGCCTGGACTGTGGTAATGGAACGGAATTGAGAAGCAAGTAAGAATTGGGCTGGGTTTTTTTTTAAATGTTCTTAATTAACAAGCTTTTCTTGATTAATTCAAATCATAAATATACTCCAGAGGAGAAAAAAAAAGGGGGTTTTGTCCACTTCCTGAGTGAACTACAGAGAAGTGTTCATGAACTAAGTACAAAGTGTAAATAAGTTGCCATGACCTGTAATTTGTTGGGCTATCCAGTGGTGTTAGTGATATTTTTGTGTTTTACAAACCTTTCCTGGTGTTGTCATTGGCTCCTTTCCCCAGTTAAACTTTTCACTAAAAAAAGTGTACAAAACTTCCATTATGAGAGAAGAGCAAATGAACTGAAAGACATTAGAAAGCCTCACCCACTGCCCCAAATCTCTGTTGTAGTGAAGCTCCAGCATTTCTTTTGTCTTACCATGTTAATGTTTTCCTTCCCTCTCCTGTTCTAGATGGGAGATATGGAGGGGCAGAAGAAGAGGAGCCTGGAGGAGAGCCAGGAAAAACAGCTGGATGGAGCCTGGCTGGGCCAGGGCTGCCCCAGCTCAGGAGTGTTCCCAGCAGAGGTACTGTCACTGCTTTGAGGAGCTGCCACTCCTCCTCAGAGCTCCACTTCATCCCCCTGGCTGCTGGCAGGCCTTGGCACATCCCTTTTTCTGGCCAGGGTCTGTCTCTGAGGAGTTCTCCTGAGGCTCAGCATCAATTTTCTTCTTTTGGGGGGCTCCCACACTGTTGTGGGGTTTCCACACTGTTGTGGAACTGTGGCTGTGAGGCTTCAAAGGGTCACAGGCAGTACAGGTCACCCAGGCAGCTTTCACCTTGTCTTTGGCAGAAGTTAAGTGTTGTTCCTCTCTTGTCACCCAGCTTCTGTGGTGCTCTCAGGAAGGGCAGGAATGTTGTACTGAATTTGTACCTCCAGAGCAATGAAAGCAATAGATTTGCTCCAGCAGGGTCCTCACCCACAAGCTAAATAAATAAACACGAATCTGGAAGCTTCACTGTGTGATCCTGCACCTCGGTGATCAATCCCTGTGCTCCCTGAACACCATCCTGTGTGGGAGTTACTGCAGTGTTTGGGTTTGAGGTTGTCGTGGAGCTGATTCCCACTTTGGGGATGCAGAGCTAAGCAGTGGAGGTTTCCTGAGGGGAGAATCTTTGCTTTTCCCCAGTCTGCCTCTCTGGGTAAATTGCAGCTTTCTCAACTCTCAAAATGCTGCTCTCCCAGCGCTGGGGTTTTGTTGTTTTGTGTCCCTCCAATTCCCAAGGATCTGTTTTCTTTTTTCTTTAATTTAAAAACGAACCCATCTGTTTTGTGGCTGCGTAAAAAAGCCCTGAAAATGCGAAGCTAAATGGTTCAAGAACAGAATGAATTCCAAATGTCGTTATTTAGAATAACCTGATTTTAATTTTGCTCCTGAAGAATTCGGGTGAAATATTTTTCTGAGTTTTGGGAGTGCATAACACAGTTGTGAGATATCAGCTTTACAACTGATCACATGAGTTATAACCAAAATAACTGATGGCAAGAAAGCTTTCCAGGCACTGCAGCACTTTGATGTTGTTCTGTTTGTTGTCCCTGGGTGTCTGTGCAGGGCAAACAGCCACACAGCAGTGGAGATTGGTGCAAGTAATAGAAAAGCAATGGTCTGTGTCTGTTCTTTAGCATTAGAAAGGCAGAAAACCAATTTTTGAATGGCTGGGGAGTTGTGTAAAGAAGTCTCAAAGTCCAGGGTGATGTGTGAGCTAATTTAGCTGTGCTGGTAAAATGGACATTTCTCTGAGGGGAAAAATCCATGTAATTTGCTTTGGGGATGTGTCCCAGAAGGACAGAATGGAGAGAAGATGGGATCTGTCATGGGGCAATGTTAAAAGCAACAAACTTTTCATCTAAATAGAGACTATTTCCTGCCTTCACTGGTTTCTCTTTCATGATCTCTGATGGGTGGATCTGTATTGACTTTAATCCTCAGCCTTTGCCCAGGCGTTTTTCACACTTCCTGTGAGAATTGGTAGGACCAAAACTGCATCCAGAGTTCAGCTGCAAGAGGGCAGAGCAGGAGGAGAATCCCACACTCCTCCTTCCTGCCTTTCCAGGCAGAAATTGTTTATTTGCTGGATTAATCACTCAAAGTTACAGACATGTCAGCAAAGTCATGATTTGATTTACTGCTGCTGATTTTGCATCATCCTGAAAGGTCAGGCCTTGGCTCACAGGCTGCATTTGAGAGCCTGGCAGCAACCAAAGCATTATTTTCTGTTGTGAGGAAATCTGTTGGAAATCTTTAAAACAAGCCCTGGGATCCCAGCACGCTCTGTGGGTGGTGGCTTTGCCATTCTTGGGTTTTTTTCTTCATTTCCCCACCTGAAAACTCCCTGTTTGAGTTAATGGCATTAATTACATTGCCCAGACCAGGGAGCTGGAGGCTGAGTTAGCTGTCAGAGGAGGGGAGCAAAACAAAGAGCTCTGAAATAGGACAGTTTAGGCAACATCTGTAAAAGCTGAAGTGCATTTTACCTTTATATGGTGGATGACTCTGAGCCCTGTTCTTAGCCTGTATTCAGCCAGTCAAATCTTTATTACAACAAAGAAAATGTCTGAGTGCTTTTAGATGTTCTTTTCCTCTGGACACTTTCCTGGTGTATCCCTGGGGCTTTCTCACAGCAAAAGGTGAATTATGTACCTATGTGTGACTATGTTTTAGGGGAAAAATGAGAATATTGCTTACTTTGTAAGGACTAGGTGTGCTGGTCTCTGCTGTTACTTTATTAATTAGACTTGCAGGTTAATAAATGACTTCTTTTAATCTTGATTTTCCAATTCCTGAGGGGAGGTATGAGAGCCACTGGGAAGGAGAGACTCACAAGTGAAAAAACCTTCCCAGCAGAGGGTGGCTTTAATTTTAGCAGCTCTGATTTCGGGTGTGTTTCCTGAGCAGGTGTGTTTGTGTCAGGGTATGGAACAGGACGCTCTGGAGCAGCCAGGACAGTGCCAGTATCTCCCCACAGCCTGTGAGGAAGAAAAATTACATCAGCTTCACTCCAGGTATGCCAGGAAAGCAAGAGAAAAGCCTTTGTGGTGCTGTTTGAACACACACACGCTTTCTTTGGGGAAGTTGATAAGCTGACATTTTCTGTAGCCCTAGCAGGAGCCCAGGAACTCATCCCTTGGAAGGAAAAAGGAAAAGCCCTTGCTTTGATCTGTGAGTATTGTTAGTTCTTTCCACTATTTTCATCTCTCCTTCCCCCCTCAAAAAAAAAAGGTTAGTGGATATTGCAGTGTGGCACTGATGGCAAAAGTTTAGGCTTAGGCTGAGAAATATCTTTATAAAACTAGTTGCATCATGTTTTTGCTCTGAAAGCAAAAAAAAAACCAAACCCCAACCCCCTGTATTTTTTATACTTCCTTTTAACTATCTAGAACTACCCTAACCTCAGTGGTACCTTGTGTGTATTTTAACACACAAGCCAGATGTCATTAACACAGCCCGACCCACAGTATTTTACTGTTTCAGAAAGCAGGAGATCAGAGCTTTGTGTTTTCCTGGATTAAAAAAGGTAACCTTGATTCCCCACGATAGCAGAGGCTCTCAGAAGGGCTCTGTGTGCAGAGTATTTCCCCAAACTGAGTAAACAGTTTCAAGATAAGCAGCTTTTTGACTATGAAATGTAGCAGGCATTTGGCTGACACAGCTTCGTGTTGACAGATGCCTTTGTGTCCCTTTGTGATGGAGAGAAGACAGATGTTCTCCCTGGCATTTAAGAAAGCTGCTGCTTAGCAAAATAAAATGTAAAATTAGACTGAACAGTGCAGCAGTGAGCAGTGAAACTGGCTGGGCTGCAAGCAAGAAAAGATTGAAAGGGTCTCATGTGACTGCAGTGAAATGTGCTCTTGTGGAAGTCAGTAACTGCTTTGTCATTATGTGAAATTAGCCTGTGGAGAAAGAAATTCTGTTTTTTCCAGCTCTGCTGCAATATAAATGCACGCCAGTGTGAATATCCATGTATAACTAATCCCATGCCAACCATTCCCAGCAGAGAGGAATGTCCCTGGCTATCGCTGCCCAAGTGACACAGCAATTAGCAGCTCTAAACCCCTGAGCCTGCCCATTGTCGTCTGCTGAACTGGGCTCCTGATCCTCCACAAAGGGAAATAGGAGAATTTCCTATTTCGTGTTCCTCGGGGATGGGTGCTGCTGTTGGAGGGGGATGGAGCCTTCAGCAGGACACTGTCCACAAGGAAGGGGCAGCTCAGGAGGAGCCTGGACTGGGAATGGTCTGGTGTTTGGCACTGCTCCCACGGCGTGTAACTGCAGCTCAAAAATAAGCAATTAAATGATCTTGGCTGCCTTATACCCAAGAAAGTAGCTGTTCAGAGAGGGGCAGAATGTTCCCATTTAAAGAGAATTATGAAATTGATGTAGTTTTTATCAAGAGTCCTTCGAGGATAAAATGTGCTTTATCATACCTTGTAATCCAGCTGTGGAATCAGTCTGCTAAGGGAAGAGAGCTGGAGACGTGGGAACATAGCTGGGGCTGTGTCCATGCCAGAGGACACGGATCAGGAGGATGCAGAGGGGTTTAAATTTCAAGAAGGATCTAAAGATAGTGTGAACATTCCCCTGGACCAAGCCTAAGTGTGCCAGCCCTGGGGAGTGCACAAATAACCCTGGAAACACTTCTGATGGGTCTTGCCCGGTGTCACATTAAGAACATGAGCCGGTGGCAGTGTTTGGGTACTGGAGCAGTCTCCATTCACAGGGATCATCCCGAGCTGGGGCAGCCCGAGCAGTGCCACTCCCAGCTCCTGAGGTCCCCGCTGGGCAGCTCAGTGGTCACTGTCCAGTGGTCACTGCTCAGTGAGGGCACAGCCATCGTGCCCGGGTGCCCACACATGGCTGTGACCTGTTGGTCACACTCTTGGTCACCCCAGCACTGCCCAGCTCTCTCTGGCCTCAGGATGTGTTTGTCTGCAAAGGTAATTGTCACAGCCAACCCAGCCTGAAATGGGTCAGAACTGCATTCAGGAGGGGGCACTCCCTGGCCTATGCACAGAGCCCAGCTGAGCCCTGATGATGTCAGGTCTGCCTTCTGAAATTGACATTATGGTTGGATTGAAATTATCAAAGCTAATGTTTGTGTGTAGGGATGAGATTACAAACGCACAGCTGGATTCGCCTCTGATTTAGCTCTCAGAAAAAGATGCCATTACAAATACTGGGGCACTTAATGAAATGTGTGTCTGGGCTGGTTTCTCCAGGCCCCCCTGTGCAGGATTACTGCTTGTGCCAGTTAGAAAAAACCCTTTTACCACGCAGAAAATGGAGTTTGCTGTAAGTTACTGACCTGGAAGACAGCGATGTGCCTGGCCTGTGCCGTGGAGCCCCCAAAACGTTGGTGCTGGGATGTTTTCCCTTTTTCCTGAGGGGAAAGCAGCTCCCCTCGGAGAGCGGCCTGTGAGGCCTGTGGGGTGTGTTGTCCTTGGCCTCCCTCCCACACACCCTCACAACATGGATTTGGGCCCCTTTCCACGGGTATTTGGAGAGGGATGTGTTTCAGATGTGTTAAACCAATGCTCCTGGAAGTGTTCTCATGGAATCTCCCTCACGGGGAGCCCGGCCATGCCAGGCCTGCCGTGTTCTCAAACCCTGCTGAGCCAACAGCAACTTTGTGTCTCGTTCCTTTTACAGGCTCCTTTCCTTGCATTTCGGACCCCCTCTAATGCACTGAGTGTTGAAAGCCCTCTGCAGGTGCTTGCCTGGTTCACTGGGCTTTCTCACACTCAGGTAATTACAATTACTTTTCAAGGATTATCCATCTCCAGTGCCATTGGAATGCTGCTCACCTGGAACAGAGGACAAAATACAGCTGTTTTCTCCAGGGAGGGATTCCTGTTCTCTAGGTGATGCTTGAAGAAGCTGAGGGACAAACAAAATGCCAGAAAATTGGTCTTTTCACGACCAGAAATGCAGGAGCAGCTGGTGTTTTCCATACCAGTCCCTGTCCAGGTGAGCTCCTCAAGGCCCAGCACAGCTGCTGGGGCAGCAACAGGGGTTTTTATTGCTGTAAAGGGTTTCTTGACAAACTCTTATAGGGAAACCCCCCCTGTGGCAGCCCCATCAGTGGGGTTATGGTCCTAAAAAGGCAGGGATCCTTGGAAGGAAAGCAGGATGTGGCCAGAGGTTTGTTCCTGCCTCCAGCTCCCGAGGCACAGACACCAATTCCTCTCTCACCAGGCAATACAGAGGCTTAGGAACACACCTGTGATTTAAGAGCACTTTATTGTTCTTTAAGGCTACTTTTAAGTACAAAAAAAAAAGATGGCCTGCCAAACCTTTTTTTTTTTTTTCCAGGTGAAACAAGGCCACAAAAGAATGGTATATTACAGATTTACAAACACAGAGAGAATCTTTCAAACTGAACTGTAGATAACCTGGCTCTGTGAAGAAACTTCACCACGTCTTGTGATGGTGAGTTCAGTTTAGTGTCCTTCCACCTCCCCCCCAACCCTTTGGCTTTCGTGACATTGTTGTGTCCAATATCTGTTTTACTGGACATAGCACATTAAATCTTTATTGCCCTCAAATCCATTTACCTATCTCAGATAAGCAAATGTAACCTTGTAAAACAGCTATTATTGAAAATATTAGCTTTAAAAACATTATCTTATTTGTGTTTACAAAGAAATAGAGGAGTCACATTTTCCACAGAGTCCATCTACAGTATTAGTATTGACTGTTATACTGCTCAGTAGCCTGTAGCAATAACAAACAAGTGGCTATTAATGCTAATGCAGTGTCCTCATAGAATAACTGTGTTCCTGCACTTTTACTGTATTACAGACAAATCTACAACAAAAAAAAAAAAAAAAGATAAATTTTTTTCTCCAAAAAAAAAAAAAAAAAAAAAANNAAAAAAAAAAAAAAAAAAAAGAATGATTACAATAAAGGAAAGGGAAAAATTAAATAGCTACATATCATTAACAAATTAATTGTTCCTCAAAAAATACCTACAAATTTCTCTGTACATTCTTTACGCACAGCGTAACGATGGTCTTAAAGTTACCTATATAAAAAAGTGTTCTTTTAACAATCTTCCTACAGAGAGTAGGGTACTGAATGCCAAAGCAAGGAAGCGTTGACTACCCAGTAAGATGGTAGTGAAATGTGTGAAACTGGGGGGGCTTAGGTGTTGGGTTGGGGTTTTTTTTGTGGGTTTTTCATTTTTTTAAAGAAAACTGAGCAGCCACCTTCTCACCAAGAGTAAGAGCCAATCTCCCGATCTCTTTCTACCCTGCACCTCTTCCAAATTAAATAGCTTAACTTTAAAAATAAAACAACACAAAGCATAAAATAGAAGCCACAATGGACCCAATACTGTAACATAGTCCATAATACATCACGTGGAGCTCATCTTCCAACCAGTTCTCACTTCCTACACCGAGCCCCTCCTCTCAGGGGACCCAGTATAAAAACCAAGCCCTAGCTGCAACTGTCCTGGGAAGATGGAATGTAAGGGGGAGAGTAGTTACACTTAACAAGGAGAAGAGAAGCTCTTAGCACTAGCACAGCTGTGGTTTTATGCCTGCCTCTACTGCCTAATTTCTAGTTAGTAGCTATTAATATAGCAAATGATAATAAATGCAGTAATACCTGTATAAAGTCCCTACTGGAGGAATGTATGCTGCGACTTGGCATAGGCTGATGGATAGGCTTTAAAAAAAAAAATAAAAAATAAACAAACTGAAAGCTCATCTTTCACAAACTGTAACAATCTGTTGTCCAGCCAAGATCTGTAAGGGTAGCAGTTCCTGCAGCTAGTTCAGGGTGGATTACACAGACTGGGGTTTGGGAAGCAGATCCCTGTGAAGCAGCAGTGCTGCACGAGGCCTGTCCTGAGCTGCCCTCGGTGCTGCTGCCACTAAAGTGAATAGCAAATACAAATATCATAGAGTACAACTGTACCAGCAGTAAGTATATCTAGGGTTGTTACTGACAAAAATAAACTAATTCTGAAGAGAAGCTAATAAGTATTATGATTCTTACTGTCTATACATTAATAGATACCAGCTATTTTTCATAAAACATGCATCGTTAAGCACTATGGAACCCTCTAACCTCAGCTCTAGTCTAACAAACTGCAGTGTTTAGGAAAAAATGCCCGTGTTCTGTAAATTAATGCAGTCCAGTTGCAAGCACTAAGCACCTGAAATCTAAAGAGAGAAAGACCTATAACCTGTATGAGACTTCCCCTTCCAAAGCTGTTTTGCTCTAAGAAAAATCAAACTGATAGAAATGTCATCCTTAAACCCTTTTTTCAGCAGTTTGCCCTCAAAATATTAGCCTCTTCCAGAAAGTTGCTGTGCAACTTCAGTCCTCCTCCAATAGTGCAAATCATACATGACAGTTCTTTTCAAGTATATACATACAAAATTACTTCACAGAGGGAAAAAAAAAAAAAAAAGCAATGTAAGCAAACCAGACAAATTCTAGTCTTGAGAAGCTAAGAAAAGCAAAAAAAAAAAAGCACTTGGGTCAACCAACTAAGTGTAATGGCTTTTGTGGATTAGCGTGCATTATTTTTTGAAGGGGCAGCAGATTTGCATCAGAGGTTTCTTTGGTAATTGAGGCAGGAAAAAAAGGATGCTACATCGTATGAATCTTTATGAAATAGTTCCTGCTATCGTCTTTAAGGGCACCCTTTTACAAAAAAAAAAACAAAAAACAACAGAGTGAGTACACAAAACCATGTGTTGAAAACTAACCTCCCCTCCCCCACCACTATTTAAGCACTGTTCCAAGCTCAGTCAAACCATGCAAATTCACGACGGGAAGGGTCCTGTCCTCAGGAGACCACGGAGGGCGAGTGATTGTGATTGACCATGTGGGAGGAAGGGGACGCCTGGCCCCGCCGCGACGCCGACTCGGGGCTGCCGGACACCCCGTCCTTGGCAGCCTTGATCTGCAGCCACGTGTCCCCCAGTGCTTTGGCAAAGTGGTCATCCACTGACCCTGTGATGGACACCGAGTTTGCCACCGGCTCGGGCTCCTTGTAGTTCTTGCCGAGGCTCCTGCGGAAGTGCTCCTCCACCACCGGGTCGCACGCAGTGGTGGCTGTGGGGACAGGAGGCAGAGTTAAAACCCTGGCGCTGGGTCTGCACTCACAACCTGCACTTTGTCCTGGTCTCTGTCCGTCACAGAGTCTTGGAATGGCTTGGCTTGGAAGGACCTTCAATCCCATCCTATTCATTCCACCCCCTGCCACAGGCAGGGCCCCCTTCCACTAGCCCAGCCCCAATGTCCAGCCTGGCCTTGGGCACTGCCAGGGATCCAGGGGCAGCCACAGCTGCTCTGGGCACCCTGGGCCAGGGCCTGCCCACCCTCCCAGGGAAAAATTCCTTCCCCATCCATATCCCATCTAACCCTGCCCTCTGGCATGGGAAGCCATTCCCTGTGTCCTGTCCCTCCATCCCCTGTCCCCAGTCCCTCTCCAGCTCTCCTGGAGCCCTTTTAGGAACTGGAAGGGGCTCTGAGCTCTCCCCAGGGCCTTCTCCTCTCCAGGATGAACACCCCCCCATCTCTCCTGGCCTGTCTGTACAGCAAAGGGGCTCCAGCCCCCAGAGCATCTCCCCCTGTAGCTTAATGCCCTGTCACTGCAAATCCCTGTCACAAAGATGGCCCTCCTTACACCCTTACAGACCTGGCAGTGAAAGTGGTGGGCAACAAGGTGGGGAGGAAGGGGTTAAAATGAAAGAAAAAAACCTGGAGTTAAGTATTTTTGCATTTCTGTGACCTGCAACAGGTGAGAATTTGTATATAATTATATATCTTAGGCTACTAACAGCTCCAGCTCCAATTCCATGGAAACCTTCTCCCAAAACAATCACACAGAACTTATATTTAGGCTTAAATGGAATTAATGATGTAAACAGTTGTTTAAAATCAGCTCCCAAGCCTGCTGATAGCAGTCAGGTGTGAGGAGACCTCATCCTAAATTGCAGCATGCCAAAAGCTGAGCTCAGGGTTTCATCTTACTCCACACACTTGTGCTGGGAGCAGTCAGAGCTAAATGAATCATGGTCACTGCAGTAAGTGCTGTAAGACTATTACAAGAGCCTTAAAAGACAGGTTTTGAACAAGAACTGTAGTAATTCCTCAGACTGAATACAAGAGCACTTTCACAATTGCAGTTTTACAATTTAGAACCAATATTTGTGTGTCTCAATGAGAATTATGTTTCCAAAAACACTTGGAACTGTTGGGATCCATGGCACTGCCCCCGTGCTCCAGCAAGGCTTGACTGATCCTAAAATAAACATGACTGTCATGCACAGACACCTCTTCACCTGCCAGGAGACAAATCTTTTTTGGAAACATCTACCCCTGTCCCCATGCCCACTGGAGCTGCTCTCCTTCTGGGACCAGTAGCACCAGTTAGTGAGAAAACTTGTAACATCTGAGATCCCCAATGCTTGATTTCTCCAAGAGTCCAAGGGTTTCCTTCAGCTCCCAGTTCTAGTTATCAACAGCACACTGATCTTTATAAAAATAAGAAAAAAATACTACTATTAATAAAAATACTTATAATTACCCTACTATGGATTTAGGTTGCTGCCTGCATCATCCTGGTATTGTTCCATGGACACATCCTGCCTGCTGGAGCCACACTGCCCTGAGCTTTTGGCAATGCTGCAAGTTAAAGCTCTGCCTCAGCAGGTAAAGGACTTGCAAGGAAAGGGCTGAGCTTCCCCTGTGCTTTCTGTGCAGCGGGAGTGAACAGAAACAGCCCAGGTTTCCCAGCAAGTACTGCCTGACCAGATTTCATGAACAGCACTAATGGCACACAAGGCAGAAAGCTAAAGCTCCCTGCTTGGGTTGCTGTAGCAACTGCCCTCCAAAGCTTTTTGTGCTCTCCACGCAGAGCAGGGTGGAGGGTACGGGCTTTGGAAGGGTATTTGTGGCTGCAGGAAAGATTTTTGTGACTGCAGCTGAATCCCAAGAGTCTCCTGACTATTGAGAGGGCAGGGGAACTACAACTCCTGAAATAAGAGCGTGGGGGGATCTGCTGGCCCTGGCTGCTGTTTGTCTGCTGGACTAAAATAAACATAATGACTTAATTGTCTGTCTGGGGTGCTCGGGGGTTTTTTTTTAAAAAAGCAGCTTTTCAAAACAACAAGAAAGAACACCTCTCTCTCTCCCCCCTAATTCTGCACTGGCACACGATGGGGGACACAAAGAGGTGTCCATTGTTTCACCTCCCTTCCTCCCTGGTGCCATGGGTGCAGTGGAGGCCATTCTGCTCTGCTGGAGCCCCAGAGGGGCCAGTCTGGAGCGTGGCACTTACAGCTGGAGGGTCTCCTGTAGGCAGCCCCGGAGCAGGCGCTGTGGGCGATGGGGCAGTGGGACAGGTTGCAGTTCCGGTTGTTGGCAGAAGCACAGGTGATAACAGAGGGTCGGTTCTGCAGGGGACACAAGCACAGAGTCACACTCAGGCCAGCAGCAGCAATTAAACCCACTTCATGTTAACCCCCCAAATATTCAGCTGTTTCTTTGATTGAAAATAAAAACCCACATCGCATTTCCATAGCGGTTCTTGATATTTTAGCGAACAGAAAAAGGGCAGTGTGAAAGCAAATCTGAATTTACAGTGACTGCTGCAACTTCACAGCCCCAGCAATTAAATCCATAAACTATTCATTTCATATTAAACCCCTAAATATTCAGTTATTTCTTTGATTAAAAATAAAAATCCACATCGCATTTCCATAGCGGTTCTTGATATTTTAGTGAACAGAAAAAGGGCAGTGGGAAAGCAAAACTTAAAAATGATTTTACAGTGATTGTTGCAACTTCACAGCCACAGCAATTAAACCCAGAAACTATCAATTCCATATTAACCCCAAAAATACCCAATATTCTTTGATCAAAATAAAAACCCACATCGCATTTCCATAGCGGTTCTTGTTATTTCAGTGACCAGAAAAGGGGCAGTGGGAAAGCAAATCTTAAAAGTGGTTTAACAGTGATTGTGGCAACTTCAAGTTCCATATGCAGCACTAAAAGCCAACACATTAAATGTTTGTTTCATTCGATGGCCACACATCTTTGTCAGGACTCGGAAGGGTTTTGCAGACTTTACAGGTATTTGTTGTCTTGGTGTTATAATTTTTATTCAGAAGCTGAGTTTTCCTAGCCCCACCTCTGTATTCCACAGTGCATCCTAATCCCACAGGATGCACACTGAAGAACTCTGAGCCAGTCTAGACCACAAATCCTTTCCTGCTGTAATCCACCTGCCTTTCCAGCACCACTTAATTAACAACATTGTCATTCTCAGCACATGCAAATTCCCCAAAATGTCTATTCCCAGCTATATTACAACATCAGAACTGCACCATCCATGCTCTGCACAAAGTGTAAACATAAAATTCTCTTTTCATAGTTGTTTACTATGGAAATGTTACACTGAAACAAAGCCTTGGGTAAAGAAACGCCCCAGTTTCTCCAGGTGGCCGAAGGGAAATAACAAAGGTATTGGAATAAATTTCATATATTTGATGATGCAAGGAGTCCATTATACTCAATGCAAATTAATTAGTAAGTGTTCAAGAGATTAACAGAATTGATTTCATTTAATTTCTTGGCCATTTTACAAAATCTTACCCACAAAAAAAACACCTACCCCCATACAAGGTCAGTGAGGAAGGAGGGAATTTTCTTTCTCTGGTGGTACTTTAGGCTGAGTAAGAGCAAGACCAGTTAAGTAAAAGAGCTGAGCTTTCCAGTGAGGTTTAACACTATTTTTTGCCAGGACACAATAGCAGCGAGGTTATTTACACCTTACTGCACTGGCAGCAAAGTAAAAAAAGCAAATAATGAAAAAGAAAAAAATTAGATTTTTCTGTAAGTAGATCACATGAGGGAGTATTTCTGTTCTCCAGGGGCCAGGATTTTGTGCCTCTCTGAAGAGGTTTTTCAGACAGGCATACATTTTAATCTCCTCAGAAGAGTATTTTGGACATGCAGGAGGTGGGAAGTAGAGAGAGACAGGTAATGATGTCTCAGGTGCCAACACTTCAACAGACCCAAGGGACAGGAGAATCCTTGCAGGCAGAATCCTCTGCTATGGCTGTGTGTGTACAGAATATAAAACTTATACAAAAATACTGAGATGAACTGAGAGTTTAGTAACAATCACTAACTACAGCAGCTGGATACCCCTGTCCTGCTGCAAATAAGGTATTTTTCTCCCACCTGTTTATTAGAAACAGAATAAGATAAAATCTCATTCAACATGTTAAGGTTAAAAAAAAAAAAAAAAACACAACCCCAAAACGAGGAATCATCAAACTAGGATTACTTTTTTTCAGTACACTTTTTGTTTTGTATAATTTCTACCCTGTGCTCTTAGCAAGGCCTTGCCTCAACATCCTATTTTCCCAGGAAAAATGATTGTTATCTCTTTCAAAATGTCAAAGGTAACAGAGGAGAGGGATCCAGGGAAGGAAGAGCTTGGGTACAAGGGCCAGTTTAACTTCTCAGTGCTGCAGCTCATCACAGCTCAACTCTCTTGCTTTGTGTCCCCACTTGTAGCAGGGACAGGAGTGAGCCCGACACAGAAGGAAACTCCTTGCCTGACCTGCACAGAGATGGCTCAGTTTCAACACTTCTGCTGCAAAACAAATGTGTGCAACACGGCAAACCAAACAACAACCAACCAACAAAAAACCCTTAACAACCACGCCAGCAGATGGAAATAAGGCATAAAATAATCAAAAATAATGACTTGGCTTTAGGGAAAGTGAATTAGTGATGCAGCATTGCTCTGAACAACACAGCAAATGCTTTTGGCTGGCTGAAACTAAGATCATTCAGTGTCAAATATTCCCTCATGTGTTGTACCCCTTCTTGAGGGTGGACAGAGCTGGGACAGAGGGGAGAGGACACACAGGGATCACCAGGAGGGGCACACGTGATGCCCCCAGGCGTTGCCTGGCAGGTGCTGGAGCCTCCCTGAACCACGCTCTGGATTCCCAGTTAAAACACGAGTATTCCCAATTAAAACACACGCATTCCCAAGCTTGGGAACGTCCCAATGGACGTCCCAAGGAGCCGTGACATTCAGTGTGCATTTTTAAACCACATCCTGCCTGAGGAGCAGCCTCCCCTGCCCGCTGTAGCTCACACCAGGCTGTGGCTGCAGCTGGGAGCCCTCCCCGTGCCCCGGGCGGGACAGAGCCGTACCTGCTGCCGCTCCACGTTGCTCAGGCTGGGGGAGATGCCGACCGTCCTGGCTGCATCCAGGCTGTTTTTGGTCAGTGCGAGGGGCTGCTCCATGCTCAGGCTCGGGATGGAGGCGTACATGTGGTTGGCATGGAGGCTCATGGTGGGGGCAGCCGCCCGCTCGATGGGGCTGCGGCTCCGCTCCCGGTGCTCCTTGCGGTAATCCCCGTTGGCCGGCTTGGTTCTGGCAGGGGACACAACAGGCAAGAGAGGTTTTAGTGCGGTTCCAGGCTGTCCTGAGACGTGCAACGTTCCGTCAGCCCTGTCAGGAATGCGAGGCAAGCGCTGGGCTAGGTGGAATCCCCCAGTGGGATATCCCAAAGAGAAGCCAACCCCCACATCCGCCAGCTCTGCCAACCAGCATCTCTCTTCAGCACAGAATTTCTTCAGATACTCATCTAGAGGCACCAAGAAACAACTGTTTTTTAAGATCACACCCCTCCTCATTTACCAAACTATTAATCCCACTCCATCTAACACTGCAACATTCTCTAAGCGTTGCTGAAGCCCAAGGAAAGTTTATTTTATTGAAAAGACATGGCTGATATCAGCAAAAATGCAGGGAGTCAAGGCAGGAAGCAAATTTCTCAGAGGAGAAAATGAAGGAAAAGCAAACTACCCTGCACTTATCTCAGAATAATTTAATTACAACTGCTCTTTCAAAAGAGTCATTTCCAGCTACTCCTGAACAGTAAATCCCTGTAGATGTGCTCACGTAATGAGCCCATCATTCACTGCAGTGAAAGGAGAGCTGGGTTTGGGTCTGTGTACGAGGGATTTCAGTTTCCACACAGCAACAGAACTGTCATTAAAGGCAAGGCAGTGACTCAAGGGAAGAGCACTTCCCTCATCACCAGGTGAACGTGGGCATCCCCAGCAGCCTGCAGCGACTGGGCCTCAGTGGGGAACAGCAAACTCCAGCTGCAGAGGAAAGCACCAGAGGAGACCACTGGCTCTGTGGAAAATAAAAGTAACAACCTGTCTTTGGACCATTCTTTGGACCAGTGAAATGCCCTCTGTGTCCTGTCTGTGTATGAAATTCGAGGTGGCTTTCCTCCCCTTTTTCAAAGCCTATCATAGCAAATTAATATGCAGGAACAATCTTTAAAAATGCTCTGATAAAAGGCAGAGACAGAAAAGGAATCAGTATTCAATGCTGAAGTAAGTTACAAGTTCAAAAGGTCTATTTCAATGTCTGAGAAAATCTTTCCAAAAGCAAGGCTGAGGGAAAATATCCTGCCAATAGAGGGAAATAAGGAGCCCCTCAAACACCCACACGGGGTGTGGGGATGTCCCATGGTGATCCTGCCCAGCCCTAAATCCTCTAGCCTCAACAACATCCCGAGGTCATGAATTCCAGGCTTTAAACTACGTAGTTTTTTAAGTACCTTTTCTTTACGGGCTCTTTTTGTTTCTTTTCGACCTAAAATCCAATGGCTTGGACTGCTCTTGCCCTGACTCTTGAATTAAGAGAGAGACAAAGCCATTGCTCCCCTCTCATCATCTTGCAGCCACTCCCAAATTCATCTCTTCAACAAGCTTTTATTCCAGTAATACTTATTTCAAATAAAACCTGTTCCTGTGCTTTTGTCATCTTTGTGATGTTTTTGCAGCTCTTACCTGTCAGGTAAGGTATTATGAGGGCCCAGATCCCTGCTGCCTTCAGGAACAGCACCTTGGCTGAACTACTCACAGTTCTTCCGTGCTATTCCTCAGCCTGCTCAGAAGTCACTTGGCTGTAGAGAAATTACTGCTCCTGAATCAAATCTCAGCTCATTTATCGTGGTAGACGCTGGGTTAACACAATGCCAGGCAACCAGTGACTTGGGAACCTCAGGACACAGGGACTCTGTGCCAAATTCCCCTGGCAGGCTGCGGAGGGCAGAGCCAACGGCACAACAATACAGTCGTAACCCTCTGCATCCCCTGCTCTGCCCCCCATCTAAGGCTTGGCCCTTTTCACTAATTACTAATTAGTAGCTGCAGATCAGCAGAATCCACCGGAAAATCCAGCCTTGAAGGTTTCACAGCTGGTCCTGAGCGCTGCGTGTCCCCCGAGCCCGTTTCCCAGGCTGGATTTGAACAGCAGCTCCCAACTGCCCAGGAATCACAGGCTGGATTTGAACAGCAGCTCACAACTGCCCAGGAATCACTGTCCCAGCACTGTCCCAGCTCAGTTCCAGCAGAATCCAACTGCAGGAGCAGCCTCAGCAGCAGAGTTTGGAACTGCAGCGCTCTGAGCTAATGACTGATGCACAGGGAGTCAATGGCAGCACAACGGGCTCTATATTTAATGTACAGTAGCTGCTCTTGGATTACAGCATGGAAACAGCTCCTGGACACAGGAACGAGCCCCCCCAGCCCTGAGCAAGCAGGCAGGGAGCCTCACACACAGCCTGGACAAAGCCTGGCATATCCTGGGAAACAGCAGCACCAAAACCCACAGCCAAAGTCTCTGTTCAGAGAATGCTCCTTCCTGGTGCTGCAATGCAGAACCTTTGGTGGCTGCAAGCCAAATTCTCACTTTTCAACTAAGTATTAGCTGGGCTACTACAATTAAAATCACCATTTGGAAGCTGCAAAACCACCTACAGCTCCAGGAGTTTCTTGCTTTTCACTGTCTCAAAGACAAAAATAATCTCTGCTCAGAATTATTCTGTTTTGTTTTAGTAAGCACAAGCTGATTTTCAAAGGAAAAGTTCTGTTTACTCCCCCAAAAATGCTTATGAAGTGAAACAAAGCATGTACCTACACCAGTGGTTTGGGGTTTTTTTTCTGAGAACTCCCTTTTCAACAACTTAGTGTTGCATTTACTGGGGGGTGGGGCTGTCAAGTAACCACAGATGAACAAACTTACTGAAGTTCCCAAGAAAAATAAATTTTCCATTTTACACAACAACGCTTATTTCACTCATCCTCACTTTAAATGAAGAGTCACAGCCCTAAATATTGTTGAACTGGTAGTTTTTCTGCCAAAAAAACCCACCAAACCAATAACAACAACAACAACAAAACCAAACAAAAAACCAATCCTAACAAAAATCATAACACAGAAAAACCCAACAAAAATTTTCCCTAAAGATTTTTGGAAGAAGGGACCAAAAAACTGGGCAATGAGATCAACTTGTCTCCAGGAACAAGCAGGGCAGGCAGACCTTCCCTAAAGACACCTAAAATTACTGAGGTATCTCAGCAATCTCAGCAGACCACACCCCAGGTCTTTCTGAAGGCAAATAATTCCCTCTTCCTAAACTGGAACAACTCCTCTTCCGGGCAGGGAACTGCTTATAATCCACTCCCTAAAAATCCTCTCCTCAATTCATCCACCTTCAACTCTTACAGTCTCTGAAAAAAAATTAAAAAAAACCTGAAGCTTCTACTTCCACATCAGATATTATTTCTTCTGAGCCCAGCTGGAAATGTTCCAGCACCGTGTAGGACAATACCATGAAAGCTCTGTCCTCGGGAAAGCATTTGTGAGTCCCTCCTAGTCACACATAAACAGCAAATCCCACAGATACCTGACTCTCCTTGTCAGCCAGTTGTAAGATTATTTATATGGCATTCATCAATTTCACGTTATTAAGCAATTTAATTTAGAACGTCACTTAAAAAGTAATTTCTACGGAAATTTTTGTTGTTGTTGTTATTATCATGACGATGATGATTCTTGTTTTGCTATTAGAGACTTTATCTGAAGGGGCAATCAAAACTGCATGTGTGTGAAGACAATCATATCTCACTGAAGTCCACGAGCTCAAACATTCCACACACTCTGGACAAGTTCAGAGCTGCATCTCTCGAGTCAAACACAAGGGCTCAAAATCACAAAGAAGGATTTCTGACCAAGCTTGAAAAAGAACTTAAAAATACATACTACAAACAAATCCAGCTGTCCAAACAGCTTTGCCATCCCTGGACTCCACTTTGTCTCAGAACTCAGCATATTTTACCAACCCTGAGTCCATGAGCAGTGGGGGAGATGCCAGTGCAATTCCAGTGCTTAAAATCCAGCAATTCCCAGGGGTGAGCCCAGAGCAGACCCAGGCACAGGGAGCCATGCCCACCACCCTCCCTCCCTGCTAACACAGGCAATCCCAGCTACTTCCAGCTTTATTGCAGCAAAATTAGACACGATCCCAAGCTCCAAGTGAATTTCTCCAAGCCTTAAAAACCAGCCATGGCTTTCCTGCAGCTCCCCAGTGAATCAGAGCCCGCGTGCAGCACTTACCAAGCATGTTTATTTGGGGTGGCTGTCACCAAACCCACGCACATCCCAGTGCCCCAGCCCCGCTCAGGGCAGCTCCAAGGTATCCAAAGCCCTCTGTTCCCAGCGTTTTGTGCTGCAGAACCTTCACTAGAGGCTGTTCTGCTCGCTGGCACCGCGAGGGGGGAATTCACACCCGTCCCACAGCAACAGGCGGCCTCTGCCAGCTGCTGCAGGAAAAGGGAAAAAAGAGGCCCAGCGAAGGGGACAGCTCTGCCTGCACTCACTTCCAGCCTGCAGAGCCTTCAGGAACTCTTGCCAAAAGCGTTACTGTACCTCCAAGGGAAGAAATCACAGACGGTTCACACTCCCTTCGGCAGGACCGGAGCTCTGCCTTGGAATGGTTGTCCTCACAAAGAACAAGCACCCCCTTTTCTTCTCACAAACACAACGCAGAGCGCTGCTTAACAGCAAACTTTCATTTCTGCAACCTAATTCCAATAGGATTTGAGTATTTTCAGCATCTTTATAATATTTGTTTTCCAACAGCTTTTACTGTCTTTATTCACTAAGCCTGAAAGAGGGCAGCTGCTTTTGTTAAAGGCTGCTTCAGGATTTATAACCCACTGATACAGAATATCTGCTCCCCATGATGAGCATCATTTCCTGCAAAAGGATCTCCTGGCACACGTTAATTCTGTTACTGTGAGGTGGGAAAACTAGAATTTAGGGTGGGATTTCAAAGCGAAATTATATATATCCAGAGGGAAAAATCCTAAGAGTTCCTTACTCAGAATTTTTAAGCAATACAAACTCACTAAAGACCAACCAAACAATAAACCTTAACAAAACCTGAATAGGCAGCAATTTGCTCTGAGTGCCAGCCAATAACCTGATGTATTCATAACATGAAAAAATACTCCAAGCAGCCCAATGACTTTCATCTACATACATAACCCTTTCCATCCCACTTTATCAGCTTTGTGCTTCCCAGCTCCTCTGAGCAGCCTTTTCCTTTTCTGGCTCAGTACTCCATCCCAAAAAGCCAGCTTGCAGAGATCCTTGTTTTTGCAGGAATCTCTCCTGCCACAGAACCTGGGCACCAGATATGGTTTCCTGAGAAAGATAATGAATACCCTCCCTCAAAAGAAAGATCTTTAAGTCTAAACCATTGGAAAAAAAACACTAAAAAGAAATAGGATAATCTCACATATAAACAAACACAAGCCAGACTTTCTATATTTATCCTCAGCAAAACAGGATTTTCAGAGATAAGCCTTGGACCAGATAGTTACTTGCAAATGGAATCAAGCAGCAGAACAGATTTCACAGTAGAAGAAAGAAATCAATAATAAGCTGTGAAATGCTTAAAGGAGTGTCTCATTACAGCCTGCACCAAGCACAAATATTCAGACACAGATGGATTTCCCTTCCTGAAGCCTTAACATTCACAAGTATGAAAGAATGCAAGAGAACCACATGATGTAAGAGCTCAGCCCAGAGCCAAACCAACAAAACTGAAATCTAAATCTAATGTACAGTAAAATCAATTAACACAATCTCAGATCCTACTCATTTTTCTCACAGGATTCTTTTTTAATGTTTGGCCGTCTTTGCTCCAACGCTCACAGGACTGTTTTAGAAGACAGCACTGGTTGCTTTATGACAGCAAAACTCAGGGATTTATTACATTAAAAGTTCTGTCACTGCTGGAACACGTGTACAATACAATGCAGAAACAATGACAAAGTTCCCTCGCTGCAATAGGTGCAGACTGCACGTTACCTGCAGTTTAACTTTTTTAAAAAACGGGGAATAAATGACTCGCTGATCTCTCTGCTCTGCACTGCTGCTGCCTTGCTCAGCTCCAAACATACTCCAACTCCAAACCTACTCCAACTCCAATGTTTAGGTTCTCCTTTTGCCTGGCACACCTGATGGCTCGTTCTAAATTTCCATCATTTTTGGAAGAGCCTTTATGTGAGGCCACACCTGAGATGTAAACAACAAAATTTTAACTTATAATAAATATACAGGAAAATTCTGAAATGGTAAGTGCTGTGATTAATTCTGCTGAGGTAGCTTTAATATGAATTAGCCGGTTAAAGAAATTTGAAAAATCATGAATGGCTCAAAAAGTGGAGCTAGAACAAGAGAAAGCTCCAGCATTTCAGTATTACCACAACAAGTGTCTAGGTATAAATGAATATTGCAGTAATCATAAAAAGTTTCCTAAAATGCACAGCGATCTCTGGAGAATAAACATAACCCCTTTTCACGTCTTCAAAGTTTTGTGTAACTCTTTCTAGGTGGGAACCAGCAGCTGAGTTCCCACCAGATCCAATTTACTTTTCAAGCATTGAGGGCGAAAAGTTTTCAGGCTCCCACCAATCCCATCAGTCCAAGAGGAGAAACTTTTTGATGCTCTGAGCTGCAACAGGGCATCTCTGGCTTCCTCGTCCCAGCTCCTGCCTAGAAACAGGGCAGCTCTTAGAAAGGAGACAGGACAAGGAACCAACCCTTTGAGATTTATCCTACTCAGCCACCTCTCCATAACTCTCTCTTCAAAGAACAGCAGTGGCTCCCGCTGCCTCTGGAAAATCCTGCACCACACACTAGAAAAATGCTTAATGGAAGAACTATTTCTGCCAGCTGTGAAGAGCGAATGTCAGAAGACGTGAGCGCTGGAGAAGCTGAGAAAGGCCCTGCAGAGGATGTGGTCTGTCTCTGGGAGATGCTGCTACTGCACTTTGGAGAGCGTTTTTTTGGATGGCAGTTTCAGCAAAACTCAGACATATCAAAGAGTGCCAGAAACTCCATCCTACAGCTGCCAGTGCAGCCCAGAACGAAGGTTTCCTTTCTAGCTCAAAAGTCAACTCTGCAGAAGCCACCACAGCACCTGGGGCAGTCGAAGCTGGAGAAGCAGAGGGAGCCTGTCCATGCTCACACCTGGGGAGCAAGGCAGGATACTGCAGGCGTGAACAGGGATGGGATCTAGAACATCAAATCACTGCTGGAAGGGAAACTAAAACTATCCCTGCAGAACTCTGAGCTGCTTCAAGTCCTTAAGGCACTTTGGATGCTTGGAGGGGAGAACTTCCAGGAGAGCAAATGATAAAAACATGAGGTAAAAGAGACACTCCAAATTTCTAACAAGCAGGAAGGAAAACCTGAGTGTAGGGAAAGAGCAAGGAGGCTTCTATGGAAACAGCTCCAAGGTCAGAGGGGTCAGAGGGACAGATTGTGTGAAGGGAGTCATTGGTTCCCACTGCAGTGCCCACCCAAACGCCTCTGGCACACATTTCCTCCTGCCTTCTACCCATCCATCAGAGGGGTCACGTGCAGCTTTTATAATTCCTTTTGAAGTCAAACTTGGCACGTGCAACGAGCCTTTTCTACCCAGTCACTGGAAAATACCGTAAAAAGTATTTATGATCACGCAGAGAACACCAGGGGCCAGTGTCAGGGGAAAGGCTGCACATCAAATGCAGCAGTGGGTCGTGTCCCAGGGCACCAGCACCAGCCACGTGCACTCAGCACTGCCAGGGCACTCCAGTCTGTCCTGCAGGCTCTGGGAAAACTTGCTGGTGTCAAACTCAGTGGTGAAACCTGGCAGGACTGTTAAGGGAAATAAAAAATGCCAGTTATGTTCTCTTAGAGGATTCACTCGGTTGCTCCTCACAACGTTTTCTACTTTTTTTATTTGGGAAAAAATATTTTTGACCATCACTCAATGCCTGTCATGGAACTGTTTTTGTCAGAGTGGGCACCAGCTTAAATCAATCCACAAACCCCAAAATCTCACAACTCTGTGGGGTTTTACTTAGTTCCACCACCTAAAACACTGCATCAGGTTGAATCTTACAGCAGAGGAGCAGATTAGTAATTTTCTTCAAATAGATGACAGAGGAAGTAAAAGACATTAACAATATGAGCATGGACAGTTTATTTGGTAAGAGATTTAACAACACAAACCAGCCTCTGAAAATAAGGTCACAATGCTGGAATTAACCGTGCCAAATCATGAGGAGAAAATGGGACTACAGCCTTCCCTTCCAGCTTCAGTGGGTCTGATAAGAGAGAGGGAAAAGGGCCTGGGATTGTTAAAACGTACAAATTATGGTCTCTATCCATCAGATACACACTGTAGCATTAGCTGACGCGAAGCAAGAAAAACTGAGAAACTAGAATCATTCACTTCCAGACATTTCAAAAATTCTCTCAAAAACCCAGGCCCTTTAGGCCAAGAGCAGTGTTTGAACAACTGGTTTTAAGAAATTAGACTTTTTACACAGGCTGTTTTAAAGAAGGAATAAACATTTCATTAAAAGTTTATTGAAACTGTTTGTAATTGCTAATAAAATCTGAATTACCGAAAACTCTAGAAGCACTATAAATACAGTAACAGCTTCATTGTATATTGCACAGCTATTCAGACCAATCTAGTAAAATATTTCCTTCAAAAGCTGGTAACCAAATGGACCCCAGCAGAAGCAGCTGAGTGTTTAGAGAGCTTTTCTGCAGCTCAGGCACCTCAGTTACCCCTCACACTCTGCAACCAACAGTCTCCTCTCAAAGCAGCTGCTGGTTTAAGGGAGACTTAATCAGAAAAGTGAATCACAAGCAAAAATGTTTGGCGATTTTGCTGACTCCCTTTTGAAGGTAGTGGTTTGTGAATTATGATAATTACTGATTAAAAACATTATGACAAAGGTTTATGAAGCATCATTTGGGCAGCAGAACATCAGCCATGTCAGGAGTGACACTCATGTCCACACAGCTCACTGGGAGCCACCCACAAGGGATCCATCTCCATGGGATCCACTCACACCGGGATCCACCCACACCTAACAATTGCATTGAATAATAACCCACAACTGAGGGTTCAATGCCTGTATGGGCCATCCACTAAAGAGCTGGACTTCATGATCCTTGTGGGTCCTTTTCAACCCGAAACATTCTGTGGTTCTGTGACCCACCCACACTGGGACCAATCCACTTGGGGATTCATCCACACCGGGATCCATCCACACGGATCCACACCAGGACCCACCCACACAGGATCCAGTCATCACATGAGCATCCACCCACACTGGGATCCATCCACATGGGATCTGCAGCATTCCCTCTGGGGAAGGCAATCCCATCAAACCCTTCAGACCCCAGTGGCAGCAAAGCCCTTTTATTCCCCTCCTCTTTCTTTGGGGATAAACCCTAACCCAGCGCATCCCCAGCTCAGACTCGGGGCATCCTACAACCCCCAGCCCAGCACCGCTGCTCTGGCACTCAAGGATTCCCTGGGATCCCTCAGCTTCCTCCCCCAGTCACTATTTGGGAATCCCATCAGTCTGCCAGCACCTGGCAGTGCTGCAGCAAGGAGTGAAACCTGCCAGGCTGTGCCTGCCATCCCACAGCACCAGCACCGCCAGCCTGGGGAACAAAGTTACTGATTCAACTAGAAATTAATGTAAGGTTTTATTCCAAACCTTACCCTCACGCAGTCATTGTCTATAGCAACCGTGTCCATAACATTCTCATTCTCAAGAGCACAACTTTCTAGTAAAAGGCACATCTGTCAAACTGCAGGAAACATCTGGGAAAATGGTTAAATAGAAAGAAGTGAGATTAAACCTTTGTTTCCATGGGGTTGGATACACATCCAGAGTATGTTTGCAAAGGTTATTGGTCCTTTTCTTGCCTCGTGCTGAGACCTCAGGCTTTTGGATTGGTGCTGAATTTCACCCCATGTAGATATAGGATGATTCACACAATGTAATATTTTGCTTTTACCCTGGGGTAAAAATCCAACACCAGGGCTTGAGGGATGTTCTATTCACTTGAGTTGGATTCAATGATCCTTGTGGTCCTTTCCAACTTGGAATATTCTGTGATTCTGTGGTTCCCAATCCATCTCTGAGTGCACAGGACCCTGGATGCCTTCCCCAGGTGGGTGATCAAACCCCTCTGTGCAACACTACCAAGGCTTTTCCCCTCAAGAGGCAGCTTGGAACCTTGCCACACCATGGAAGGGTCATGCTCCTCCACAAAAGATGGAAAATGAAAGTGGAAAACACGTTATCAAAGCAGAAATCTGGAGCTGGCTAACAAACCCCTTCTGTCTGCAAGTGGAGGAGACACCTGAGCTAACACTGCCTGGTTTTTCAAGTACCTCAACATATACCCAAATTTTGACAGATAGGTCTTTTTGTGAAGTACTGATAAGCTATCAATCAAATTGCTTTTAGCTCTGAAACTGCTCCTAACAGACCTTTCACATGTGCTTCAACTGAAAGGGA
The DNA here is from genome assembly GCA_013398015.1 of Oreocharis arfaki. NCBI lineage: Eukaryota > Metazoa > Chordata > Aves > Passeriformes > Paramythiidae > Oreocharis > Oreocharis arfaki. The sequence goes on from VZRR01004305.1 coordinate 102,989, forward strand.
CTGGAGTGCTTTCTGAAATTCCCTCTTGGCTAAGAACTGCAAAACTCTGTGTTAAATATTAACTCAGATACGGTGGCTCTTTAAAGTCTCTCTGAAGGTTCAATTTAATGTACATTTCTTGAAAGCAATTTAAGAATCGTTTTATGTAGTGTGTGATCTCCATTAACAAATAACGTCTGATTCACTCCATCATTCAAGCAATGCACACAAGAAAAGAAAAAAAAATAAATCAGGAAAAGCAGTTTGAAACCTGCTCTGTGATCCTTTATCCACTTAATCAACAAAAGCCACATTGCCTCAGTTCCACTGAGGAGTTCAGCTCCAACAGGACTGCTTTGAGGGCCCCAAGTGAACCCTAAAATCCTTCAAGGGCACATTTGTGCCGAGGACTGGGTGAAGATGCTTCACTCAGAGGATGAGAGACACTTTGGGTGTTCTGAACTGTGTGCTGGGTTTTTTTCCCAACTCCAATTTGTCACAATAAAATGACAGTGAAAACATATTTCTCAACACCACACGAAGTTTGGAACCCAAAGAGCAGCAGTTGCAGCAAAGAGCTTCTCTGGACACTCCCACGCTACCTCTGAGAGCCAGTTCTGCATCTTTTCAAGCCCTGCTGGAGCCAGGTTCCTCCACAACTGCGACATGATTTTTCTTTCAATACTTCAGATCTTACTCTAAATTTCTCCCATTGAGCAACTCTAAGCTTGATGAAGAAGCAGCTGAGCCTGCTCTGAGCAGGAGGTTGGACGAAACAGCCTGTTCTAACCTGAATTATTCCACAGCCTTCGAATACAAGTATCTTTTAGGACACATTTTTTCAAAGGATGCGCCAGTAGTGTCTACCACAGTGTCATTAAAGCAAGCAAACGCCATCGGATATTCACGGTAAAAAACTTGTGGTGTAGGGCAGCTTCAGGAGTGTTTTGGGTGAGATTGACATCATTCCTCAGTGCAACAAAACTGAAGACAGCCCAGAATTTGAAGAGTCTGAAACTGCACATCATTTTGCGTGATACACACTCAAGTAACTCATTCATGCGCAGACCTTTTACTAAAAGAAAAAGCCAAATTATGTATCACGCAAACCAAGAGACAACTATTCCCCAGACTTCACAGCTGCAAACATGTTGCTGTAGGAAGATTTTTATACACAAATTAATTGCCACTGCAATCCTAATTCCACCAAACCAAAAGGGAACGAGGGGAAAAATCTCCACGCACAGGCCTGCTCGTCCCAAACCCCAAACGCCAACTTCCAGGCTGACGTACTCCACAGAAGGGAACAAAAATAATGGTCCCCGGATGAATTCCAAAGGACATTTCTTTGGAAGGGCCGGGCGGGCGGCAGCGCTGTGCCCGCTGGCCGGGCTGGGGACTCTCAGAGCGGCCGGGACAAGGCGGCCTTTGTGTGCCCGGGGCTGCGGAGAGGGGAGGGACAGGGCAGGGAGAGAGGAGGAGAGACAGACGGGGAGGGAAGGAGCTCGGGAGAAGGGAGGGAGGAGGGAAGGAACACGGGAGAAGGGAGGGAGGAGGGAGGGAACCAGCGACAGGACGCGGGCGGGAAGGAGGGAGGCAAAGAACCCGGGAGGAGAGAGGGAGAGAAGAGGGAGAGAAGAAGGGAGAGAGGGAGCGGGAGCACGGGGAGGAGAGCGGGAAGGAGGGAGGAGAGCGGGAGAGGGGAAGGGAAGGCGAAAGGGAGGGAGGAGAGCGGGAGCAGAGCAGGAGGGAGTGCTGCTGCGAGACAGGGAGGGAGGAGAGCAGAAGCGAGACAAGGAAGGAGAAGGGGAGGGAGCTCGGCAAGGAGGGAGCCCGGCAGGCAGCGGCCCCTCAGCGCTCCCCGGAGGGGTCAGGCCGGAGCCACCCGCCCCTGCACCACGCAGAATTCTCTTATCATCCCAGTTCCCAACCACTCTGCTGTAAACCACGGTGATTTCAGTGAATGCACGGGAAAACAAAGCCGTGTTTCAGGCTGAGCCTCAAAACAAGCTCGCTTCTGCTCCACAGAGCGCCACGAAGCCAAAAGCACCTTTTACTTCAGCAAGATTTAACTTCAGTGAATTCATTTCAAGTGAAACACCTGAGGGACACACCAGGAAGTGTGAAATTCAAACAAGGGAACTCCATAGTGCCTGTTGCTAGGTTTTAATTTGGAACTTGTTCTTCCCAGCTGAGGAGCTTATGGGTGTCCACAAGTTCTATCACCACAAACACACAGAAGCTATAGAAGTATTTGAAAGTGAGGCAATGTCACATGCTGCCTTTTTGAAAATCAATCCACAAGTTCTCAAGTGTATTTTATATATAACGCTAACGCTGAGAATTCCCTCCTTTGAAAAACCACCTTTGACAAATCGTTCTTCGCACAGAAATTCCATTACACATTCGAGGATCCTGCTAGGCTTGCCAGGGCATTCGATTCACTCTGCTCCAGAGGCTGCACTCCAATAGTTGTGTTTTTCCACGACAAAAGTAAACATACCCAAGTACAGCTCACAAACGATACTTCAGGGAATTACACCTGAGCAGGGAATGTCTCAAAGCACTGTTTCCAAACAAAAGGCTGACGTAACTGGATTTCTAATAACACATCCAAAGCCTTTAAAAGGATTCAATCCCACTGAAGCGCAGAGGGGAGCTGCTGCCACAGAGTTAAGACCAAATTGCTAACGAAAGGTTCTACCATTTATAATGAACCAAACACACAATTCTTGGCCTATTTAATTACTTTCCAACCACAAGGTGCTGGTGTTAAGTGGATGAATACACAACTGCTTCCCACAACTCACTTCCCATCTCCCAACCAAAATTCTTAGGACAGATCCACAGGGTTTCAGTAATCCATTTCTACCGTTAAACCAGAACATCAGAATCTAAACAAGAGGGAAAATATGAAAAACAGTCCAAAAAATAACTTCACTAGAGGCAGTGGCAGGGAAATGAGAGTAAAATTCAGAGAATGTTTGTGAACTTTCCTGATATATCTGAAATACACAGATATTCAGCTATTTCAGATGTATCACAAACATTTGAGTTTTTGTAATATTCCGTTGAATGCATACTTTTGTATGGCTAGATCAAACTTACAAAATAAAGTAGTAAAATAGATGGCCTCATGGATGCTATTTTAGATTATAATTCATCTGCAGCAGATGGTTTAATTGAAACAGATTAAGTCACATGAACCCTGGACAGAAAACCAGGGCTTTTTACTACAAGAAGATGCACGTTTCACATACAAAATCACAGAGAGAACCTCTTGAGCAAAACCATAAAAATGTGTGACACTGGAAAATATTAGACAGCTCTAACATATAGCTAAGGGATCACATGAAATAACTGCCTGCATCTTTTAGTTTTGAACCTTGGTTGCACATGAGTCTGGCTGGTTCAGACTTCATTATTTTTATGGCCTCCGCTATATAAAGTGTTATAATGTATGTAACTGCCAGCTGTGTTTTATTTCATCACTAGAAAATGAGCCTTAAAAAAAAACCAACCAACTAAAAATCACACTTTTCCCCCATAAAGTTACATAACATTTCAAAAATGCCATAAATCTCCCTGGTCGTGTCATGCACGTGCGCCCCAGAAACGCAGTGCCTGGCTCTTTCCAAGCACCCCTGGCCCCAGAGAAAGGCTATAAATAGTTAAGTTTTTCAGCGAGAGGAGGAGGAGGTATGTTGTAAATGAGAAGCGAGCTTTTATTGTTTTGCATTACTTCAGCGCTGGATTCCCGATTTGTAACAAATTCCAAGGCTGCAGACTGCGGGCCCAGCCTGTGAGTAAGGCTGGCGGTGATTTACGGCAGGATAAAAACCCCTCCGTCCGCATCTCAGGAGCGCCCAGCGCAGCGCGGAATGCGCGGAATGCCGGGGCTGCAGGAGCTGAGGCAGCAGGGACACGAGCGCTGCTCCATCGCTTCCCTCCAGGCAGGAATGACAGGAATTCTCCCGGCACTGCCAGCCAGGCTCGCGCTCCCAGCAATGCGAGAATGGCATTTGCTGATTGCCCAACACATGCACCTCGCTCATCAACGCCTTACCTGGCCGGCGCATTCCACATCTGACTGTCAGAGCCGCGCAACCCCGGCAGGAATGTTTAGCAACAACTGCCGCTTGCCCAGTTGTCAAGGCAGCCCGGGGAGCAGCTGGCTCAGAGCTCCTGGCCTCAGAAAAATGCAAAGCACTTGTGTTTCTCCTCCTCCTCCTCCTCCTGCTGCTGCTGCCTCCCCACCCCCAGCCACAGAGAGCCTCAGAATCGGGGGAAGTGAAAGCAGCGCATTACAAAGAACGAGGGAACAATGCTGCAGAAATCGCAAGGTGAATACGTATGGTTTGCTATAAATAGTTAATCTGAGCTAATTCCTGTTACTTCACGCTGTACGAAAACAAAAGAAAACAAGAAACCCCATCTAATCGCGGCGGCTCTGGTGCAGATCTCCCACACAAACTGGAACAAAGGGGAAAACCGAGCGCAAAGTTTGAGCCAGGACACGGCTTTAGCGCACAGCGCTCAGCTCCACGAGGGACAGGCGAGAACAGACACTTACAGATGCGGGTTGAACATCCGACTCATTTTCGAGACGTGGTCGTTTTCACAGTCCAGCTCCTCGTCCCCTTGGTCCATGCTGAGCTTCCTCTTGCTGGGGCTGATGGGCGGGGGGCCCGTGCGGTGGTTGCTGAGCGCGGGGGACACGGGCAGGGGCTGCATTCGGGGCTCCCCTCTCAGCGCCGCTTCACCTGCCCGGGGAGACACACAGCGAGTCACCACCACGGCGACAAGAGCCAAAACCACCCGCTTTGGGAGCAGGCAGGAAAACCCCCCGACATTTCCCCAGAACGCGTGTGACGCGGTCGCGGGATGAACGAGGCATCGCAACCCGCACTTTGTGCTGGAACCGAGCGGGGAGAAGAGGCGGCAGGAGAGGGGCCGGCTCACCCCGCATGGTCCGAAAGGCTGAACTAACCCATCTCTGCCGCAGCTTTTTCACCCAGATTCCTCCCCACGGGCTGCAATCGCAGCGCCGGGCTGTGATTACCTCACTCTGCAAACCATGACTATTCACAGGGAAATCAGCTTTGTTCCTCTTCTTATGGTCGCGGTTATAAATTCCAGGGCTACAGTTGGCGTTAATGCCAAATATTCGGGATCTAAAACTGAATAAACGCTCAGATTCTCAGATGATTCCCTTTATAAAGAGCTGTCCAAAACAAGCTTGTCTGGTATATAACTATGCAAGGGAAAAATTAGGGGGGGAAATTGGAACTTGCTGATGCAAGTTTCAAGTATGTCCTTAAATGTCTTTCTCTATACTTAAAAACTATGTTTGGAGCGACAAACAAAAGACCACAATTCTTCAGCAGACAAATCATAGAAATGCTAATTTCCAACTGGTGGCAGACTGAGTAGATGGTAAGTTTTTATATAATCTAACACTTCCCAGAAAAAGCCATTCCCAGCATATGGGAGCTGTGTATAAATAATTCCAGCAATGATACAGTTGGCTGTGCTCAAACACACGGACAGATCGTTGCTAAGCAGGCATTAAAGCGTGACCACAGCTTTTCCCATTTCAATTAAATGTCTCGCTGCTCCTATAGCCTGAAGCACAGTGCTGCACTTCACCACGTAGGGACTTTACTGGAACTCACATCCTCACAGCCACAGGTCATATTTAGACCTCATAGGGATTTAAAGATGTTTAAAAAGTGCTTTTGGGGCTCCATCAGGGGCTTGGAGAGGAGCTAAATTAACCAGGGTTACCTATTCTGGTAATATCCCTGAAATAGCCGCTTTTGCTAGAGTTTAAAATTTGTATTTTTCCTACACTGCCAGAAGCATTTTGTTTTCTACACAGCCGTAATTTCCAGACCTAAAATTAGGCCCAAGTTAACTCCATCTAGAGCCCTGAGGTACCTGACAATGGAAATCTTTGTGTGCCACCACACATTTTCACATCATCACCGAGGCAGATGATTTATAAAATGCTGCCTTAATTCCACACACAACAAATAACATTTTGTTGGTAAAAGAAGGAGCGAGGAGAAAACCTCCTGAATGTTTACCAGTAAAAACAAGCATTCTGCCAATTTAGTCAGCATAATATAAACTAGCAAATATACGCTGACCTATAATACACCACAAGCCATGATTTCTATTAAAGAGTCTGGCACCAAATCTAAATAGGAACTTTCCATCTCGGCTCTAAATAGCAAAAACTGTGCCCTGCTGCAAATGCTCTGGGACAGACATCCAGAGCTCTCCTGTTCCAACCAACCAAACATTAATTGAGAAGCCCCCACAACCACCCAGTGCTTCCATCAGCACGACCTCTCAAGGAAATTGTCTTCAGATCAGTACATTTGTGCATTTTTCCTTCAGCCTTTGTATTTTGCCCATAGAAACCCCCACCTACAGAGTGTTCATATTCTAAATTTTCAAAGCAAACCACATCACACCAGTTCCTCTCGGTGAGGAATCCCCCTCGCTTCTGTCTTTGAAAAGGAATAATTTAAGACCAATGTCAGAAGATAAAAGCTTTCAGCACCTGAGGCTGGAGATTGTGTCCTCCCACCCATGCACACTCACTCTTCTCCCTGCAGTATCTCCCAGCCCTTCTGGGGACTCCAACACAAAATTCCACAACAGCAGTTACAAATTCCGTGTAGGCACCTGACTCCTACTGACTCCTGAGCAACTCCTGACAGGCACAATTTAAATACCCATGTAGAGCTAACTTGGGTGTTTACAGAACCCCAAAAATCTCCAGACATTGTTCAATTCAGTTAATTAGAAACTTGCCCTTTTCCCCCAGACAGAACCTGATACTATACAATAACCAAAATGGGATTTTTTTTATTTCAAAATTTAAAAATTCATTTCTTCTAAGTATGGTAACAACAGCATTTATATATTGATATCCAGATTGAGTATAAAATCTGATTAAAATGCTATTGTATGCTGGAAGACACCTATTTTAAAGAAACTTAGCAAAGAAAGGGAGGGCTTCTAATTAAAGCCCATCCAATTTGTTAATGCATTTTCCTGATTATGCAGGGAACACCAAGACCTTCAGCTAAACACACCAGGATCTGACCAGCACCACTGGGCCAGCTGGCCAAAATTAATCAAATTAACCAAACTTCGAACAGGTGGGAGCAGTGAGAGTCTCTTACAGGACGGACAGGACAGTTCAATTTGTACAGCCCACCCTGCCCCCTCCAGGCAGGAGAACAATGCCAAACAAGAGTCCAGATAACTGAGAAAATCAAGAGGAAAAATCTCTTTACATCGTTTAAAGGGATAAAATGCATATTCCACTGGTTTTCGACAGCACTGTGAGTCCTCATGGGGCCTGCACATTTGATTAGGGCTAAAACTGCTCTTCATTTAAATAGAATTCCTTCCCCAGTACTTTCCTCCTTACCAAACGTGAATTTAAAGCAGAGAGAGAGAAACCACAGAGGAGACTACGGCCCCAAATGCTGTTTTAGGGACTAGATTTGTCTCCCCCAGCTGACCACACTCCATGGAAACCAGACTCCCATCACACAGCTGGCAAGACAACACTCTGATAAAACAACTGTGTTTTATAAATTCCCCAACTCCAAACTCCCCAGGCTTCCAAATTCATTACTGTGACGGCTTGTGTCTGCCCTGCAACTGAGAGCAGAGATAGCAAACACATTTATTGTGCCTCTCATAATGCTCCTCTTTGTTTCAGTCAGCAGCTGGTGGAAGGCACTCCAGATCTGCTGCTTTCAGATACTTCTACTTACAACTATTCATACTAGTCCTTTTTTATTTTTTTTTCCCTCCTCCTCTCTCTTTTTTTATTAAAACTGTTGGGCAACATGATAAAGCACAGACAAGCTAAACAAAGATAACACCGTGACGTAGTGTCTGCCTATAGAGCAGCTCTGCTCTCGGCTGACACCAGCCCCTGCAGCCAGCAGGAATGTGCTTTATTTTAACCGCTTAGGAGCCTCAACTCAAAGTGCTTCGAATCAACACGTGCAAGCTACATGTTTGTCAGGCCAGCAGGGCCCTGCCCAGCCCAGCCCAGCCCCGGGACAGCTCTCTGGAAGCAGTGGATGTCCAGCTCTGCTTGCCTTTCTCCGGCCAGCGGGAGCCGCGGCCCCACTGGAATGTCCACGCAAGGCAAACACCACAACAGCTAAAGCCGTGTTTTCACAAGTGTGCGCTGGACAGCGAGACACCAGAGGAGTCTGAGATGTGTCTGAGAGCTCCAGGAGTCACCAAAGACTGGGAAAAAAAAAATATATATATACACTACTCTGGCAGCAAGCTTCCTTCCTGTGAGCCGGCGACTCGCTATGGGCTGCGCGGAGCCGGGGCTGCCGTATCCGATCCCCCTCCCAATTTCCTCTCTCCCGCTGGCTGCCCTTAATAATGCAGAAAGTCTGAGCATTAATTACTACCCAGAAATGAAAGGCTTTGTCTTGCCAGCTGAAGACTGACACGATGCAGACCTTAGACAGGTTAGAATGAAACCCCTCAAAAGAAAATCGCGGCAACTGCCCTCGCCCACTTCACTTTTCTGCATCTGACAGATGGATTTATTCACAAGAGTGAATTCCTGACAAGTTTATTAACTTTTAGGGGAAAAAACCAAACATTTAAAATTCCTCAGTTGTGGTGTTTGTCATGAGGGTCCTCACCTTTAAGGTCTTGGATTGAATTACCATGACCTCAGGCCACTCTATTAATTAAAAACCATGGGCAGGAGCATTTAACAGACTTTAATTAAAGGGCATCACACCTTTAATTACCTTTTCCAATACCTGCAGACAAAGTCTCATTAGTGAACGCAGTTGCCTCATGTTCTTAAGGCCAAATTCCCAGGAATGAGTAGTACATGGAGATCTTCAAGGGCAGTTTTTTTCTATTGATTCAAGATCAAAAGTTATTTTCATGGCATATGCTGAAAAGCCAAGATCTTCACAAGAGCAATACAGATGTGAAAAGGATATTATAAAATAAAATTTATTTTATCTTCTATCCCTATATTCTAAAAAACATTAGGAGATTAAATAACAAATAGATTGGAATGAATTTCAAACTATTGCATGTTTTATTCCACTGTGGCAAACACAGAAGCCAGTCTGTGCCAACATAAATTGGGATAAATGGCACAGAAATTCCAATTCATGCACCCAAAAAAAAAAAAAATCACATGATTTGAGATATCAAACACCAAGCAGGGAAGTCACCACAAATTACTCAATTCAACAAGTCATCAAAACAAGTTATCAACACAGAATTGCAATGCAGCACCAGAGTCCCTGGGCAGATGTTGCCAGCTGCCTGCTTTGGGTGTTATTTCACCTCACACTGTACAGTGGGAGAGGACTGATAGCCCTGGCACTGGGAGATTCCCCAGGAATCAGATCTGTGTGAAACAGGCTGCAGGCAATCTTACAAGTGTGCAGTTCAAAGCAGATTTGCTTCACTTGCTCGACCAAAGACAACGAATTAATCCGTTCATTCTCCTCAGGAGGAAATCCTTGGTCACCGTGAAGGACATCCCAAGAATTACAAATTATACTATTTACATCATTGCTGAGCACTTCTGCAGCCCCCACTCAGACAAACAAACAAACAAACTCCCTTATCCCAAAAACCAGCATTCTGCACCACTGCTTTATTCCTGGGTTGCTTCTACACAAGATATGATTTAAGATGAGCTTAAATAAGACTTAATTCTGGGAAGTAGTATATCAAACCCTGTAAACAGAGTCACAGTAGTCTGTATTTCCTTTAGAGTACATTAAACAGGCCTATCTGGAGAGCATAATAAAACAGCAAACTGCAGAACAACAAAAAATTAAGTATTAATGGCAACAGCCTGATTAAAACATGCTGCTAAGAAGTCAGATCTTGGAAATATTCTTTATTATAATTGATAGATTTCTTCCAGCAGCCAACTTACTGATTCCTTTATCTGACACATATTTCACTGACTTTCTGCTAAGATAACAAAAAGCTAATTTAGGAAACCAGAAAGTCACATACACATGTGGAGAAAAATTGGCAAAAGCCTCTTCTCCTCCGTTTACAAAACACATGAAAAGCACTTACTCCTGGAACCAAGCTCTGGCTACCACTGTGCAGAGATTTGCACGCCAGAAGACCCATGGCCAAAACCAAAATACAGTGATTAAAGTGACTGCTCTGTGCTGGCTCCTCCAGCTGCCCCTGCCTGCCAAGGAGGGACACGTTATGCTCCACGCTGCAGGCAGGGACATAAAATAGTGACCTCTGCATTCAATCACCTCCACCCACTTTCCTCCTCTTTCCTTCAAAAGCCTCACAAAGGAGCCAGAATGTGGTACAGCAGCATCACTGGCAGCCTGCAGCAGGCTCACTTGGGGATGCTGCCAAAAATATACTGTTAATCAAAATTAGAGATGATTTCTACTTAATAGGTCTTGAAAATGCTGTGTTGTGTACCAAAAACCACAGTGCAACAGGCAGAAAATGGCAAATTTGCCTCCCCTGAGCCAAAATTACCCTATTTGCTCCTTGGAAGGTACTGTGAAAAACTGACCACTCCTCTTAAATTCTCTCTCATCACAGTGCAAAAGCACAGCTGTACAAAAAACCACTGCTACATCAGCTGTCTTCGCTGGGGAACTGCTTCAGTTCCACAAACTATTTCACAAATACAGAAGGTTAATAAAAAGCCTTTGCTGAGCATTTCAACAATGGCTGAAAAACTCTCTCTGCTCTGCTAAGCAGGTACCAGCTGAGGGAGTCTCCTTGGTGAGCAGGCAAGGATTGATGGCACGGGAAGAAGGAGGGCAGCAGATTTGCCACGGAGAAAGCAGGATGGAATAAATTTTAATGCTGTGGTCTGGCAGAGCTCCTTAATATTTCCTCTGTCAAACTGCAGCTTTCACACCTCAGCAGTTGTGACTGTGAGGCTGTGTTCAGTCCCAGCCCAACAATGAACTCAGGCTCGGGTCTAACTTTAGAGCATGAGATTACCTCATAAATTTGCAGCTCTCACTTGAAGATAATGTCCCGTTTAGGTAACTCTTACAAAACTCTGAAAAAAGTGTTCCTTTTTCTGCTGGGAGTACCTGTACTCGTGCAAACTGTGGCTAAAACAAGATTCCAGTTATCTGGCAGGCAAGATTTGGATGTAATCAATCCTAAACTACGCTGATCTCCACATAAATAACACCAGGGCTGTCTACAACACTTGTTAACATCAATGTCAAGAAGGGATTTCTCTGTGTTCCAGCCATAGGATGGGTTTGTGCCCAAGGAGCAGGGCTGCTCCCCAGGAGCACTCCTTGGAGCCTCTGTGCCAGCTCTCCCAGGAAAAACCTGCATCAACCAGCTAAAGTCAGTTAAGAGGGACTAAAACTTAGCACAATTATCATTTAGTGCTTGCTCAGAGAAGAAAACCAAGCTCTGGGCTAAGCCCAGCTACAGAGTCCAGCCAAGGGCAGCAGTTTGGGCATCCCAAACACAGGAGGGGAGAAAGGAAGACAAAGGGAGAAGAACCATCTACATTTGCTGCAGAAAACAGTAAACTCCATGTTCTTTTTTGCTTAGCAAACGTGACATTCCTCTTCACTGGGCAGCAAAAGACACCTGTGGTAATGTGATTTTATTGGAAATTTAAAAACATTGTCAATAAAATTTTTTTTGTGAATGAAATATAATTAAGGCAACATGTTAAAGATGTCATTTCCCAAATCAAAGGTGGTTTCAGATCTAGGTGATCTTTTTTTTGTCACCCAATCTGTGAGCCTTAAATGACTTTGCTACATAAAAGATGGCAAAGCTAAACTGATCAAAGGCCAGCCTGTCTTTCAGCTGAAACAATCAAAGCCAGACCTGCCATCTATTCCAAAAGTAAATCAAAGTCACAGCAAGGTCACAACAGAAGAAATTGTTAGACTGGGGGCTAAAGCAGTATTTCAATGCACTAAATCCTACCTTAGAGCTGTATTTTCATGGGATGGCAAAGAGAGACAAATTCAATTTGTGAAAGCTCAGATTTGAGTAATTCCCCCTGAAGAGAAAATATTTGCTACCCTCCCTCTCTGTTTGTTTTCTGATATTGTTTCTATCAGTGGCTCCTCAGGTTTAAAACACCCCCTCTGCTCTGATGGCCGATATTCCATGGATATGGTCCTGGAACATAAATTAAATTCCAGGTATTCAGTGTCCCTTGTGGATCTGAACACAATCAGGGTGTTCTACAGCAACCACGCTTCAAACATTAATTCTGAGATGTTCACTTGCAATGGGGTCATATTAAAAGTAAATCCAATAAATTGTGCACTCTTTCCTTCGTTAAGGGTTTGAAGCAAAAGGTGCAACAGAGAGGTAAAAAAAATATTCCACTTATTTCAACTGGAGCCTATTTTTAGCAATGCTAGAAGCTTTTATTGCAGTTTAAAATAAACATGCTCTGAACACCTTTTCTCACATTATTCTCCTTTGCTACATGTGGAAAAATTTGGAACATCAAGAACATGAGCTTTCTAAAAGAGCTGTGAAATCTGATATTGCACTTTCCAGCAATGTTTCTTTTATTCCCATTTTACTTTTCCCCATATTCCCTACCTGGAAGGTAAAATGGCCCTCAAGAGAGGCTAGAAATACTTTAAAATACCAACAGAAAAGCAGATGTGTTTAAAATGTTAGTAAAAGACATGCACAGGTGGGTGCTGCCTTTGGGATGGATCTGGAATAAAGCAGGGTCACTCTGCTGGGTGCCAGTCCCCAGTGCCCATTCCCTAAGGGGATCCCTGGAAGTTGCATCCAGGTGACCAAATTCTCTTCCTAAACCACAGTGAAATGAGGAAAAGAAAAAAAAAAATCCCATTTGGCCCCACAAACACAGGAAAAAGCTGGATTTCCACTTTGGTTTTGGTACCTGGTGGCAGCCTCAGGGGCTCCCATGTGAGGGACACGGAGCCCCTCTGGCCACGCTGGACAGAATATCCAAGATTTTAATCCACTGAGTGGCAGAACAATTCCAAGCCATCTCCCACAAAGAATCCATTGTGGAGAACAAAATCCCTTTGTGTCAGGACGGGCTCCAAAATCCCTTGTGCCGAGGGAGCAGTGACAACTGCGCGGGGCACTGGAGCCCTGTGAATCCTCAGCAAACCACAGCAGCCATTCAGAGGGAAACAAGATCGTCTTTTCAGCATGCTCTGGCCATGGAAAACGAGCAGGACGTGCCAGTTCCTCGTGTGCAGGGCTTTGCTGAGGCTGAGAGAGGGCCCAGCCACTGCCTCAGACAGTAAAACAGAGCAAATCCAGCTCAGCACAAGCCTTACAGGGTGGATAACAATGGACCTTCAATCCTTTGTTTTATTCTGAGACACACCTCAACACTCCCTCAGATGCTGCTCCCATGCAGTGTTTTAGTAACCAAGAACTTGTGAAGGCTTCTAGAAGAGCCCGGAGAACAACACAGATCATGAGATTCAGAGGAAAGGATTCCATATAACTTCTCTAGGGTTATGGGTGCTGGTATAAAGAAACATATAAAAACCTAAAATATCACCGTTGTTCCTGTCAAGACTGCCTTCCAAAACAAACAGGCACACGGCCACCACTAAGGAAAAAGATGTTAATTCTGTGCCTCTGACACAGCAGTTTTTAATCCTGGGTTCATGACACACAACTACATTAATTTTACTGGGGGGAAAAAAAGACTGTGAAGAGATGTACAGAAAAATTTTAGGGAACCAGAGAGCACAAAAGCTTGAAAACTGTTGCTCCACTAGAAGATTCAGCTGTGAAAAAGCTGGTAGCAGAGAATGAATTCCTGCCCCAGAGGACTGAAGGTGGTGGATGTGAATTCAAACACCCCCAACCCAGCCCAGCAGCAGCGCTAGGATTGCTGGAGGCTGTCCCAGGGATAAAAGGGAGCCAGTGCCGTGGTGCTGGGGGATGGATGGCAGCACTGCCCAGCTCAGAGCCCGGCTGTTTATTTCACAAGCAGGAGGCTGGTTTACGGGGCCAAGCCGCAGGGTCACTCCAAATCAATGTTCTCTCCAAGGGGAAGCGAAGGCAGGGCAGATAGAGGGAGGGATTGTGTTTGCTACCAAGAAATTACTGGGCAGCCTTTCTCACAGTTTTCTGGGCACTGAGGACAGGTTTTCCAGAACTCCTGGAAAAGCAAGAACAAGCAGAGGTTCTTATTTTTGCAGTTATCTTGACAGTCATGGGGTTGGAAGGGGTGAGCAGTACCAAAGTTACACTCTGCTGCTCTAAGACATTTAATCAGGGCTGTGTCTTCCTGCCCTGTGCCTACCAGCTCTTAGCCAAAGCTCCCTTTTGACAACAACTCCAGGCTCCTTCTCTGTTTATTTCAGAGCTGCAGAAGCAACTCAATCCTGACAAAACCCAGACAGGGAAGTGCAGATGGGTTGGTAAAACAAAGGTAACAAAAAAATCTCAGCTGTGTGTTTGTGACCCACCCCTCACATCACACTATCCCCACAGGAGCCAGAAACTGAACCTCTCACTGCATTACTGTGATACCATTCCCCAGTGAATTACCCGTTAAATCATCCCCCATCTCACTTGGAAATCACTTCTGCAGATCTCTACCCCCTTATCACACGTTTGAGATGTTCCACCCCATAATTAAGCAGGGGCTGTATCAACTGTGAAGCTTTCAATGGAAGCAAACAGCAACGCTGGGGGCAGTGAGACACTGCATTATTAATTAAAAGGTTTGGAAGCATTTCTTCAGGTCATAAATGGGCCCAGCCTGGCTTGCACTGCACGAGCACAGCTGGACTGCTGTTTCATTAAGTCTCTTATCCCAACTCATCCTCCAGAGAGAATATAAAAATTAACTGCCAGCATCCTGGGCACATTCCTTTTATACAGCTCAACAGGCTCTGATCTAAGGGAACAGAGCTGGGGAGGTCCTGTGGCTCACACAGGGCAACTTCAAACTCTTCCCAGCATTGTCTGTAAGGGCTCAATCCTTTCATCAGCTAAAAGAACTGAACTGTATCCACTGAAAGAGATTCCACCACCTCAGTTTGGGTGGGGTCCCACTACAGAGGGACCAAAGCCACAATATTTTGGTGCAAAAGCTCCTCTTTCCCCTCCATGACTGCTGAGCACAAAGCAAGGATCAAGTCCATACAGCAGCAGTCCAAGCCTCATTGTTTTGATCTGCTTAGCTGATTAATTGCATATTTTATCTGCACATCTCAAACGGGTAAAAGCAATTTTCTTTAGTAAGAGGTCACGGTAAGGTTTAGCAGCTATGGCAAAATATTCCAGCTGAGGCACTTGGAATGCTGCTGCCAGCTTTATCCCAGACTTCTGTGAATTCAACCACTTACAGCTCTTTATTCCCCACTGTAAATAAGGATAACACTCACTGTTTGTTTCACAGGGGTGGCTAAAAGTTGAATTAACTGGGCTTCTGTGAGAGCAAGGATTCTGCAGAGAGGATTAAAAATATATGCAAATGTGAGTATTAAAATGTTTGTTGTCATACTTGTTTCTAAATGCACCAATTGAGAAACACTTGAACTCAAAGGGGGTAGTGTTCAATTTACTGTACTGCAAAGGGAAACTCAGAACTCGGCTGTTAAGGCAAATGTAATGTACCTCAAAGCAGTTAAAACCTTAGATACTTGGACTTTCAAGGGTTTTTAAAGAAAGATAACTTATTTTTAATTTTTTTTTTTTTGTTTTGAGGTGAGTTAAATACATGGATTATGTAACATCAGTGAGAGAAGCATTTCCGAAGACACAGAACCCAGCCAAAGGCTCTGTAAACACCCTTGCAAATGCTGGAATTCCTATTTTTGCCACCTTTGGTATTAAACAGCTCAGTGTGATGCCTAGAGCAGGACAAGAGCAGAGTGTTCACCTCTGGAGCTGCAGCCCCCGGGTTTGGAGTGTTCAGCAGGAAAAGTGTGCACGTCAGCATTCCCCCAGCTGGCCCGAGGAGATTTAATTCACGCCAACCACAGAGTGGCTGCGAGAGCTCCGAGATGCCACAGCAGGAAAACTGCAGGGTGGGGGTTAAACAAGCACCAATGCACACCAGATGTCTGAGGAGGACATCTAAAAAAGATCCGGAGCATGAGGAAGAATATTAAAAAAAAAAATAAAATCCCCTTCAGTGCCATAAATATTTATACTAAATCCAAGGAACTGGCCGAGTTCAAACTTGTCCTATATGAATCATACAGCACTTCCTTCACCCAGTCTTCATTTCATGTGTCCTGGATAAAAGCACTGCAAAGGAGGTGCCACAGTTGTGTCAACTTCTTTTTCTATAAGCTAAGAGCACTTTTTGTCGAGCTGCCTTAGAAGATGTTGCTTTCCAAAGAGTATAAACACAACAACTAAACAGCCCTATTTTTCTTGGCTAGCTCTTATGTGGCACTCACTGATCTTCCTAGATGATTTAGGTTCATAGAAATAATTCCTTTTGCCTGAACAACTTTAATTTTCATTACAGGGCCATTTAATTACAATTTGCAGAGCATCACAGAGGAAACAACCCCAATGTTGTAATCTGGAGCCAAGAAACCATAATTCTCTGCTCTGAAAGTGTCCAAACCTGCTACTGTCACAAATGTCTTAATTTACTTCCAGAAGTGAGACCTACTAAACTTTTAGCAGTTAAATAACAAAATTGGAGGGTTCAATACCATCTCTAAAGTGTGACCACGGTGTGTTGATGCAGTTTGTAAAAGAAGTAAATACCCACTCATTCCCAAAAGAACTACAGCTACTCAGAAAGATCCATTTGGCAGCTTTGGGTTTCACTCTTCTCATGCAAAAGGTGGCTGGGCTGGGCACTTTGTAGATTGTTACTACAAAAGCTTATTGCCAATCTTCCAGTCTGGGATTTTGAGTTAAAACAAAACATAATAAATGTTCCAAATTGGCTTATATTGCCATAGAGCAGTGCCATTCCCACCCTGGGCAAAAAAAAAAAAAGAAAAGATTATTTACTAAATCTCTCTCACATCTAACTACAACTCATATTTAAAGGAAGAAAAAAAAAAACCAACCAACTATTTCTGCATGCTGAGAAATAAATATTGAACCTCACAAAGCAGCAAAGTGCAGTGCTGAGAGGTTTCCATGCCTGCCCTGTCAAATGGGTTTCCAGGAAAAACTACTGCTTTTTAAACACAACCGGTTCCAAACTTTTCCTGGGAGAGCAAATGTATTTCCTGGAACCTGCTAGCAACGTTTGGAAGAATAGGAGGAAAGTTACACACTGCAATGCCTGGTTCTCACAGCTGACAGGGAACACTCCAAACCGATGGGGAGTGAAAAGGAAAATGTCTTTAAATAATCAGAGACTCTTGTAACAACGGGAATTAGGAAAGGACGGGAGCCAGGGGTTTTGTGAGGGAACTGAGCTGGCACCACCCTGCTGAAGGCAACTTCCCTTCCTCCCTGTGTGCCACAAAGGCTGCAGCATTCCCCTTTATCCCAAATATCACCTGCCTCCATCCATGAACACCACATTGTGGATGAGCTTTTCCTCCAAAACCAAGATGAGGCACAAAGCATCCCACAACACTTTCAGGGGAAAAAGCTGGACCACACCAAGTGTTACTATGTTTGACAAGTTCTTGCTTTTAACAGTAGCAACAACAAAGTTTAGAAGAAAAGGGAAATTAAGTTTTACTTAAAAGAATCTGATGGCAAACAGTGCCATGAAATTTAGGCAAGGAAACATTCTAAACTCTTGTTTAAAAAAAATCTGATACCAACCAGTGCCGCGAAACTCAGATAAGGAACGACTCTAACCTCCGTTTCACACTTTCGTCCCCACCACCCATATTTCTGAGATTTAAGGACTGCCATTCCTATTAAAACAAGGTCTCTGAAGATGTTTGATGAAATCCCATCACCTCACCGAGGTTTCTGGGTGACTTTTTCTCTGGCTGGAGCCCATGCTGTGGTGGTGCCGGGTACCTCAACTTCACCAAAGTTGCACAAGAAGCTGCACTGAGATGTTTCTTAACAAGGAATGACCTTTTCTAAGGGAATGGCCTGAAGTTGCATCAGGGGAGGGTTAGGGTGGAGATCAGGGAAAGGTTCTTCCCCCAGAGGGTGCTGAGCACTGCCCAGGCTCCCCAGGGAATGGGCACGGCCCCGAGGCTGCCAGAGCTCCAGGAACATTTGGGAACCACTGCCAGAGATGCCCAGGGTGGGGGTATTGGGGGGTCTGTGCAGGGCCAGGAGCTGGACTGAATGATCCTGGGGGTCCCTCACAGCTCAGGATATTCTGGGATTCTGAGAACTGAAGTCCCCCAAGCTCGCCTTACCCTACAATCAGTGCCAGACTACTCCTGCTACCAAGACCCAACCTCTTCCAGCTCCATCCATCTGTGACATGAGGTTTACAAGTGGACAGAGAAAACCCTAATTAAGAGCTCAACTGCCTGATCAGTGCCCTGGAGGATCCATCTCCCCCCATCCCTCCCAGGACACAGCCCAGCGCTCTCCCAGCTCCACGCACCGCCGAGCCCACTTGTGGGGACAGGCTGAGAATGAGAACCTAAAAAAAGCTGTGAGATGAAGCACCGGGGGCAAGCTGCCCCCAGGAAACCCAGAGGGAGCCTCTGGTGGCACCCGAGGTGTCTGCTCCTGCCCCCCAGCCCCATCCCACAGAGGCAGGGATGAACAATGCCCCTGTGTGTGCAGCTATCCGTGCTCGTCTGGGGAGCAATTTCCAGGGAGGTGATACAGGCTGCAGGGAAAACTGGCTGGCTTTAAAGAAGGAATTCGACCCCAAACCCCTCACGGTTCTTGAACACTGAGGAAGTATAAAGCCATTTTTGTAAACACTCCTCCAGGAACTTGTGTTCACCGCTACCTCACACTATTATCAGCGAGAAATTATAGGCTCTGTCCTGCTGGATTATTGTTAGTGTAAACAACTTTGCTAAATTGCTTGGCACTCTGTCTGCATGCAGCATGTTCAAACTCTGTAGTCTATTCAGCCAAAATCAAATATAAAGGCCCATCTGTATTAAACCTCAAGAAGAAATTAATAGACAACTATTTTCATGCAAAGCAGATATTTAAAAAAGGCAAAGCCAATACATATGGATGAACTTTTTCATTCATAATTTCAGATGCCACACAATGAAGGCTGTTGTTTAAGCTTTATTTTTTCTCTAACAGCTCTCCATACAATACAGTGCATTGTTCAAACTCTGGAGCAATTTAAGCTTTTTCAATGTCTCCTAAAATCCCTGGATTTATATCCAAAGAGACCTGGCACTGTAACAAATTTGACTTGTGAGTAACAAGTTACAGCCTTTAAGCAAATTGCTCATTAACACAGAATTCAACTTACTGCTACAAACCTCACTACCTTTTATCTCAGGAAAAAAAAAATATGCTGCCTATCTTATCTACTGAAAGCTGTGGGATAACACTCTATTATATTTGGGTTTTTAATTTCCTTGTTTGAGTTCTCAGTACAAATGCTGAACTAGCATCCAGGGTGAGAACAACAGAACTCCAGGGGGAAAAAAAAAAAAGGTTAAGTATGACCTAAATCTATCCTGCCTTTGATGAACGAGGAAAATAAACTGAATTTTGATGTCAGTCCTGAAGAGGATATTCCCAACTTCATGCTAGGAGGAAATGAGTAAGAAAAGCCCAACTGTGAAGCTGGGGCTCTTTGTTTTTATCCTGAAGATGAAAGAGATTGAAAAAGCAAAAGCCACAGAATGTTCTATAAATGGGGAACATTCTGTAGGTGCATCTTAATTTACATGGCTTTGAACAGAAATTTTACACTGCACTACAAATAGGGACACTTAATTCGCCGTGAAGGAGATTCTTATCCAATTCTTAGCAGATTAGTGCTAAAGTCATTTTATATATTTAGAAACTAACCCAAACTTTGGAGTTAATAGGAGAAACTGATGTTAAAAGGCAGAGAAAAATGCAAGGTCAGCAGAGAGAGCTGATGGAAACTCTTCTTTAGAACTTAAGAAAACACGATGCATTTCATTAAAAAGCAAATGAAGTTAGCAGAATCTGTGCCTCCGATAGCAAACATCTGAAGTGGCCTTTTGGGGGAAGACAGACACATTTTCAGGATGCCTTGCAGTGCCCTGAGAGGACACCCAGCTCTGCAAGCCAAGGAACACTCCAGCATTACAGGAAGTCAGTGAAATAATTATGTAATATGCCACTAACTAATGAAAGCTGTCCTGAAACCAAAAAAAGGGGTGTTTTTCTAGAAATCTGGATCCAATTTTCTTCATTAAAAAAAAAAAACCAGAAAAAGCCCCAGTCTCCTGGACTGTCCAGAGAACTCTGCATAACTATTTTGAGTGCTCCAAGTCTCGTAACACGCCTGGGGGATTTCTTAGCATCTTATATTGCATTTCTTTATCCCTCTCCCAGCACAGCAGTTCCAGCCCTGAGAATGCATCAATAACCCAGAGCATCTGAAACTGGGAGAGAGAGAGAGAGGAAGGAAGGCAGAAATCTGCCTTCCAACACACCACCACCATCTGCACACTCCCTGGGATAAACAACAGAATGAAACAAATCTGCCTGGAGACTGCACCTCCTCATGCATATTCCGTGGGAAAACCAGGAGCCAAAACTCGCTGGACAGCCCTGGAGTGAAAGAGCAGCATCACCTGTGCTCTGTTTTGTTTAACTCTGAGCACTCCATTACCTCACACACCGGGGCTCAGAAAGAATATCGAGCTGCAGTTAAGTGAGTTTGCTCCACAAAACGAGATGCAGATGTTCCAAGGCCTGAATACCTGCCCGGATCAAGTGCCTGTCATTTGATAGGAAGTGCTGGGAATGCCAGGCTGCCTCAGAATGGTGCTGCTCCCTGGCCTCTGCACCTCAGCGAGGGCTCCCAGGAGCTTCCTGATGTCCCTGAGCTCATTAGGAAGAAAACAATGATATGAAAGCACTCCTCGTTAAACTGGCCATTGTTGATCACTGGCAGCAATGTTGACTAGAAGAATATCAGATGTATTCACATAATGATGAGCATCCAGATGCCAAGGCAACAATTCTCCAATTATTATTATTTCTTCTTTTCTTTCCTATCGCACCAAATATATTACAATATATTACTGGAAATTTGATCATCACTAATACAACTCACTTTCCATTGGTGAGGACTGAACAATCCCATTTGAATGATTTAAAAATTTTCCTTCACTGGGGAGGGAGACAAAACTCAAATGCCTTCTTCACGCAACTTGTTAAAAAAACCACCAACTCATTGAAATTCAGATTTTCCTCCAAAAGCATCAGCTGGATTTGAGACTACCATGGGGCATCACGGGGGCTCAAAACTAGTAATAAGATTAAGAAAACCCTCAAAAGAATATGAATTATCAGTGTAAAACAACCTCCAGGAAAGGAAATGGCTTTATTCTGGGCTTCAGAGTTATGGACCTCCTTTCAGAAACTCTCTTCCCTCATCTCTGGTTATAATCCTTTTCCTGGCTGTTTTAATTACATGAGCATGCAGAAATTTCCAAGAGGCCACAAAGGCACCTCTAGAGATCATCTAGAAACCTCCTGCTCAAAACCAGCCTCATCCAGGGTGGGATGCTCAGGGCTCCAGGTGGGATTTGAGTATCTCCAAAGGTGGAGACTCCACGACCTCTCTGGAGAACCTGTGCCAGTGTTATACCAACCTCACAACAAAAAATAAAAGAGAATCACCCCGTGTTTGAGAAAACAGCCAACCTCAGGTCAGGTTCCACCTGCAGAGCTAAACCTGCAGCACAGCCTCCCTTCGGAACAGCTAATGGGAGAACTTCCACATCTCCCATTCCCAGCCCAGCCCCAGCAGAAGCACACTCTGCTGCCCACAAGGCAGATCCCTCTGTGTTATCACCATTTGCCCTCTTCTCCCAGACCTCCAGAGAGGATGGCAAATTCAGAAATGTGTTTAACAACCTAAACAGCACCTGGACACTGTTTCCATGCTGGAATCTCCATGGCTGGACCGTGATCATGAATGGCACAGTTTAGGAACAGAAGGAGATGAAGACACAGCTGAGGTTCTTGGGAGGTTCCAGCCCCTCCCAGCCAGAGAAGACTCTCCAGGGCTGGCATTAACTCAGCAGCCTGGAGCTCACAGATAACAAATTGCTATCTGTGACTCTTGCTGGGCAAGTAAAAGCAGGACTCCTCTCGGGATGCAAATTACACTCCTCTGCTCCACGTTGAACTGAAGGGTTGCCAAATGCTCATGGTGGAGCAACTTTTCCTGTTTCTTAGGTACCAGCACATCTCTGATCCACAGGCTGCAGCTGCGAATCCAACAGTTCCAGTGCCACAGGTGAAAGAGTAAAACCACCAGTAAACTTCATAAAACACTACTGACACAGCTCACCAGCATACCAACCATCTCAACAAACAAAAACAAATGTTTCAAGAGAGAATCTCATGGAATAAGGAGCCCATCTCTTGTGGCCTCCAGGCCCACCTTTCTTTCCTCGGAAATTTCAAACCTGCTTTCCCATCACACAACGTATTTGTATCTTATCCTACATCTTCCAAAGTACTTATCAGGAATGCATCAATTTATAAGTAGTTCAAGTGTGGCCTTCAATAAATCCTAATTAACTGAGTTTGAGAGGGCATTTTGTTGTCAATATAGTAACTACTGCAACAGTGTCCCTGGAAAGACAAGATCCACCACTGCTGACACAACTCACTTATAAAATAAATACTATGGCAGAGGCCTGGAAGATCAGTAGGCATCTCTGAAACACCCTTTGAGTTCAGAGCAGATGTTGCCAGTGTTTATACTTTTTAAACCATTGGGATATAAACACCTCACTATAAACACCACTGAAGTTTTGCTTTTCTTTTCTTCATTCTGTGTGTGTTTATTTTAGTGTTAAAAATGTTAACTTCCAGAATAAGGAAAATAGCAACAGATGTCTAACCTAAACAAAAACTGCTCCAGTAGAGCGTATTCCTTAAGCTGTTCTTTTGCTTTTGAACCATTAAAGCTAAGATCTGGTTAAATAACAATTACTGGACAAGAGGGTGGGGGAAAAAAAAGGGGGCTGGAAAGAAACTTCCATAAATATTAGGCATAATTACAATGAATTGAACTAATGAGCCAAAACTACAGATCAACAAAACTCAGCCAACAAAACACTCAGAAAGATGTATTATGTAAATAAAGCTTTGCATAAAATTCCACGGTGTTCACCAGAAGTTATCAATTGCTTCCAAAGAAAACACTAATTACTGAAGAGAGCAGTGAAAAAGTTAATGGATCCTGAGAGTTGTTTTTCCTTTTTGGTTTTCTTTTAAACTAGTTTTCTTGCTCTAACAAAGAAAGCAGGACATAAGAAAGAAGTTGGGAATTCAACTCCATTGAACCCCAGCTCTGTATTGTTCAGCTCAATCTCCTGTAAAAGAGCTTTCTTCAAATGAATATATACATATTTGTGCAAGAAAGAAAAAGAAGGAAAAAAGGAGAAACAAAGATATGAACAGTACAACAGGGAGCCCCCTCCACTTCCTGAAGGGAAGAAATGTGGCCGTGCTGGGTTAGGGGACAGAAAAGACTGTTATTTCCAAAGTGAGATTCAGCTGCCTGTGTTCTGGCCTGGCCTTTTTCTGAGCAGTGCGAACAGAAATCTCCTTGGCCTGTGCATGCTCCTCATTGTTCCTTTCCTGACAACTCCAGCAAGTTTATTTTCCAAACGAACATGGAAAACGTTCCTGCTGAATCAGAAAAAAAAAAAAAAC
>VZRR01004305.1:127391-157919 GCA_013398015.1 Oreocharis arfaki
AAAAATCAAACGGAAAGAAAGAAATCCCTGCCCTGAAACAAAGCTCTGACAACAGCCCGCGGGGCGTCCCGCACCGGCGATCTCCAAAAACATCCCCGCTGACAAACAACAGCGAGCACCGCTCGGCGAAGGGATCCATCCCTCCCCCTGCGAGGGCACCATGGATTTCCCGTGGAGAGGCACCATTACCTTCGTAGCACAGGATGCCGATATTGTTGTTCATCTTGTCCAAGTACTGGTAGTTCAACAGGTCCATCCTCATAAACAGCATTTATCGGGCTGGCGGAGAGGAGCGGCTCCGGGAGGGGGAGGCGGCCGGGCGGACGGTGCCGAGGCGCTCCCGGCTTCCGAACTCCAGCAGAGGCCCAGCCTGGAGCGGGTCGGGAAGGGGGAGCGGGCTCCGAGCGCTCTCGCTCCACTGCCAGCCCGCCGAGGGGAACGCGCTGCGGGGCGGGAGGGGGCGTGCGGGGTTCTTCCCAGTTTTTAANGTTGAGGGGCCTCCTCCGGGCACGGGCGGCAGCACGGCAACTTGGGGGACGGATGCTGATCTTGCTGTTTAAAACTAATTCTGCCTCTCCAACGCCTGTTTCACCCCCACCAGCACGGCCTCAGTGCCTTACAGCCAGAAGTAATGCGGTTCTACAGCAAGAGGACAGACCAGCAGCCATGGCATCGCAGGATGGCATCGCAGGAATGATAAATGGAATCACAGGAATGAGAGAGACAATTAAAATTAAAGGCGTGAGGCAGTGGCCATTTCCTCACGTACAGAGTTCTTACACATATATATATATACAGTTTTAAAAGGCTTCTCTCCATGCATGTAAACAGGCATCGCGCACATTGCTACAATTCCACCAGGGCACAGCCAGATCGGATTTTTCAAGGGCTATTAGTGGTTAAACATTCTGGGCTCTGGATCTTTAGCAGCTGCCAAAGCTCCGGTTGAGATGACAGCAGTGATGGAGACTGGCGCTGCAGCTCTCTCATCCCAGGATGTGGGCTGCCCTGCTGCAGTCCCCGACTGGACCACAGAGGCTCTGCCTGCTCAGACAGATGTGTGCGACTCATCCTGGGAGGGGCACAACATCTGCGAGGGTGGCAGCATGTGCCAGCCGAGTGGGCACGGGTTTGCATTTCCTGCGGCTGAGCAGCACCTGAAGTCTGGGGCTGATACAAAAAGAGAAGTAAACCCTGGGGAAGTTCGCTCCAAGAGAAACAAAGCTAATGGAATCCTAATTTTCCGTCTGCCGTCTTCAGCTTGGAGCACAGCTCATCCCTGCCCGTCTGGGACAGGGAATCTTCATGGTACACACAAGGACAGATGGTGAGAAGAGTAAAACACTTTCATTTGCACCCTCTGCTAGAGAAGGGGAAGGTAGGACACGAGAGAGGCAACTCACCGAGTGACATCTTGTGATGGCGTTTTGGGAGTTACTGCTTGAATGCTCTGGGCATTTCAGTGAGAACAGGTAGCTTAAATTTACTGCTGGTATCTACTGAATATTCTAAGGAAGATTAGAATAATCTACTGATTATTCTAAGGAACGTGAAAAAGGTTTCACCTCGCTTCAGATCCACAGTGCTGAGCTAACAGCACATTTCTTGATTGGGATCTAATTAAGAGTTGCAATTGTTTTGCAAAAGTTGCAACCACGCAGACCAAAGCAGCCCATGATATTTTTCTAAAAAGAGAAGTATCTATAATAAAGAGTAGTGTATGGTGATTTTTAAGCAGGGAACTGGAAGTTTTGCATATTGGGCATACACAGAGGTATTTTACACCAATCCATCAAATTAAAATAGCCATCTAATCAAGACATCAAGAGAAGCCTGAGCCCTCTAAGACATGAACAGCCATAAAAATCCACACCTACAACATTAAAAAAAGAGAGGCATACTTCCTCAGCATGAAATGCAAGTTCCTCACCAATTTTGGGGACAATATTTTGATATGTACAGTTTTTAACATAGAAAGCACCCCTGAATTTACAGGAATACAACATGTTTATTGGATGCTTGGGAAGGACAAGAAGATAATTATTTAATTTTTTCACTTTAAAATACTTAAATTTCGTGGGAGGTGCAGGGGATGAGGAAGAAAAGAAAGCACTATTTAAACTGATTTAAAGCAGTGCTCTACAAGACAGGGGTGCACATGGGCATTACAATTCCGAGTCCAATTTCAATTCTCCTCTATATTCAAAGTTACATACTTCTTCAAGCTGTTTGGAAAAGCATGGTTGGGTGTTGTCCACAAACCACTGACTACTCAGGAGTGCTGTCCAGACACTAATAAAGGAGTTAATTCTCCTTTATTAGACCAGTAGTCACTGGTGGGCAGGTTTTTAGGCAGTAATGATCCCTGTGAAGCGAATGGCTTTCAGCATTTCAGTACACACTCTGATCAGACTTGTCAAATGCTGCATAATGAACATGCTTCACAACAAATAATAACAAACTGGTGCCAGACACCGGGAGCTTTATGAAGTTCTAAATTAAAATATCTATGCTGAAAACAAGGCAGTGCCTGCTGGAAGACTGGGAGGGAATTATCGATGTAAACGTATCTCATATTACATTTTAAACCCAAAATCCATTCTCAGCATAACTGTCTTTGAAAGAAAACTTATCAGCTCAACAAATCCAAGTCCAGCAGACGTTAACCTCAAATAGTGACAGGGTCACTGTAAAGTACTTGGTTCCTGCCAGCAAATTCTCAATTCAGATTGCTGCTCATCCGTCTGAGAGACCTTCCACTGCACTGAAACCAATTATCACTGCATCGGTGGCTTGGAAAAAAAGGCTATTTTTCATCAATTCCTCCCGCATCCCGATAGCTGCAAACACATTTGCGTGCTGTGGGATCTCTGCCTCACATTGTCTGGAGAACTTCCTCCAGGATCGCACCCTCCCTTCTCCTGGCAGGCGGCGAATCCCAGAGCTGGGATGCAGCGTGAACCCACTGAACTCCAACACAACAGCAGCCTCTAGAGGGAACGGGAGAGCCGCGGGCTGCAGTGGGATTTACATGGGATTTGAGCCTAAAATCCCACAGAGCAGGGGACAGACCTCGGCCTCTCCGGGATCTGCTGCACTTCAGCACAGAAAGCAGATTCGGTCTGCACACAACAAATGTCTCGCCGCAGAAAGCAAAGGAAGGAAGACAAGAAAGAGCAGGTAAATCGCCACTGTCAATAATGGGACTTAAAATAAATCCTTACAGTTGTATATTATTTAACAGAATTTTTGTAGGGGAAAAAAAAATCTTAATATATCAAGTCTATGATGTCAGGTTTGACAGTGAGAGTTTATATAGGTTTTAGAGCATTTGAATATTACAAACATACAAAGAGCTGCTTTTGTTTTAGCTTTTCTCTGTCCTCCTCGACCCTCTCCTCCCTCTGCTCTCTCACACGGGGTGCTGCCTTCTCACACAGGCAGTGCTGAAGAGCCTGAGAAAATAAAATGCCTTTGGTGCCCGCACTCCTCAACATCGGAAAAAATGGGCAACACTGGCCAAGAATCAACTCCACAGATGGGAGACAACTGAAATTCCACCCGTGAAGATCATCAGCAGACAGCAACTACTGAAACAAGGACCAGTTGTGCAGCTGAGAGAAAAGAATAGCCTTTATAGAGGTGAGGCACTCCCAGATGTGTCTGTGTGACCACACAGTGCTGCTCAGTGCCATCCCATTTTTGAGTGGATAATGATCAGCTGCAGCTCCTCAGGTCAGACAGGCACCTCCTCATACCTCAACGCACACCAAGGAGGTGGTGGAGGAATAAAGCAAGAACATCTAAAAACAGGTTTTACCTTTTTTTCTTTCCCTAAGAAGGGAGAGAATTCGAGTTGAGAGTTGCTAGGTGGCGATGTGCCTGAAGGAAAAGGCTTTTCTTTTTCCACACACTCCACTGCAACACTGCTGCTCTCACCACCCCCGTTCTTACGTTTGTTAGAATGTATTTCACAGCAGAAAGGGAAAACAAGAATTCTCCTTGAAGCAAGATGGGGTGTTTGCCCTGAAATCCATTCAGGTGTGGTGAGGAAACAGAGTTAAAACGGACCGAACACGCAGCAAATCCAGGAATGTATGACAAGGAAAAGGACATCTGAAGTTCCTTGCAAGCAGCAATCTCACAGCTGTGCCCCCGAGATCCACAGAGAGCAGACACAACTCTTCCCTCCCTGAGTCTGACACCACAAAACATAACTTTAGGTACTCACATTAGGTACTCACAACTGTGCCAGTGACCAGAGGGTACCAAAACACACATTCTTCCCGATGTGCATTCCTCCACTTTTTTTTTTTTAACTCATAAAGTTGCATTGCAAATCGATTTTAATCACACCAAACTACCTGTTCCCTTAGAATGCATAAATAATTAAAGAAAGCCCCACCAGGCAGAGCATCTCTGAGCTAAAGCTGGTGCCTTCCTTCTTGTTTTACCTGTCTCCTAGTTAAAGGTTTCAACAACGTGCCAGGCATTATAAAACACAAAAGATGTTTTTTAAAATCATCACTGGAGCTTCTCAAGACTGAAATAGTAGGCTTACACCCAATAGTGACTTGTAACAAAAATAATTTGTATATTCTATCATTCTTGTCATACCCTAAACATAAGCAGTGCTGCTTAAAAAAACCCAAACACAGCATTATCGAGTGAGGAAATCTGTTTATGAGTGAGTGTGTCACAAACTTAGGAATTCCCAGCAGGACCAGGCCACCAGAGAGCCTGGCTGCAGTTCCCACTGAGCAAAACGCCAGGGAAACCAAAAATCCAGAGATGCCTAAGAATGTCTAGAGTTGCAAGCACTTGTAGGGCCCAGGAATAGATGGTAATGACTTGTCTGGACTGGCAGACGGATTTTTAAAATTTCTTTTTTACTATTATTTTTAAGAAAATGCCTTGCTGTACTGCAGTTCTTGTTCTGTACTGCAGTTCTTGTTCTGCACTACTCACTTTCTCAAAAACACAGAGATTTTAAACATCACTGTGGAGTGTAAATACAAATTTCAGATCACTTGGTTGTAAATATTTAGCAGTTTAGGACCAGCTATTTCACACCAGATCAGAACACTCCAAGGTATTTATCAACTCAAAAAGCTTTTGGTTAATTAAAACCCACCCTCATCAGCAAGAACCATTTGTCTCCCACCCCAAACTAAACACACCTTCTGCTCTTCCACAGCCCTTTCCAGGTGGGAATCGGGGCCAGGAAAGGCAGGGCACAGACAGAGCTTCCCTGAGACCCCATTGGGGCTTGTCGGGGTTTTTTTGGCAATAGCCCCATTTAAATCTGGGTGAATATATGAAATATTCACAGAGGTGCTGTGTGAGGCCTCAGGTTTATAAAGAATATTTTCCATTTCTCAATGGTATCTTGCAGCTCACAATTTGCTGGGTTTTTTCTCTTTTTGTTTTCTTAGGCCGGGCTGAGAACACTTCAAAAATGCATCTAAAGCACACACAACAGATAAATCTAGTTTATCTGCGTGGAAAAATTGTTATGTGCTAATTAAAAACCTGATAATCTTTCCTGTTGTTTGCATACTAATTTGAATTTCTGAAGGGTTGATGATAATCACGAACATAATTCAACTTGAACTACAAAGAGTCTCAAACACCAGCAGAGCCTCCAGATGCAAACAGTGAAGTGCAAACGTTGCCATGCCCTGACACTGTGTTAGCAGGGCGAAGAAATTACTTTATATTCTTTCAATATGAGAAATGAGAGGATTAATTAAAAAAAAAAAAAAGAAAATTAGAAAAAAGAGAGAGAGATTACTAAAGAAAAAAGCCAATTTTAAGTCAGCTTGATGCTCAGGCATCTAAACCACTTTTAACTTAGGAAAATTAGGAGCCAGGCCATGTTTAGAGGTTACATTTCAAAATTACTGTGCATATCCCTGAGCTTTGGGAAGAAGCAAATCCAGTTTCCAGAAGCCACTAATTACAGGGTTTAGAAATAAAGCAGAGAGCTCCAAGATTGCTAAAGTCTTTGAAAACATTTCCCCTTATAGCTCGCTTGGCAAGGCATAAAATATCCTTTTTTAAATATAAATATATATATATATATACACACACAGGGCCTAACTGAGCTCAGATCTTGAGTTTGTAAATCTGTGGAGCTGACCTTGCTTGCACACAGACTGAATATTACAGTAATTCTAACTACCTTATAAATGAGATAAAACCAGGATTCCCAATGCTGTCCCATGCACTAAAATCAATCACAACTTTTCTTACAAAACTGAATTATTTTGGCTTCTACACGTCAAAGTAATTACTTACCCTAAATATTAAGATTAAAACATTCATAAGTACCCTTTGCAAAACCCAATTATATACCTTGCAACCTACTCCATTAAATTAAAATGATATTTCATTCAAGCTCTAAGGCTATTCTTTTCCAGTGTTGTTCTCTATTATTTCAAAAGCATTTGACCTTAATGATATTTTTTACCACACCAGAAAAAAAAACCACCCAACTTTAAACACACTTTCACTTATCCCAAATTGCAGTGCTCACACAAACCCAGCCACGCAGAGAACCTTTGCTCAGGGTGCTGAGGGGTGTCCTCTGGATCAAGAGGAGAAAACAAGAAAAAAAGAACAATGAGGTGTTGCCTTTGCATTGTTTAAAGTATTAACACAAGCAGAGTCAGTTTTAGCTGGATAAGATTTATTCACACACACACTCAGATGTGGGCAGTGCTCTGTAGGACACAAGTGCAATGTTATAAATGGTATTAATGCCACCAAACACTGCAGAGGATGCCCTTGCCATCCAGAAGCACAAATTCAGGTCTCAGAAATAGAGAAATAATAGGGAAAAACCTCACAAAAGTAGCCAGCCCTCCCTGTTCTGAAACTCAACCTTCCAGCATTGCTGCTCTCCAGCCAGGACAAGGACTGACAGCGGATGGGAAGCTGAAACCCTTTTTCCAATGCCTCGAAGGCACCATTTCCATTTCCACAGGTACAAGAGGCAAGACATTGTTCCTTCCAAAAGTGAAACCTAGAGAATGCTGAAAATTCTCCACCAAAACTATTTTTCAGTGGAATCAACATTAGCTTCTCTTATAGTGCCTTTGTTGTTTTCACTTTAAAAAAAAATGGAAAAAATAAGGGTTTTTTTCATGTTTTGAATTAAAAAAGACATTTATTTGTTATTAACGTCCAGCTTTCTGACAGAACAGTCAAGCCTATATTTACATTTCCCCTCACTTCCCCTCTGCCAGCTCTACCCTGCTTTTCTTAGGGATCTCACAACCCATCACTCGCAGCCTTTAGCAGAAGGGAGCGTTCTTTTAACCCAAACGTTGGCTTTTAATTTACCAAAAAGTCATCAAAACTCCCCTCTGGTGAGCACTGCCCATGCCCCAGGTTGTGCTCGAGGCTATGAGGAATCCCAGGCACTGCAGTGACCACAGCCCGAGCTTTGCCATGGTTTAGCACTCGCTTGCTTTTAACCCAGAGGCTGAGAGGAAAGGATCACAGCTCCCGAATTTTAACCACAAAAAAAAGCCTGGGAGGGGCAGATTTATGGGTATATATCAGGTTTTTTCCCCAAGACTCACATCCACCACCTCTTCACTTCCTGAAATTCAATGTTCCCCAAAAGTGACAAATATTCCACAACATCCCCCAAATTTCCTCAGCCTTTTAAAGTGTTTCCCATCTTCAATCCCCTTTCACTCACCTACAAGCTCCTCTCTCCCTCCCTTTCCAACAATCTCAACACCCTCCCTCAAGATGTGTTCTCCAACCTCCCTAAATCCCGTCCCTCTCTTCCTGAACGAAGAACTTTTCCCATCAATCCCACCTTACCCAGAGCCCCCCATCCTCTCTCACCACAACTTCCCAATCTAAGATTAATTCTTCATGACTCAGGCTTTAAAATTCCCTGTTTCCAGGCTTCAAAACTCTCTGTTTCCCTCTGGATCAGCCACAGCTGCTCAGCTCCCCAGCCCTGAAGCCACAGGACAGCACCAAAAGATACTCGGTGGTGGGATACTGAGATCCCAAAAATGAAGTGACAGGTCACACTTTCAGAATTCCTCCTTATCTCTCCCTGGCTTGGTCCTTCTCCTCCTGACCTTTTATTTCCTTTCTCTCGAGCTTCAGGTGCTCTCAGATCCGTGAATTCAAGATAAGCAATGTTCCCTTCTCTAACCCAGTGATATTCCACCTTCTTTCCAAAAAGCTGGAAAAAGAGATATCCTGGGTACACTGGATTCCCCTCCTCCTCCTTCCAGAGGAAAGGGTAAAAAAGGCATTATTTTGTGACAGGACCGGTGGCTAAAGAGGAAGAAGTCCTAATGATCCCAGCATTAGGGATAAATCCCAGCATTTCTGATAAAGACTCCACTGAGATAAAATTCCCCTATAAACAAATCCCAGCTCCCAAGCAAGGGGAAAAAAAAAAAANGTGAGCTGGCCTAATTACGTAAATCAGATTATTGCCAAAAATTCTGGGCTTGTTGCTTCCAGAAGCTGGAGAAATTGAACTGTCATATGAAAATGATTGCTCGGGCTGGGCCAGGACAATTAAATGAGGAGTCAGATCCCCGGTGTGAAGCGCTGGTTTGCTGGAACGATGACAAACCAAGAGGCAAAGAGACGCAGCGTGCACCAACAAGCACTCCAGGCAGGCACCAAAGCCGGGTGCTGCAGCCTCAAAATCAAAAGCTCCCAGTTTACGACCTTAACATTGAGTTTATGTCAGCCTCGGTAATGGGTCTGGAGCAAGACTGGCTGCCAGGTGTGTGAGCAGCCCTGAGTAACTGTTCAGGAGCTCCAAAATGCACACACACACCCCTGGTGCTCCCAGCACTCGCAGCTGAGCTGTGCTTCTGTTTTAAAAGAAGCAGCAGCAAAAAGGTTACAAAGCACAATTTAACAAAAAGCCAAAATTCCTGAGCTGGAGACATTCTGCTCTTTATCATTACATGCCTTAGGAAGCTCTTTTCAGGGTGAATATTGCAATATATTATTTTTAAAGTACAGAAATTTAAAGAGTATTGCTCCTGTTTTTTTTCTTCCCGTTCTTTATGTTGCAACTCCATAATATTGCAAAGTTTTGCAATACTGATGGCTTTTCCTAAAGGCCTGTTTCTCCCGTGGCCACCTTATTTTTTATGCACACTCTTTTTTTCCCCAGCTTTTAAATCTAACAGATATAAAAAATGATGTCAATTAGGCCTCAAAGTGAATCCACAGGCTCAGAACTGGAAATTAGTGAAAACTTTTGAACTGAGGGCCAATCGTGAAGTGCCAAAACGTTTGGGTTGGGCAGAACACAACAACTTTTTAAAAGTGCAGATGGATAAAGACTGTCAAAACACATTTTCTTCTTAGGTGTCTCATTCATCAAATGCACTCAGCCATGAAGATATCCTCTGTCTCAGAACAAACTCCCTATCTTGAGCTTTCTCTGAAGTCAGATACTTAGACATCCATAACACAACGGAAGGAATTACTATATTTCCCAGTTACTTTCCACAAAGAGAAGAGAGAACGCACCTAGACTGAAGCCATGTATTTTTATTTTTGAAAAGGTGACTTTCCTAACATCTAATACAGACGGTAGATTAGAACCATTACGTGCACAGAATTTCTGTCTGCAAGGAACCTCGCAAACATGAATACACTCAGTTTTCACCTGAGGCAAGTATCCACCTCCATGGCAGCTGGAGAAATCCAGGCAGGAAGATGAGATTTCCCTGGAGGCACAGAAGCCAGTCAGATCCTGACTCTCCTCGCCGGGCCAAGGACCACGCCTTGCTTTCATCCACTCTCGTAATTACAAATAAAAGAACTCCTGGTCTGGATATTCTTTTCAGGCAGAACCTGTCTGACCTGTTAAAGCACTGACAATGTGTTTAAAAAGCCACCAGCCAGCCAGGGGAGAAGGTTTATTAAAGGAATCCTGGTCCCGTGTGTTTCTTGTGGAGCACCCACCTCCTTTTCCTTGCTCCAGACTGGGCTCAGGCTCCAAACTCCTCTCTTCAGCTTTGTTGATGGGAGATATAAATTCAGATTCTTCCAGGGACCACGAGGAAGGTTTGATCTCACAAGAAAGTGAAGCATTTACCCCTAATAAAAGAGAAGCAGCCAACTGCTGCCTGTGCATCCTGATTTGCAAGCCCAGCATTGCAGCCACCAAAATGCTGCCATTTGGGAAGCCGGTTGAGTTGCATATCTTTGACATTCCTGGATTCTTGTGACCCTCCACACATCTCAGTGAGCACAATCTGCTTCTTAACTCCGGCTAAAGAAACCCCACAGCCCGACTTTGGTCTCAGGAAGATGCCCTCTCACAGCTTCTCTGTGAGAGGTGAGATACACCCGGATCAAATGTAAGAATGAGGACTCCACGTCCACGAACATCACAATAATTAGAATTAATTACTGTGAGAATAAGCCCCAGCAAGGCAGCAGCCTCAGTAAAAAATCTGCAGTGCAGATGATCCCAAGATCAAAGTTCACCTCGCAGACTTAGCAGCAGCAGGATGCAGCTACAAAGGGAAACTCGCCACCAGTTGTATCAGATATCCCCACAGATTCTCCCTGTGCACACATCCCCTCCATAGGCAACACCAAAAGAACATAAACCAGGTGCCTGCTGATTTTCCTGAACAAATAATCCTCCCAGCTCAAAACCCAGCGAGCCCTTGATATTTTGTCAGGCTGCAGCAGATTTGCCACAAGTAAATTCACGTCGCTGACAACATAAGGCAGGAGATCAGCTGTGCTGCCAGCGTGTAACAGCGCTCACACATCACCCCTGTCAAAGCTTCTGCCTGAATTTTTACTTCTACTGAATGTTATGCCACCAAGAAAATCCATCTCTGGTGAGCTGTACACCATCTCCACATTGTGTTACTCTCTGAACACAAATGTGTACACGTGGAACGTGAATTTTTAAAGTTTAACCCAACCTTCAGAGCCTGGCAGTTACACTCTGCTCCCACTGCAGTCACTACTCTCAGATCATTCTTATTTACTGATAGGCACTATCAGATTGGTTTTTATACCCTGCTTTCTCCTCAGGTTCTCCACGTACTGAACAAATACTGAACCCTCAGAGCTCTGCCAGCCTCAGAAGTGTTGCTAAACTGTGCTGAAGCTTCTCTCCAGTCAGACCAACACAAGAGACAAGCATCACACTCCTGAATATTTCAACAACACCGTTGCTGTTGAGCTAATTTAGGCTTTATTTTATACTCCCAGACAGGCCAAACACTTCAGCCTGCTCGATTTAGGCTTCCTTTGCTTGCTAGGAGATTGAATTTGTGTCAGGAATGTCTGTGCAGTGAAGACAATCCCAAAGAAACCAATTAGCCACAGCAGCCTGCGCAGCAGCTGGCTTGGGATTCAGCACCAGGAGTGATATCTGAGCACTGCCAGGGGTTATCAAATACCCAACAGCTTGCAAAGTCTCACAGAAAAAAAAATAAAAACCAACTATAAAAAAAGGGATACAACTCTGTTTGCTGTGTTGCATAACAAAGATTCAAAATAAATCCAGCACCTTTGGATGCCAGGGGCAGAATTGAGCAATATTGTTTATGATAAGCTCAGCACAGCAGCGGTTGCAGACAAACAGGTCCAAGTGCAGGGTGTCAGCACATGGCAGAGAGGCCTCCCAAATGCACACACAAATCCTCACAGAAACATCAGGTTCTGGTCTCCACACTTCTAATATTCCAGTTACAAAGTTTATTCTTGGTGTGATCTGCCTGAAGTGCAGGGAGCCCTGTGAAGATGGGGATCAGTTCAAACGGCTGTATATTGACACAGGGTGTGTTAATCACGTCATAAACTCACTGAACTGATGCTGCTGTGCCACGATAAGGGGCTGGTTGCACAAAGCTGGTTTCCTGTATTAGCTTCCAAGTAAAATTGATAATACACAGCCTAAAACTGAGAACAAACTGGGAGGGGATGTACTGATGGCACCAAGATTTGTCCTGCTGTTATTTCATCCCTCGGATTATTATTTTATCCCTGCCATCGCACCGGCACAAACTGTTGTCACTGATTTAAATCACAACAGATTCAGCACCTGCTTCTCCTTACAGGGACAAACCCAAACCCCACAGTCTGAAAAAACAATCATGAGCTAAAATATGATTGTAGCAGACTTCAAGGAATGATGTTGAAGCTCTTAAAGGATCTTTTAAGTTGTCAATTCCTTTCTCCCCACTCTCCAGCTTAATTCCCGGTAGAATTCCCTATGCTGTTCCAGTTTCCTTCTCATACGTTTGCTTCAGAAGGACCTGGATATTAAACCTTTTAAAATACTTATATATCTAAACTCTTAGGAATTATGGGCTAAAACAACAATTCACACCATGGCAAAGAAATTGTGCTAAGAGTGTTCTAACACAGGACAGCCTTGTCCTTCCTTCACCCCCGTTTTCACCATTTCTCACCCACTGAGAAATTTCTCACATTTCTTTCACTCACTGTTAGAATTTTCCACCTTTGGAAGAGCAGCTATCAAATTGCAGAGGTACATTTCAGTTAAAGCTGATGACACAAACCTCTAACTGAAACAAAAGTACCTTCCAATTATTTCTCGCTATTTCAACAAAATGCAAAAGAAACTCTCATTAAAAAAAAAAATCAACTATTGCTTAAAAGCATTAAATATTTTAACTGCTTCATTACATTAATGACAATTAATTTCTGAGCAATCTAAATAATCTCAGTTACTTCCCAAATGACATTGTGTGGACTTCCTTACAGCCATACAAAATCATGGAGCATTTAATTAAATAGCTGGCCCACGGAATTTAATTCCAGCAATAAGTTGCACCCTCATTTGCAGCCTCCAATCTATTACCCACACACCACTGCCTCCATAATTGCAGGTAGAAAGAAAATTTAAAATTAAGACCTCAGAGAATTCAGAGAGTAAAATAAAAGAGACCTTTAAAAAAAGAAAAAAAAAAAATCTTCATTTACAGCTTCTATTTCTCAAAGAAAACATCAGTTATTTTACAGCTACCAGAGAAATTATTTATCTTCTCTGTTTTAACAAATAAAAGAAGCCACAAGGTAGCATCATTTGTATAAATATTTTTCCCTTATTTCAATGAACATGCAATTTCAGCCAATTAAAAAAGGAAAATTATGACCCCTTTCCAACTTAATGAAGAACAGGAATCCAAAGAGGAAAGGGAAACAAGGAGTTTGTAAAAGTATATTTGGAATCTGTCAAGTCAGAGTGAAAAAACTTCGTCCCAGCCAAAACCAGGACAGAACCCAATCTGAGAAATAAATAAAAGCTCTTCCACAAAACTCTTCTTTAATACTTTACAGATGTTAATTGAAATTACTGGAGTGCTACCAGAACCTGCTGTTACCAATAACTGAAACTGAGAGGGCAGCACAAGGGCACAGGTTGGAACAGACCAGTGCTGGGCAAGAGGGAACAGCCACAAGCAGTGGTAAAAACCTACATTTTTCTATTGTCAGCCTTCCTCCTGTCAGTAATTAATATTTGAGTATGACTGAGAGCAGGCAGGGGCATTAATGGGATTGCATTAAGGCCAGTGGAACAGCTCATAATGCCACTGTGCCCTATTTGTGAGAAGGGAAAAGAAAAATAAATTTAGGCTCGAGCTGCCAGATTATCAGAAGCTCAGACAGACATATGCATGCAAATCTGAACAGACGACCCTAAAAAAGAGTCCAGGCAGGGACATCTAGACTGGGAACACATCAGAGTACAGGCAGATAATAATATTCAAGTTTTTATTACAACATGACACCCCAGGTTTGCCAGTTTGCCTCTGCTCTACCACCTATAGGCATGGATAAATTTAACCTTGAATTCTTACAAAAACAAAGCCCTTGGAACCCCACTGTTTGTGTCTTAAGCCATTCAGAACCCCACCACATCCTAATTGCTCACATAATCTCTGCTCTGACACGGCATCACCCTTTCAAACATGCTCTGCCAGTCGTTGTGGGTCTGGTGAGGCTTGGTTGGGTAACTCAGGAAGTGAGCAAGAAATCCATGAAATTTCATTCCTGATGTCAACCCACATTCCAGCTCTGAACTCTGCTGGCACGCTCTGGGAAGCGAGGAGCCAGCCTGGACAGAGAGCCCAAGTGACCTTTAAAGGCAAAACATCTGCTGGGAGCCATGGGAAGCTCAGCCCAAGGGATTCAGGGGCCCATGGAGCCACGGGGTGCTCATGGAGCAGCTCCTGCCAGGAACTCACCGAGGCTCAGCAGGAACAGACAGCTCCGAGCTCTCCACTGAGGCTGGTAACCATAATTCTACTCAAAAAAAACACCTAACTTCTTGTAATTTTCCAAATTCCTCTTCCTTCCCACAGAAGACATATGTGGAAAGCCCATTACTTTCCTTTGTCTTCAAACACTGACAAATGACATTCTTAATAATGCACCTGTTTTATTTAACAGATGAATAAATTGCTGATTGATAATTCTATTAAGGGCTACTATCGATGTTGATGTATTTAAAGCTAAGTAACTATTCAAATACACTGCTAAAATTAGAGTTCATCATTTTGAAATAAATGAATAATTTGAGTAGGTAGAAATGTAACATAAGACCATATAATTATGGCAAGCAGGAGCATTTTGAAATAAATATATCCTGAAATAAAAATATTCTGCAATAAAAATATGCTGCAATAAAAATATGCTGCAATAAAAATATCCTGCAATTCTCCCAAAGACAGATCCTTGCACAGTAAGATCACAGATTTCAACACTGCTCAACTTGAACACGTTGGGATTCCAGAGCACTACTGGAAAACCATGATATTGTCTACTGATGAGGTAAACCTAAGGATAAAAACAACTGAAAGAGGTCCTTAATAGACCTCATATTTTGGAGGCGAGTTCAGATGGGAAAGCAGGAATTTTGCATGTTTTCTCATCAAATATTACTCCAGGTCAGGGTAAGCAAGAGGTGCATTAAGGCACAGAAACTGCAGAGAGGGGCAGATGGAGCCGTGGGTGGATGAACTGGGCACTCTCTTGTCAGGAGCCGGATCCATCCCCGCTCCAAAGAAAGCAAATAAAGGCGGGAGGTTTCCAGCAATAAAGTTCCAGTTGTAACACACAGATGTTTTCACACAAACCAAACAGACAACGTGGGCATGACCCAGAAAATAGAAGCAGTTACTGCTCCTGGCACGGCTCCAGCCAGAGCCCAGCGCGTGTACTGAAATTGTTCCCTCTGAAACAAGAAAACACACACACAGGGGGCCATTTCTGCCCGACTCTTTGGGGTTTCTCTGCCTTACAGAGCAATAAATGTGTGTCTCAAGCAAACTCATCCCAGTGCTAGGAAATTATTATCACCTTGTACAACACTGCTGGCAAGGGACGCACAAAAATACTCTTGTAGTGTTTTGGGGCACCTTTCAATGAATCATTAAGCTTAAAGTCAGAACCAGAAAGGGGGAAAAAAAAAAACTCAGAGGAGAGTAATAAATCACTCTTCACTCTTCAATTTGCTAAATAAGAAGCGTTTCTCCTTTTAAGCTTATGGCTGACAGAAGTTTCTGTAGTGACATTGTTTCTAGCAGCCCTGCAGATTTGTAGCCAGAATTCTGCTTTCACAAGTAATTGATTTTTGAGTCAGCAGCAAAACAGGGAGGAAAATAAAAGTAATTTTGGTGTTTGCTTCTTGGGGAAAAAATAAGTTCTCTTCAGGCTGAAGCAAAGCACTGCTGCTTTTTTTTTTTCTTCTCGAACAGCAGAACAAAAGGCAGAAGTTAGTAAAGCAGGGTGTTAATTGACTGTATCCTCTTTGTGTTTCACAAGCCATTCCATCAGGACACTCACCTTGGACTGGAAAATCCATGCTCAGATCCCTCCTCCTCCAGGTCAGAATTTGAATGGCATCCCATAAATAGAGCCTGGGTTCCCAGCCGGGGAAAAGAAAATCCCAAACAGATGCTCATTAACTAAGAACTTGCATGTTGCTTTTTACAGCAGAACTGTAAAAATTCTATGATCATTTCACTAAAGACTGTGTGGCTGAAAAAGGGGTGAAGGTTGCATAGGACCACCTCAATTTTAAGGCAATTTTAAGTGCTTCTAAAAGAATTGGGTTCATAATGTTGAGCCTGCTTTAAGGCACGGTGTTAGAGGCAACAGGGAAGTTGCAAAGTGCTCTATTCCAACCCTTCCAGACACTTGATAAAGCACTGGAATAAGTACCTATGGAAAGGAGTACATTAAAAAAAAGTAGAGAAAGTAGTAAATATGCCAGATCCAAAGTGCTGCTGAAATATTTTAACTCCTTTCCTCTCAGCAGTTCTGCCCCGCTGCCTTTTCACGTGTGGCACTGCCATTCCCAAGAATGTCCTGTTTGATTCTCTGCGCTCTTAAAGGACATCCTGGAAAGCTCCCTGCATTTTTCTAGTCAGCCTGCAGTACTTCTAATTAAACAACAACAAAAAAAAGTTGTTTGTTTTCTTGCTTTCTAAAACCGCCTTAAACACGCCAAATCATGTGTACCACGGGAGGAATGGCCGGATTTCCACAGCCCAGCACCTTCCAGTTGTAAGACCCAGACCATTTCTTGGAGTTTCCATCCCCACCAGAAAATTTGACAGGCAAAAACCTAATCAGGGAATAATTTCCCTGCGTTGTTGGGGAATTCAGGCTGCAACAAATCCGAGTTCTGGTAAGACACACAAGCTGAGCACAAAGCCCAAGCGCCCAGCATTTGAGAAATGACAATCATTTAGGAGCACGGGCGCTGACAAGTTCCGTATGGGATGTGCTCTCACCCCTAACAGCGCTCCATTCAGCCAGCTGTGATTTTCAGAGCTCTGCTCGGTATCTGATGGCAAATTCCATCCTAGCGAGAAGATTCCTCCCCCTCCACTTGCCAGACAACGTTTAAAGAGACAATGTTTCAGCAAACACCATTTATTTGGGGAGGGAAAGGCCACCAGCGCCCGTATTTTATCCCCAGGGAGCTGAAAAGGGCTCGGGAAGAAAAGCCAAATTGTGGGGCTGCCACTGCTCAGGAGCTCCGGGCAGGAACATCGGGGATGCTGAAGGATGCTAGGACATGTTTACAACCTGCGGGCAGCTGGACTTCGGAAAAACGAATTCCAAAGGAACGTGCAGGCCCCCCCTTTGTTCCTGCAGGGATTCCCAGCCCTCCGCTGGCTCTGCTAATGGGGTTCCCCCTGCTACTAAAACACATCGAGGCGCCAGGCAGACAACTGCCCCATTTTCCAGCCTATTTAACGAGCTGAAAACGTTCTTTTATTTTCTTGCTACAATAAACTCGGAGAACAAGAGGGCGAAACTTTGTGGGGGTGAGAATAATTCGTTGTTGTTTTAAAACAAAACAAGCCAAGCGAGCAGTTGTCCTGCGTAGAACTCCTTAGTCCCAAGAAAATCCTACAATCAATGGGATGGCCCTGACACCGCTCACAGGAAGCTGCTCTGCGAGGTTCTGAGTAATGCAGACAGCTAAAGGTTTTGGAAAGACAAAAAGCAGAAGGTCAGGAATTCAGCCATTCAGATATTTGACTAAAAAACTAGATTTATTGATATTTAAACCAGAGGATATATTTTCTGTGTGGCTCATCGATTTAAAAGCAGAACACTCTGCATGTTATTACTCAGAGTTTTATTATTTCAAGCTTTTGGTATTCATACTACATCAGATGATTCAGGCTGCATCTCAAGGATTGAACCACTTATATTTTTCCATCACATTATTACTCAGCTGAAACATCACATTTCCACACTTTCTCCCCTTCCATTAAAATTTTTTAAAAAAA
Organism: Oreocharis arfaki; assembly: GCA_013398015.1. NCBI lineage: Eukaryota > Metazoa > Chordata > Aves > Passeriformes > Paramythiidae > Oreocharis > Oreocharis arfaki. The sequence continues at coordinate 145,205 of VZRR01004305.1, forward strand.
GGATGATTTATGTCACAAATTCCACTCCAAAACTAACAGGGCTCCCTCCACCACTGATCAGACATTACTTAAATGACAAACTGATAAATGTACTTTTAACACCTCTCATAGCTGTTAAGGGATTACAAATGTAGATTTTTGCTGACACTGCTCCTTAGAAATTCAAGTTTCTCCTTCAGGAAAAATCAGTTTCTCTTTTGCTGGACAGCACGGATAAGCTCTGACCACAAGCACAGTTGCTAAATCATAAAAACTATTCAGTTACTTAACTACACATTCATTTCCACCATTAAAGAATCCAGGGTATTAAAGTGAGTTGCAGAACACCACCAGTCTAATCACATCTCTAATTTTTAACACCAAATCCTTGTGTACATCAAATATCTGCCTCTTCTCTGAACCAACCTGGAGAAAAGACAACCAAATCAAGATTTGAATTAGCCATAAAAGAAGAAACAAACATGCACGTGGTGAATCCATTTATATTCATATGAGAAATCATCCTGGAGAACTTCTTGCCCTCCTCTCAACCAAACAAGGTTCTGAAGAAGTTGGCAAGCTCTAAATGAAAGTTTGTGCTGGGTTAATTAAGAAGAGACACCCAAGAGCTGACAAATCCTGATTAAAAACCCCCGAACTCTGAAAGCACTGAAAAGCTACTCACATACAAAACGCTGTTAAATGTATATACAAAATGCAACAGAAAAATCTGAGTTCAGGTGGTTGTGTTGCCCTCAACCAAGCAGGATTGCAGCAAGTATTGTCCCACAAAACAAAAAACTTCATTACTGGAGGAGTCCTGGAAGCCACAGGAAGGAAGATTTTTAGTAGAAGCACCATATACAATCCTATAAGGTAAATTTATTTAGGCTAAATTGGGAAAAAACAAGACAAGGATTTTGTCAGTCTCTGGAATGACTCCCAGGTAAAGGAACAGAACCCAACACTCTCCAAAGCAAGGAATTTCTCAAGGACACAATCACATTTCAGACGTCAAAAAGAACTCTAGACACGCTCCAGGATGCCCTTATTACAACTGGGCTCCCTTCCACCCCTGAAGCAGAAGTTCCATGAATGAGCAGCAATACGCAAATCTCTCCTAATTCAGAATGCAGCCAAGACCTTTCCCCATTTATTTCTTTGCTCCAAGATTTGCTGGTTTGGACTCACACGTGCCAATGAAAGTAACAAAGGGCAAGACACGTGCTAAGGTTATGTTCTACTGGAAATCTCTCGTTGTTTTGAGTAATGTTTTGCTCTAGAATATTTCTTGTCCTTACACTACAGTTCCTCCCACTTCTGCTCGGAATGGGGTGAACTTGTGAACAGAAGATAAACAAGGGTTGTGACATGAAAATGCTACTTCACTTCTGTGCAAAAATGCTGTCCTGTTCCCCATTTTTCTGAAGCAGAAGAATCTCTGCTTTATCTAGAAAAAGGGAAAATCTCTGCTTCAATCTAGAAAAAGGGAAAACAAACCCCACACAGCCAAACCGATGCTAGAAAAACCTCAAATTCCTCCAAAAAACAAACTGCAAACGATCCTTGAGACTTTCTTCACACCAACTGCATTCATAGAGCAAATTCCATCCAATTCCTCACTTCTAGTCACTCAAAACACCTTCAGGATCTGAGGTATCTTCAGTGCTGATGTAAGTGTTCCCACAGCAGGATGGAAGCTCTTTAAAGTTCTGCAAACATTGATATTAAATCCTGCCTCAGGCTCACTGCCCATGATTTGCCATAAATTTACACAACAAACAGTAGCAGTGTGGGTGGAAAGTCCTGGAGATACTGGAAATATTCCATCATTAATATCTTCAACACAAATAACACCACTCAGGTCTAATTCTGCTATAAAAGCTGCTCGTTTTTCATGTAAAACAATAAGCTTACAGAGTCATCATCTTCTTCAATAGTGCTAAAAAATAATACAAATTCTCCTCAACTCAGCCTTGAAGCAGGATCTTCTCTGGGGGGTGGGGGATCAGCTATCCAAAACAAATAATCATTGCATATTTATTCATGAGGAGGTGGCAGCCAGCACAAAATTCATGCTCCTAATGAACTCCTGATACCAGTGAGGAACAGTAAAAACTCCTTGGTGGCTCTTGTCTACACGAGGGTTTTATTACAAAGCGGATTAGGGCAGGGATTTTAAAGCACAATAATTCTTCTGTACTAGAAATATCAGCTGTATGGTCTGGCTTAATTATTTGAAGTGGATTAAACTAAACCACATAAAAGCAGCTGTTGCCAAACAATAACAGTGTTCACAGGCAAGAAGTGTGGAACAGCAGTTCCAGGCTTCCCTGCACGCATGTGACTGATGGCACATGTGCAAGGAGCATGGCTTCATCAAAGATAATTCTTTCCCTTTTTTCAAATGTAGCTCTGTATCAGTTTTGCAAAACATAAATTAAGGCTCAAAAGGTAGGGATTTGGTTCAAGGCATTCAAACACAAAGCTGTTACCCAGGACTTGCTGGTGCCATTTATGAGCTGTCTCCAAACCTTTCATTTCCTTATGGAAGGAGATATTTTCTCCTGCTTGCCCCCAACAGACTTTTCACTAAATTACCCTGAGAGAGTGAGAAGAGACACGGTTTTTCTCATTCTCTCCCATATTTTTTAACTGGGCTCACATACTGGAGGGAAGTGTAAGTAAAGTGTTACTGTAAATCCACACAGCGCTCACAGCACAACCTGCAAGCACAAGTCCTGCTTGGCATTTTCCTCCCCTGTTCTCTCAACAGCAAGATTATACTTTTAAAACTCTGTTTACAACTGAAAGACCAGTTCCCAAACGCCTTCTACGAGATAAATACAACATGATAATCCTCCTTACTGCTTGAACACTCGCTTAAACCCTACCAGCTTATCCTGTGCTCCTCTAAAAGTGGCCAGACTGAACCCTGGGCAGATGAAAAATCAGAACAACCCCAGCAAGAACAGTGCAGGGAAAGAAGAGGGACAGAGGAGTAACGAGTGTCAGGCATCTCACTGGAAACTGCAAAAACCAAGTTTACAATACCCCACATTCCATAAGGTTTAAGGCCGTGGTAACAATAAAAAGCAGCACAGATGCACATCATAGAGGTGGTTACTTCTAAATCCCATTCCTGAAGCCCTGGAAAGATCCCAGCAAAACCTTACAGGTGCCACGAACAGATGAAATAGTTGCACATCACCTATAGCTCCTCGTCAGGGGAAACAGACTTTTTATGGCCTTTCCTCCACTATTGACAAGCCAGAAATTAGTGACAAGCCTTTAACGTGTCTGGCTGGTAATGACATCACTGCCTGTCTCCTTTTGCTCAGCCTTCTCTTTATCTTTTATTACAGAGCCACTGTGCCGTGAGCCTCAATAACTGCTCACATCTCCGTGCAAAGAGTTAAAACCCCAAACTGCAGGAGCCATTTCTGCTCCAGAATCAATCTTTCCCTTGACACAGCAGTTAAACAAATGTGGTCCGTAAATTTTCATTGCTAACAAGTGCAGGATGATTTAGACTGGGAGCTGTTGAAATGCAGTCCATGGTTCCTGAGCTAAACCCGAGAAGAGACTGAAAGCAGCACCCAGAATTAACTTATCACTGACCAAGGAAGCATCACATTTCCATACTTTTGCCCAGTATGGAAACTGGGAGAATCTACTGGGGGCCACCAGTCGGTGCTGGGCATCAGTCAGTGGCTCTGTCTTGGCTTTTATTCCTCTCTCTCTCTTTTCATTACCATAATTATAATATTTTATTTCAATAATTAAATTGTTCTTATCTCAACCCACAGGTTTTACTCTTTTTTCTGGTTCTTCTCCCCATCCCAGCAGGGCTGGGGACATGTAAGTGAGGAGCTGTGTGGTACTTGGTTGCTGGCTGAGGTTAAACTCATCTCTTTAAGTGCTGCTAAGTTGAAAAGTATTTGTTTTAAACAGTTCATGATTTGTATTTACACTAAGACACTCCAGTATTACTTGGCCCTGCAGTGAGTGCCCACAGAGATAAGAGGATCCTTCACATTTCAAAGCATTAAATTCATAACCTCTGGTAATATTCCTGCACTCCTGGCCATGGGTGGAATATTGGAAACTCTGCGGAATTCTGTTTCAGACGAAGTGAGCAGGGATAGAGCAATGCAGGCAGCACCACTGCTAAATTCAAGATTAAAACTAACTTCCAAACTGACTTCTTTTTACCCAGAACTAATTCCAAAAGCTGACACAGAAAGGCACGAGCTCAGGGGCTGCTCTGCTCGTTTCCTCCCCTCAGCAGCTCCTCACGCTGCAGCACTTTGGGGTGTGACACAACAACAGGGCGAGCTGGAGACAGCACAAGTTAGAAGCTGCAGAGTGGCATAAATCTAATTAAGTCTAAGTGGTAAGACTAAAGGAATGTAAATTAGAACCAGATACACATCAGCTCCCTCACATGCAACTTGCACTGAATCAGACTTCCTCTGGATTCTCTAAATCCAGCCCAACATTCCTACCCTGTGGAGCTCAAACATCAAGCTACAGTCTTAGGCAATAGTTAACCAAAAAGAATGCATTTAAGCTCAAGAAAATTGAGAATACATATTCAAAATAGACTTTTTTTTTTTTTAAATGTAGCCAAAAGAAATTCCCTCCCCCAGGCCAAAATCATGGTAGAAATTATTTCCTCGAGGAGTTCCACTGCTGTTCCTTTTACCAGCAATAGTCAAAAACTGGGGCAAATCAACCAAATCATCCCTCTGTAGTGGGACCACTGAAAACTTGGTACTTACCCAGTAGCAAAGTGAACATGCAAGAACAGCAAAACCAACGTTCATTACAAAGCAGATTTACAGCAGTAAACCAATTATTTTATTCAACATTCAAGGCAAATCATTTTTAAAGCTACACACAGAACAAAGAAACAAAAGAAGAAAAGCTGCATTCATCTTAAAAGGTGATTTTATGCTCAAAAGCTACTCACAAAAGCAGTTTGAAATCCAAAATACCATTTTTCTGGTCAGCACCTCCTGAGGTTGGTACCCAAAGTGCACACACGACCCAGAAAGCACCAAGGACATTCATTACTGAGCATGCAGGTGACAATCTGATCTGCAAAGTGGCACTGAAGCTTGGCAGAATTGAAAATATTATCCTAACATTAGCTAACCCACCTGAAACTCTTACCCTGAACGGTAAAAGCAAAAATATTACCCCAAAAATGGGCAACGTGAGCCTCTGACTGCGTTACAATCCTGTAATTCCCCTTTCCTGAAGTGAAAGGCAAATGAAGAGCTCCTTACTAATGACAGCAGTCACTCTGAGAGTTTTTATCAACTGAAATCTTTGCAACCCACTGGTGTCCACCCAGCTGTGTGTTCTTAAATGAGAATATAACCAAAATTATCAGGGAGTCTGAGTTCTCAACCTGGCCTTAGTTTGACAGCAGCTCCATCACAACTTTTTGTCTGCTAAAGATGCAAATGCAGCTGGGAAAAGAGAGGAACCTTCACAGGAATTTATTTTAAAATAACAGCAATGATTCTCTGCTGCCCACTGACTGATTTAAATGCAAGGTGTTGGGTTTGCAACTGGGGAAAACGACCTCTGAAGGGTTTTCTACACCTCTGCATGACCCTGAAGACAGTTTTCTACACATCTTGGGCTCAGTAAAATTCCAGGCTGGATCAAACCAGCCTCTAGGCTGACCCACAGTGCAGACATGAAGCAGCTGCATCCAACAAGGCAGGGAACTCACGTTTCTCATCATCAGCATGTACCAGGGATGCTGCTCTCGACAAAACATCCAAAGGAGTCTCCATTCCTCTCTGGATCCTGCAAAATTCAGAAGCAAAGTTTCAGAGAGCAAACTTCAGGCAAAGCTCTGGGTGCTGTGCCAGCTCCTCAGAGCACACCCACACAGGTTTACAGGAGGAAACAGCGATGCACAACGGGAGCACGACAGCAAAAAGAACCAAAATCCCAAGTTTCTGCCGTTCTTTTCATGTTACACCAGCACAGGACCTGTTAAAAATGTCATTGCTGAAGCAAAGAAACACCAGGATTGGCTTTGCCACCAGCCAGCCACCCAAACTAAGCAGAACACCAAATTCCAAGTGCTGGAGCTGTTACACTGCTCACCCACGGTGGAACAGGGTTATTTACCACCTGCTGGAAGTGGGGCTGCCTCCCACCCCACCGAACAGCTACTGGAGACAGCATCCAAAGATTGTCCCTGCAGTGCTGGCCCACAAGGGCATGGATTGCTTTAGATCCTCAGGATTCCATAAACTTCCCCTCCACACTCCCTCCTCTGCCCAAAGTAGAATCATCCAAGTCTTATAATTTCATTAAGATTTATTTTTAACTAACAAACACACAGTTGGACTCTGGGTGTGTGTGTATGTACAACCACATGCAGAACTGTATTTTTTTCCCATCATAATCACACCTCAGTGGCTGCTTTTCCCTGGGTTTTGCCCCCTACAACACCATCCATGAAAAATTAACCCCACCACACTAAAAATGCCCATTTCAGCACTACACCAAGCAACAGAGTCCCATAAAACCAATGATTGTACTGCAGCTTCTCAAAGGTTCATGTGAGCAGCTTCAAGACTGAAAAAAAAGTCCCAGTATGAAATTCCAAAAATATTAAAGGGAAAGGAAGGAAGAGGGTAACACGTTGTCAAGATGTTTTTATTATAAGGCCAACAACTTATATGTGTTTTCAAATAAAAAGGCAACAGCACAGGCAGAACTGTTAAAGAAAAAAAAAAATGGAGAAAGAAGAAAAAAACCCAGAACAACTAATGGTTTTGTAGAGGTTTTTCCACAAAAAACTTAGCAAAAACTTCTCTCATAAGAACAGTTTACTGTAACTTATTTTACAGTATGATCTTAATAAAAAATAAAAAAAAAAAGGTAGTGGCGACTGCAGAAATCTCAAACACATGTCCAGCATGTACATTGACTTAACAACAAGCACATGGCTGGGAAGCAATTTCCTTGCCTTTGCACTAAAACAATAAACCTTGCTATCCTCACTCCCTCTTCCTAAATAAGCCCAAGACTTTCAACTAATCAAAGACTTTAAAGCGTAAGAGAAAGGATTTTAAAGCATTTGTAAGCTAAAACAATGTATTTTTAAGCTTAAAGCACGTATTTTTGAGTTTAAACAATGAAATCCAGTAAGATCTCCATGGAGCTATGCAAGAAGAAGAGACAAAGTTGAAATAACCAAATGTATTGAGGAATAAAACGTGCTGCTCCCTCCCTGCCAGAATCAGCTTTCGCTCAGGAAGAGTATTTTAAATAATCTTATAAAGTCAATTAACTCTTTCGTTTGAAGACAGTACCTGTGGGCAAGAGGGTTTAGAAAACAAGATTTTGGCTTATTTCACCAAGTTTGCCTTCGTTATTTACTCCTTTCACACCTGGCCACATTCTCCTCCAAACCAAAGCAAGGACTGGGAAGAGGGTGCTCCCTGAAAAGCCTTCAGCACCATTCCCCTCAGCCCTCCATGCTTTATTTCCTTCACACTTTTTGTTTCCTTGGAGTTTGAAAGAGCAGACTGTGCATTACTGACCCTCTCACACAAATTCCTCTAAGAGAGTGAAAATTCAGCTGGAAAAACGATTCAGATTTGTGTGATCAGGGGATGCAGCTACAGCGGTAACTCAGGAACCAGGGCTAACCCTGTCGTACCCTTCAAAGACAGTAATAGAAACATTTTTGGTCAACTCTTTAGGAAAAAAAAAAACCCCACCTCTTGCTAAAGAACAATGTGAAGGACAGTAAAATGTCTCATTAAAAACAAATTGCCCTTTTTCCTTCAGCTTTCCAGTAATTTTTAAATAATGGGAGTAGCAGATGCCCAATCCCTTTCCGGAACACGCTCCCAGTAAGAGAATTAACTGGTGACAGAAACCCACACTGGGAGAAGGAAACGGGAACCAAGCCTTAATTCTGCTCAGGAAATTAGACACTTTAAAAACAACTTGACTAAAAGTGGCCTCAATAGAGCTTTGCAGCTTTGTGTATTATTAGAGTCCATATCACGAGAGAGCTGCTGAGGTGCTCCCCTGAGAGCGAGGCCTTGTCAAGGATGTTGTGTTCATTCAGAAACTGCAAATCCCAGGGTGCAATACCAGATATTCTGTGACTTTTTAAACAGATTAAAAAAAAAAAAAAATATTACCTGCAAAGAGCTGTACACTGCCAGATTATTTCTCAAATAGTGTTAAATACCCCTTTATTTTCTAAATGATGTTAAATATCCCTTTATCTCTAAATTAGGCTAACAAGTCAGCAGTTACAGGTCAGGAAAGAAATAAAGGTTGCCCAGGAGAGTGAGAGAGGAGGGATCCTCTCTTAGCTCCAAGTTTAAAGCCCTAATTTGACCAGGGCAAGGTCAGTGAGTGCTGCAGCTGGGCCAGGGCTGCCTTGAGAGAGCAGCCCAGCCATCCTGGGGGAGTCACGTTTCAGAGAGGAAAGACCAATCCCAGGGTTCCAAGAAATTAAATTTTAAAAAAATTAAAAGAAAATATTAAAACCCCCAAACAAACAAAAAAAGAAAAGCACAAAAACCAAAACAAACAAAAACCAAACAACCAACCAAACAAAAACCAAACAAAACCAAACAAAAACCAAACAAAACACCAAAAAACCAGCACAAACCACTTAAAAAGGAGACTCCTGACCAAATCCAGCTATTTCTCAGTGTGACACAAACCTTGAATTTTTATAAGCGTCCCCACCAAACCCCAACTCTCCTCGTGTACTTGGTAAGGGAAAGCAAGAGAGGAGTGAAACACGAGATACAACTGGACTGCCCCCGGCTACATCTGATTTAAACCCCATGGAAACAGTTTCCCCAGCGTATCTCACGGGTTACAAAATCTTAACTGCTAAATTCGAGGAGCCACGAGCCAAAAGCACTTTTACAAGCATTCAAGATATTTTTATCTGCTGTAATTTCAAACATCAGTTTAATCTCTCGCTCAGTGCTCTTATTTATCAGATGCTGCTCCCACTCACCACTGCCCTGTTCTGGCCTCTCACCTACACAGTACAAAAACAGTAAAAAAGTGTGAAATCAGAGATGTGTGAAAGACGGATGTGAACGCTGATGCACCTGTCAGCTTTCATGCAGCACTCGAAGCCCACAATACCCATCAGTGCAATAAAAGCACATTATTTTCCCTCTCCTCATCACATTTTTGCGGGCTCCAGAATCACACAGAGTCCTCTCTGCTCTGCAAATGCCTGGTAATGTTTGGTGGGGTTTTTTTTTGGTTGGTTTTTCTTTTTTTGAAGGCTATAGAGAAGCGAAAGCTTTTGAAAATGAACAGTTAAGTGTTTTCAGGGATTTATACAGCCCTTTCCAAGCATCAGGAGGAGCACGCAGGGAAAAACCCTGAGGTTGCTTGTTTGAAATTCAGCGAGCAGCAGCAGCAGAGCAACCAGCAGCACTAACTCAGCCTGAACAGAGAGACAATTATTTAATCCCTCCGGAGTTAATATTCTCAGTGGGGGATGTCAGGAAAGGTGTGAGATAAAGAGAAGAACTTGACGTTTGATTTTTAAAAAGGGGGAACAGCAAAGGGAGAGAAAGGAAAGAGAAACAAAGATGATGTTCGGGCAGTGATCTCATTAGGGAGTTAGGATGGCTTTGGCCTGGGACAGACCTTAGCTCAAGTCAGATGCCAAAAACCAGGACAAAACTGGGTGATGAGAACAGCAGACACGAGTGCAGGCAAGACAAAACGAGCAGAATTTTGATACAATTCGGATATGAAATCCCGAAGGGAAGCCCCAGCCAGGACAATGCTTGGATTCCAGGTGGGACTGACAGAACAGCAGCACAACCTCTGCAAACACCTGAGGAACACCAGAAAGAGCCACTCAAAGCTGCTGAGACACATCTACACCTGCCAGGGGGGAAAGGCTGAACCTTTCCGTGATGGACAGAAAAGCCTGGTACTTGGATTTCCATCCACACAGATAAGGTCGGAGGGAGAAGAGGAGGATTAACAAACAAAGCCCACTATAACAATGAAAAAGTGATTCGAGAATGACAAAGCACTAGAGAAGCCATCAAGACCAAAGTGTAGATAAGCACAAGCACAGGGAAAACAAGGTTCATTGAAAAGCAGGGTCAAATAGGTCAAAAGCGGCTCCCACCTGGGGAGATACAGGCACAGAACTGCCCAAATTCAGCCCCCAAAGTGCCCAGAGAGAGACAAACTCTGCTGATTTCAATGGAAGAAAGTGAAACTGAAGAGGAAATCCAGATACAACTGATCAGCACAATCAGTCCACACAAGGAAGGAAGATAAAGCAGAAGTTTGACGCAAAATAGGGAAATATAATTTATTCTTTACGATAGGAGAGAGCAAAGCACATTTGCCCCACGCATGAGGATAATGATAAGCACGTTGTAATCAATAATTTTCCTCAAATAGCCACAATACATCTAAATTTCTTCAGCTATGCTTAGAACGGAGCTGCTACTTGTGGACAGAAAAATGCTGTGTTGAGACACCCATGTGAAACGCTAAAATGTGAAATGTTAAAATGTGTGAGTGCTCACTTTAGGTCATGATTACCAAGTAGCACTGATCATCCCCTGCATTTACAGCTCACAGTCCTGAGAGTAGAGTTCAGGCTATTTGGCTAAATACCTTTTTTTTTTTTTTTTTAAATGTATTTATCCCCTACTTTTGGGCTTTTTAAAACCATGCTTGTTATGCATGTGGAAAATGTGTTTGAACAGGCAAACCTTCAAACAGAAACAAAGATTTAACTCATCACCCAGAAAATTATAAGCTTAAAGCATAGCTTTGGTATTTTACCTTGTGCTTTTTGTTGTCTTGTTGACAAAAACCACCCCCTTAACAAGTCAACATTTCAAGAAGAAAGCTATTAGTAAAGCTATCTGAACTGAAAACTAACAAAGGTGAGAAATTTAAGGTGGGAAAGTCCAAGCTGACCTTGTCTTGTACCTTCAAGATCACCCAGAACATCCCAAATGTGACACAACCTGCTGCAAACACATTATGGAGCATTTAACCGCGGTAAAGAGAACAGAACCAAAGCTCCCTTTTCCAACAGAAAACCTGCAGGTGCCTCTGGAAACAAACCAATTCAGCAATGTGGAGATGCTGAGAAGGTCTGCAAAGCTACTCATATGGAAATAAGAAACTGATGGTTTATGATGTGAATGCTCTTCATTAACCTGCCCCGAAGGTCTGTACAAACATTTTCTGTCCTATTTGAGCTACCAGGCTCATTTTATACCAGACTGTCAGACCTGCCCCTCTCAGCAGCACTCCTGGGCGCTCATCACTGCAGCTCTGGCCCAGTTCCTGCTCTAGGATAGGGGTAAAAGCTGACCCCCATCCCACAGAGGGGTTCCTGCACCAACACACCCCGTCCCTGCTCCCCACAGCGTGCTGGGCACGCCGGGGATTCAGCAGCAACTGTTCCAGCCCAGCCATTTAAATAAGAAAATGCAAATGTGCAACAGGCAGGGCCAAATTCTACCAAGAGTCTAACGGGTCAGATCTATTTCTTGAGAACCAAAGTAGTTCTTGGGACTGATCCCAAAAAGCCTCACAGCCTGATCCCGAATATCAAGACTATTACTGTGTATCAGTAAGAAGAGGTGTAGAGAATTTAAGCGAAACACATTCCACATCAGAAATCTCCTCCCAAGTTCACAGACAGGAAAATACAAATAAAGGCCTTAAAGTCTGGAGAAGAGCCTTAAAAAAGTTTATTATTAAGGCAGGAGTGGGATATTGCTGCCCAATTTTATGCAGCTTTGGATCCAAGGGTTCTCAGTATCACTGCCTGCAGAGTTTCACTCAGGTTTCCTCAAGTGCAGGTTGTTTCCCTGTGAGGGATGCTCTCTGAACGACTGTCTGTTCTAAAGTCAGAGAAAATCTAATCAGAGAAATTACCCTGCAGGAGAAATCCTGGAACTCTTGATCAGCCAAGTCCTCTTCGGTTGAATTTAAAAAATGGTCATTATTTCTCATTCCTGATAATCCTGAAGCACCAACACAGCAGAAGGGAAGCGAGCTGGCTTTATGGATTCTCCGATGCCAGTGGAAACGGGTGTTAAATTCCCATTCATCCACTCTCAGAAAAGGGCTGCACTGGTATCAGCGGGGACAGCTTAACTCAGGGAATTAATTACTGCTGATCGCATCTGGGGAACACACAGCCAGCCCGACCCCGCGCTGCTAAAGGCCAAATAAAAAAATCTCTGCAAACCGAACACAGAAGACGCAGCGCCAAAAGCCTTCACAGCGCCCTTGGGACGCGTTCCAGAAGGTTTCACCTCCGCTACCGATACGGCGCCGGGGATCTTCCCTGCAGGAAGAACACGCTCGGCGGGAGCGCAGCTGCGAGCTGCAGACGGCAGGAGCGTCCCGGTGCTGGGGACAGCCCGGCACGGGCGCTCCTGCCGGGGCAATTCCTGCGGGTCCCGCTGGCCGTGACCCCGCGGCTGCAGCCGGCGGAGCGGGTCCCTCCCGGGGGGACGAGGAGGAGCGGGTCCCTCCCGGAGGGACGAGGAGGAGCGGGTCCCTCCCCGGCGAGGGGACAGGAGGAGCGGGTCCCTCCCCGGCGGGAGGACAGGAGGAGCGGGTCCCTCCCCGGCGGGAGGACAGGAGGAGCGGGTCCTTCCCCGACGGGGGGACAGGAGGAGCGGGTCCATCCCCGCCTGGAGCCCGA
>VZRR01004305.1:158195-186091 GCA_013398015.1 Oreocharis arfaki
GGCGAGCAGGTGGGGAGCGCCGCCCGCCCCCATTGGCCGCGCGCGCCGCGGCGTCAGCGCAATTAGGCTAATGAGGCGCTGACGTCACATCCTCGCAGGTAGGGAGCGCGCGGGCCGGGCCCCGCCCCCGGGGTGGGGCTGGAAGGCGGCGGGGCCGGGGGAGGAGGGACCCGGGTTCGAGTCCCGCGGGTTCGAGTCCCGGGAGGGACACGGCGGGGCCGGAGAGCACGGGCGGGGACAGCGCTGCTTCTGTCCTACCCTGCTCTAACCCTAAACCTTTTCCTCCCCTCGTAGGAAAAACTACAGGCCAACAACGCAAACTAAACGACACCTACAGGAAAACGACAAAAAAAAAATTCTCTCTCAAGAGAAAAGCACTTTTTAATAGCAGAAATGTGCGTTTCGAATTAAAGCACGCTGTCGCAGCATCTGACAAAGCGGCTGGGCAGCCCCAGCCACACGGGAACACGCACGAGTGGCGAGGAGCAAGCGTTCCAGAGGCTGATGTGGCTGGCTCAGCTCGGCTGGAGGATGCGGGTCACATCCCCGCACTCCGCACCGCCTGACGGTAATTGGTGCGAGCGGACCCGGCGCTTTGTTTCGTGTTTCCTGCTCGCCCTGCAGCGGGGTTTTACAGAATCCCTGCTCCCGGTGTGACTCGCTGGGCCATGGGAGGAGCTGCCGGCAGCCGGACGCGTGTGAGAGCAAAGCCGTAATCTGGCCGCGGCCACCGAGCCGCTCCCGTCCCCTCCGCAAGCAGGGCAGGAGCTCCTCGGCCCCGCTGAGCGAGAGCTGAACCCTCGGAGCGACCCAGCCCCGCACACCGGGCTGCTGCAAAGGCCCGCACCTGCTCCCACCATCCCGGCCCTCCGGAGCGCCGGCACAGCCTCGGGCATTCCCGTGGCAGCGTTCCTTCCGAGCGCGCCGTTCCCAAGATTCCGGCGATTTGGGAGCGCGTCTTGCTGTGAAACACACCGCCTGTTTTTAGCAATGTTATCAAACCAAGCTCTCGGGCAGCTCTGTGCATCTGCAGGAGGCGCTTCCCAGAAGCCAAGGTTTCTCCAATGAAGAGCCTGGGAATGCCGATCCCAGCAACAGGCTTGCAGAAATTGATTCCAGAGCAGGAAAGGGTATAGGAAAGAGCTGCGGTGAGTTTCTGGTGTCCACATTGAACATGAGTCGTCACCAAACAGGTCCCAGAACGGTGCATTTTATCCTCACAAGGATCTGAGGCTGCCTCGGGCGGCTCTTGGAGTGCATTGCAAAGGGAAAGAAAAGGACAATAAATCAGCCTGAGCCCTCCCAAGAGCCTTAGGGCTGCAGATTTGTGGTGGAACCCAAAAAGAGCACAGGGCAGCAGAAATGGAGAGTGTCTCCACGGAACTCTGCTCACGGCATTTCTCCTGCCCGGCTCCTCCTCCCTCGGCGTGACAATAAATGCACAACTACAGAAAAGGCACCGCAACGCAAATGTGTTTGCTGGAGGAAAAGAAGCACCAAGGCACAGCAGGGTTTATTTTAGATGCTGAAACTGGGATTTCTGCATGGCACGGTGGAGGGAACACGGCTCCCACGCGGAGCCAGAGGTGCAGCCAAAGCAGCAGCCCAGCCAGGCAGTGTGGGAGGTGCAGGGCAGGGAAGGGCCGGGGATGAACCCACACACCCTGCTCTTGGATTCCTTGAAAGATTCAGAGCCCATGAAGGCTCTGTGCTGTCCAGTTCCCACTTAAAAGTCCATCAAAATCGTGCAAGAATAGCTGACACTGAAGTATTTTCCTATCCTTGCAAGGACAGGTCATGAGATCTCCAGGCCACCAAAAGCTAGCCAAAAGCACATTCCAAACCTAAATTAAATCCAGATTTAGCCTCCACACACTCAGTATATCTAATAGGAACACTTCAGTTGATTAAAAAAACGAAATGCATGTGGTGTCAGAACAGCCATGAACATAATTTCATACACGTTGCAAAACCTTCACCTATGACATCTATAACAATATAAGGTAATATTTTTTTTAATTGATATTGTATTAATAGACTGCTGGAGATTATTTTCATTACCAGCAAGCAAAAAGAGGAGTTTGATGATCTAATATTTGGGAAAAAAAGTAGTCAAAATAGTAATGTAAAACTTATTTGAGAAAACAAGATACTGGACAAGAAAAATACCACGAAATATGGAAAACAAAACCACAGGCACTGAGAAAAGATCTGAACTAGACACTGCTACATATCACAAGAATTAATTGCTGCAGACTAACTACGAGGCTTTTAAATATGTATCTCTGAGGAAAAAAAAGTCTGCCACTCCTGTTTATAACTGCTGGAGGGAAGAGGTGGGAAGGGTTTCTTTGTTTAACCAGACAGAGCTCCTGGGATGAGGAGGAGCTTGAGAAAGGAGAGGTCAAAACAGCTTTTGATCCTTTGGAGCTGCTATTACAGCTCCCAGCAGAAGTTTTAGAACAGGGTATTTATTAAACATGTGAGGAGCCTGAGGAACATCAGCTGGCTGGGAACAGCGACCCCGAGCATTCCCCTGCAGACAGACTTCCCACTGCAGCGAGGTGTCAGCAGCTGGAAAAGCCAAACAAATGAAGTGCAAGTTGTCAAACGCTGGAAATCTTGGAAAACAGATCTCAACACAGTATAAGAAAGCCTTGTTGGAGCTGCTGAACTCAACACACGCTGCTCACCAGGCAAATTCACAGGTTAGGAAAGCAAAGCCAGTCTCGGGTGATGAGCTGTGTTTTGTTTTGCTCGGGTGTTAAGATTTGGTTTTCATTTAGCACCAACTTTCTAACCCAATGGCATCAAAGGCTCTTTGCTGACTCAGATGCCAGCAAAAATTGACTTTGCTGAAACCCCCAAGCTGACCAACACAGCTGAGAGTTTGTAGCTGAACTAAAACAGAAGTAGTGCTTCAGCACCCAGGTAAGGCACCCAAGGCATGATGCAAATCCTGGGACAGACTGCAGCTGCCAATCCTGATCAAATCGATAGTAATCACCAAAAATCAATCACATTCTCCACACATGGGGGCCAATGCAACAGATTTAACCCCTGTGTGAGCGAGCTGGGATTGTGGCTGTCTCAGGACAATGCTTTAAGACTTTTTGGGGGGTTTTTTTTCAGTATAGAGGCAGGAAAGGCCCTGAAACCAGAGGGGAAAAACCCCATGTTCTAGCAAATGCAGTTGCAGTCTGCAGGGAGATCCCATGGCCTAGTCCTACAGACCCTGCCCAACCATTAATCCTGAAAGTATTACTGAAATGAAGCCTCACATCTGTTCCATGGCCAACCAAGAAAATAAAGCATTTCCACCATAGTAAGTTTCTTACTGCCATCTCATTGTGGTTTTCACAACACAGATACTTCTTTTCCAGCAGCCAGGAGCGCCTGAAGTTCCCTGGAGCCTGCAGAGAAGCCCAGTGTGTACCAAACTCTGCACAGAGATGACGAAGTTGGTGCCAAGAGCAAACACCTTTCTCAAAGCCACCACAAACCCCATCATCAGTCACAGGTTGAGTAAGGCGTGGCAGTGCTTTGCCACCTCTGTCAGTCCAACCACAATGCACCTTTCCATCTGCCCACACCTTCTTTTAAGAAAACAGCTTAATTTCACACCAAATGCCAGCAGCTTTTAAAATCACTCTCAAAAGCACGTTTCACCACACACAAATTACTCGGCCTCGGGAGCAAACATCTTTTCAGCAATGCCAACACTCCTAAACCCTGAATCTAAAACTCTGCCTCGCAAAAATCCACATTCATCTGCACTGCAGCTCGAAGCTGCCTGGTACAAAACCACACCCAAAATGCAAACAACATAGGATTTACATTTTTTGGAGGATAGTTTATTTCATTGCACCCCGATGTGTTAAATTGCAGTAATTCCAGCCAGACAAGTTGATCCAAACTCTGAGCTGATGGAGTGGGTTATTTATTACCTGCTTCAAGACAAAGCTTGCCCTCTTCATAATTGTCTGCCCCATCATCCCAAGGAAGATGAAAAGAGACAGCGTAATTTCAGTTGGAGCAGGGTCAGAACAGCAGCATAATCTTCAAGCAAACAATGAGATACCTTCAGACTCAAACAGAACCATGAACACCACTAACTCTGCTCTTTCAGAGCATTTAACCACAGGTGCTTTTTTGCTTGCTTTGTTCTAGAAAAGATTTCACCCCATGGAGGTTCCCATAAAATGAAGACAGACAAGAGAGCTGAAAAAAAATTAAATACGAAAGGAGTGTCAGATTAACAAATTAAAATCAAGCCCTGGCCACAAGCCACTGGTTTTAATTTGTTAAAGTTGTGTTGAACACTGATAAAAAGACCACAAATGGTTCACAGCAGAACTCCAAATGGCAAGTTTAGTGTAAAGGGAAGGTCAGCATCGTCAGTGATCCACGGCTGAAGGTGAATATTCAGAGGAACTTCTTTATTGTGCACTCTTTTCTTACGCTGTAAACATCCATAAAATAGATTTAACTCCCTGTTTGATTTGTATCCCATCTCTCATACAGGACCAGGTGAACTTTAGTCCAAGTGGGATCATTAAAATCACGAACAGGTTGCAGCTCAGATTGAGATGCAAAGTTATTTTCAGGCTGTCCACTTTAACTCATGGTAAGTTACATCATGTACATACATTTGCAGGCTGGAAGGAAAGGTTCTTCAGTCACCAGCTCAGGCTCTGCTGCCAGGGAACAGGGACAGGCGGAGAGGGAACGGCCTCAGGCTGGGCCAGGGAGGCTCAGGGTGGACAGCAGCAGGAATTTCCCCAGGGAAAGGGTGCTCAGGCCTTGGAACTGCCCAGGGAGGTGTGGAGTGCCCATCCCTGGAGGTGCCCAAGGAATCCCTGGAGGTGGCACTCAGAGCTCTGGGCTGGGGACAAGGTGGGCATCAGGCACAGCCTGGACTCGGTGGTCTGGGAGGGCTTTTCCAACCTAAATTATCCTGTGATTCTAACACAAATAGCACACCAATTTTCAGTTCTGTGCTGGGAAGGGAATCCTGCTAAAATTAGCCACAGATAAACTGGACAAACAACAGAGGAGGCATTCTTTAAACAACAAGAACACAAAGCAAAATAAACCAGATCTTTACTTTCAAAGCAGCCGTGCGAGTACAACCCTTCAATATAATCCACTTTAAAATGCTGTCAGAATTCGAAGTGCAGTGATGCATTTCAGCATTCCCTGCTGTCTGCAGGGAACTCACCTTCAAACTGCCAGAGTGCTGCTGCCTCAGCCTCCTCCTTGGCAAGGCTCTAACGCAGGGATGCAGGGACAGAGCTAACGGGGGGTGCAGGATGAGCACAGCCCCACCGGCTACGATCCAACGCCAGACTTGGGAGGCAACGAGGGGGAAGAAAAAGAGGAAGAAAAAAAAGAGATTGTCTAGAATTTCTTGTGAGAATAACTCGGTTTTAAAAAGCTTTGCCCCAGGCTGTAAAGCCAAAGCACTGTGACAGCCAAAGCTCTGTGTCAGCCCAGCCCCTCTCCTGCAGCACTTCTTGAAGCATCCTAGCAAGGTACCAACTTCTTGGCTCTCTTGTGCAGGGAGTGAGCCAGACATCTCACCACTGCTGAGAGCAAGACAACTTGAGGATGGCAATGTCAAAAGAAAAAACCAAAGCCACAAACAGAACCAAAGAAACCCCACTGAATGCTCCCCCCTCATGCTTCACTATGCATTTTAAAATAAGAGGTTTGGAGAAACTTTGGCAGGAGGCAGAGATTAAGCAAATAATCACTGTGTGGGAACACAACCTTTCAAATTTACCAAGTGCACCACGGAGCTAAATAGGTCTCATGCAGAGAAGTAATACAAATTAATTCAATAATGAGATGGTTTACTATTTATTTGGCTTATTTAATTGAGTAGGGGAGGTATCTTGAACATCAGGTTCAAGGCTTTCAAAAAAGGTCTCACAGTACAACAAAGGGAAGGAACCAAAACACAGAGTGTTATGATCGGTTTTTGGTTTGTTTTGCTTTTAAAGACAGCTCCTTGTGGCTGCAAATTCCTAAAAATCAAATTTATTCAAATTTAAAACCAGGAAGAACCCTCTATACCCACCACACTTGCACAGATTTTTCAGTCAGATCAGAGCATTTTCTTTGCAGCTGCAAGACCTTCCATTTCTCAGGAAAAAAAATGCGTATAACCCTCCAAACAGTCCCCCACCACAACTGGAAAGGATTTGGCAGAATGCCGGATTATGGAGGCAAAAATGACACGGAAGTTCTAAGACTAAAGATATAACTAAAATATTTGGAGTTTGCATGAATAATTTCGGAATGTACAGTCGGAAGCTTCCTGTTCATGTACTAAAACTTAATCCATTTCTAAACACTGCTGACTGAAGCAGGCTGAGCAAGAGGTTAAAACACACAGGAGTTAAGTGATTACTGCCTCTCCCGAAGGCAGTCGTTAAGTCCAGGATCAGTTAGCAACTGTGGTGGAGATTTTTATCTAGAAAAACAGGTAAAGAAGGTCACTGCAAAACTTTATGAAACCACAGTATCAAAAGTGACGGAGCAACTGTTGGCTCGAACAGAAAGCAGAGCAGAAAGTAGCAGAGTCGGGGTTATGTCTCTTTTTTCCTGCAGTAGGGAATACAAAGAAAATTCATTTCCTACACAGACTACATGGCCAGCAGAGTGACTTTGAAAATGAGGAATACTTTGTCCTCTCTCAACACCTTACCCATGAAAAGCTGTCGGACACACACTGACCTGATATTCTGACCTTCGAAGCGTATTTCGACTTCAATTCTATTTTTAAAATAATTGCTGGGAAAAGGCATGAGTCACAACGCTGCTTGGATCCCCCTGCACTGGACACTCACCAAGGGCTGGGTTTATTCTGAAGTTTCCCAAGTCAGAACAGGCTCTTGCATTAGCACCTCAATGTGAAGAACAAGGTTCAGCTCCCTCAGCCACCCAGGAATGCTGGCCTCTCTATCCATCCTGACCTTCCCAGCTCAGGCACAGATGTGTGTTGCAAACATCAGGAAGCTCTGGGATGCTGCGAAGTATTTCCAACAGGAAGGGATCCTGCTTGCTCAGCTCTCTGCTACCTATGGGCACCTTCTTTACACTCAGCTTGCAGCACTTGCTCCAATCTGCTGACAGTGAAGGTCAACAAAATGTAAAGAGAAACCTCAGGGAAAGAAAATCCTCAAGGAAGCACAGGGGAGAAATACAGGCTCTGTACCTACAGATGTAGGTGGAATTTGAAGGCTCCCACAGACAGGCAGCTGGAGAAACTCCCTGCTCCAACACTTGGAAAAAGGGGGAACATGCAAGCGATGAGGAGCATGTCATACGTGTGCTGCTGCAGGTCAGCAGCCTGGATGGTTCAGCTCTGTGCCCTCCCCAAACCGAGGTTAGGAGCAGCCAAATGATTATGTATCCAGTCAAATTTTGATTTCCCCTTCTTCCTGTGTCATCCAGATCATTCCCTCTGGAGCACGAGGCTGTTGCACACCCCACTGGCACTGCGGATGGCAGAGGCCCACGCTGCTGACTCACCTACACAAACCCTCAGGAGTCTGATTGGGTCCAGGCTCTTCATTACAAAGAAGCCTTTTAAGACATCAGAAATAAATCATCTGCCTGGTTGGCTTTAACGAAAGCTCTGTTACACAGGAAAAAGGGGGAGGGAGCATGAAACAATATCCATGGTGGAACAGCCAAGCCAGAAAGGAGGGATGTCTGAGGAACAGAATGAAAGACTTGAGAATTAACTCAAGAAGAGAAACAATAAAGCAGCATGGAAATGGAGCAGGAAGGTATAAACAGGAAAGTTACAAATGGAATGAAAGGCTAAAGTGACTTTTTTTTTTGGTGCAAGAACAAACACACCTCATTAGGACAAAGAGCCAGTAACATATTCCCATGTACCAACTTCCCGTGCAACAATCCCCGGTCCTTTTAGTGGCTTACAGCTGTATGACCAGAAGAAATCATTTCCACATACTGGTGGGGAACTTCAAAAGCAGCTAACAAGGCTGAAATCAATCTCTCTTCTCCTAAAAGTTTTACATAGCAAAGCTCTGTAACAACTGCCCCGAGTATTCTCTTAACAGTCGCGAGGAGTTCAGAGCGAGCTGCTCAGGGCTATGATTCATTCGTGGCTCTCTGCCAGAAAAATAAATACATTCAAGACCAGTGGCCCCAAGGGGAAAGGTAGGCCACTCTTTAAAAAGCACAAGATAAATGATTTACAGAGCAGAATCCAGTTTTCAGCCCATGTGGATGAGGAGGAGAGACTTTTTGTACGTCTCCCAAAGATTTAGTGCACGGACTTGGACACTGGCAGTGCATCAACAGATGGAGGGAACCAGGAACTGTGGAGCTGGGATTTGCAAAACCTCACTCCTAAGAGCAAGAAATAACCCCTTATATTGCTGTACACAGAGTTCACAGAGCCAAATCAAGACTTGCAGTGGGTATCCAGCAACACACGACCAACACAGGCAGCTCAGGTTCCAGGGGAGTGCAGGAAAGTCCCACCTGTGCAGGGACACAGGGATCCTCTGGCAGAGTGGCAGTGACAAACAGCTCAGAGGTGGGCAGGGCCACACAGCATCTGCTGCACATAAAAATGGTTAATTAGCTGCTAAACAGCAAGCAGTACTTTACTTTTGATTTTCTTTCCCCACAAGAACATTATTTCTGAGATAAATGCTCGGCCAGCGAGGGGCAGGTTGGAGATCGGTGTTTCACCGTGGGAGCGAGGCTGGCTCATCTCACACCACACTGATTTGTCACTGCCCTCTATTGTTCTTTCAACCAGAAGGTCAGGGCTCCATCCTGAATCTTTTCATTTGTCCAAGAGCTCTGGATCTCTCAGGGTCTGTTTCTACCTCCGGGATCAGTATTTTCTGTTGTTAACCTTCCCACTGAGCAAGCCAACACCTGATTTCAGATTGCTTTCTGTAGAGCTTATGCAGAAAGGTAAAAAT
This sequence comes from Oreocharis arfaki, assembly GCA_013398015.1. Classification (NCBI taxonomy): domain Eukaryota; kingdom Metazoa; phylum Chordata; class Aves; order Passeriformes; family Paramythiidae; genus Oreocharis; species Oreocharis arfaki. Next base: position 167,171 of record VZRR01004305.1, read on the forward strand.
TGGCATGGCTACTCCAAGTCCTCACCACACAGGGGGTTAATACACCCTACCCACCTCCAAATTACGCATTAAAGACTTCTGGATTATCTAGAAAGGAACCTCTTCATGCAGGCAAAAAAATCCAGCCAAACCCCAAGGCTGAGTTTATTCAAGTGGCTTAAATCCCCCTTAGTTGCGTTTTTTATAATATAAACTTTTCAAATGGGGGACTTTGGCCCTTTACTAACAGGGACAGAGAATGCCAGGGCCACACAAACATTCTCTGTCCCCATAAAAAGGTTAGGCAGCCTTGTACCATCAGCAAAGGGGCATTTGAGGGGATTTTTTTACACATTCTATCACCAATGGATAACGCAAAGTGTTAGGAACCTGCCTCTGACCTTAGAAAGTTTCCCAGTGATTTATTTCCTATTTCACTGTAATTATTTCCTGAGTCCAGATTAAAAATTTCAAGCTCAAATATTTAAAATAATCCATATTTAAAATTTCCCTGTGGTTAAAGCAAACCTGCATGAGTCATATTACAAACAACAATGGATTTTCTATTGTCTTTCTTAAATCAATGCTCTGAACTTCTCCCTGGAAACAATTAGCAGACAACTTCATTGCAATCATTTATTTTTTTAGAGTGAGATCACTAAATCAAACGTACCTTGAAGGACGGCCCTGATGATCACATCAGACACAAGAAAAAAACCAAACATGCTGATCAGGAAAGATGCTTTTTATTTCCATTTTTTTACCCTTAAATTATCATTGACATTCTCACCAGTAACATGAAATTGGCTCCATTTATTTCTACTAAGAAAAATTTCCCAAACTGACAAACCCACCTGAGTCAGTGTGACAAAATATTCTGTTTACAAAAGATGCTCCCAATTTATTGCACCAGACATGGATACTGCCAGCAATGCCCATTCTTTCATGGCAGGATTAATGCAACAATCATGTAAAACTCCAGTTTTCTTTAGCTAATTTAGAGGGAGTGCAAGCTTCATCTTTGTGGGTAGCATTTTCAGGGGAAAAAAGATAATCAAAGAATTTAAAAATATATGCTTTTGTTCATAATATTCCCAGTTTTTAAGTGTTTGGATAGAATCTTCTGCCAAACAACACCTATTTCATAAATCTGCCCAAGCAGATCCATGGAATTCTAATTTTCCTTCCACCTCTGGCCCTTGTGACAATGCCCACGTGTTGGGCACTCTTCATCTCAGCCTCATGAGAGCAACACACAATTTTATTACCATTAAATATCCTTATTTATTAATATTATTAAATATTCTTCTTAAAAGATCTGACACCTGCCAAGCTGCTCGCTTCCCTCTCCCACACTGGGGCAGTTTTTTGGATTCAGGATGTCACACACCTGAGAAATAATTTGGTATTTACAAGGTCTGCCCTGCAGAAGCACCCAGGGAGCATCCTCAGAGGAATTCTAAGGATGAACTTGGCAGTGTAGGAATGTCAGAGCACAGTTCCATATCTACTTCAAACTCTGTGGGTTCTCTAGTTCTGTAAATCCCTGAAAGGACTAAATTTGGGATACTGATTATTCTGAAACAGACTCTGAAGGTATTTTGGGAAGTAAAGCTAACAACACATAGAAAATGAGTGACTTTGGGTTTCAATCCATCTGTACAATCAACCTTTTTTACTTAGAGCTCTTCAAAATCCAAGCTGTAATATACAGGAGAATTCATTTCAGTATTTACAGAGTACAATTCCTTTGCCCTATTGCCAGCAAACCTCCCATTAAAAAAGTTCCTATTTCATTAGGAAAATTGGGCATGTAAATAATCAGAACAGACTTCTTAAATACACTGTAATCTTCTCAAGTATGCAAAGTCACATCTGCAAAACATTTAGAGAAAAAGTACCATTTATTTACCCATACACAGTATGTAAAGACTCAAGCTGTCTTCTTTAACCCTCCCTTTGTCATTTTATATAATTTCTTCATGCTGTAAGTTACAGATTTCTTTGCCCCTAAAAAAGAAAAAAAAAAGAGGAAAAATATCAACATTTAGCAAGGCTGACTCAGAAGGTGCTTAGTACATCAAATGAAGTCTTTCCCTGGGGGGAATGACAGCCTAATCCAGCAGGCAGACATGCAAATAACCTTCCTGTCACAGTCAGAACACAGTAAATAATGACACCAAAACCACTTTTAATGCTATCAAAGCAGAGAAAATAGAACAGAGTTCTGGTAAATACCATGCCATTGCACTTGGCAGACAATAAAGGCAGACAGCTCAATTTTCAGAGCTCCAGCAGCAGTCGTTGCCTCCAAGCATTTAGGAGTTTTAGATATGATGGGACTGAGGATGACACCCACACAATTTGTAAAATGTATCCTTGGAGTGAAACAGTTTCTGAAGTTCTACCAGAGATGAGCCTTGTCCTACAGGCCGAGAGTAAAAAACCCACAGCCTTTTGCTGGGTTTAGTCATCGAGTATTTGTAAATTTAAAACCAGAACACTGTTAGTCTGGGCATTTCAGGGGGGTTCTGAGATCCCAGCCAGGGCAGCTATCTGCTTTTCCTGTTTTGTTTAAAAAAATCACCCCAAAACAAACAAATAAAACCCCCAACATAACACACAGAGTGACTGTTCAGATTGCAACACAGTCTGATCACACCCGTACAAACTCAGAGCTGAAAAGGCACGTTTTTAATGCTGCACAAAAAGCTCTACTTCTGACATGTGCATAGATTAAAAGTATACTAGATTACACTCACTACAATCTTTCCCACGTTTATTTAACTGAACACCTGACAAGACTGACTAAAAACACACAGAAGGAATTCAGCCAGAAGTCACACAACGTTACAGACCAGAACACAAGGAAAGATCTGCACCAAACAAGCAACCTCAGCCCAAGTTCAGCCATGTGCTGCACTGGATTTTTGAATTTTTTGGGGCATAATAGTATTTGATTTGGAAAGACCTCCAAAAAAAAAAGAAAGTAAAAGAAATAAACCATTTAAAGACATAATATTTTAAGTGACAGGTGCATTCAAGTCGAGTTGCAAGAAGTCATATGAGTAGGCAGCAATAAGGAAAGGTGCACTCGTGTTTCTGAAGGAATGGTGCAGAGTAAGAAGCCTCTGATAACAAATAGGCTGCAGAGAATCAGTTCTGCAATTCTCACACCTCCAATTGCAATTTAAATAAACTCAGCTTTACCTTTGTAAGAAACACACGGATTTTGAACTTACAAAACCACGTGCATCCCACATGTACGCTCCAACTTTTCCATATTTAATAGGTTTTTGTAAAAGCAAGCACTCTAATGAAGTCATGACAGGCTTTTCTTTGCAGCATCTCAAATAACAAGTAAATAATCATGTAAATCCTCAAGTGCCTGACGTATCTGCACGGAGACTGCACACAGAGTAACAATTCCTGCTGCAGCACAAGGCCAGGCTGAGCTCTGGCACAGCACGAATGAAAGAAGTGGTTCCAACCTACAATGTTTAAACTGTGCCTTTGAAAGTGCCCAAGCTGCAGGATGCAGCCCCTCTGACAGAGGAATTGCTCTGCCATTCCAGGGAATTCCAGGGACTTCTGAAAGTGCAGTGCAGTGCGTGGCAGATCAGCTGCAGCCCAGCTGAACTCTGCTGGCACTGCAGGCTGCAAGGAGAGTGCCCCTCTCAGCCTGCCCACCTGCACTGCAGCCTGCAAGCAGAGTGCCCCTCTCAGCCTGCCCACCTGCACTGCAGCCTGCAAGCAGAGTGCCCCTCTCAGCCTGCCCACCTGCACTGCAGGCTGCAAGGAAAGTGCTCCTCTCAGCCTGCCCACCTGCTCTGCTCTGCAGCCTGCAAGGAGAGTGCCCCTCTCAGCCTGCCCACCTGCACTGCAGCCTGCAAGGAAAGTGCCCCTCTCAGCCTGCCCCTCTCAGCCTGCCCACCCGCTCTGCAGCAGGAGATCGTTCTCCTCCCTCTCCACCCCCTGAGCCCCACCCACGGCACGGAACGAGCTGCTCGCACCGCTGCCCCAGCGCAGGTTTGTCCATCCAGCTGCTTCCCCAAAGCAGCCCTCGGGCTGATGAATCCCAGCCGCAGTAAAAGTTAATGGTTGTAATTACGGCTCACTCGCAGAATCTGAAGCAGTTGGACCACATGAAAATGTCTTTCTGCTTCAGCTCTGATTCTGGGACTTGGTGGTTCCACCTCCCCTTTGGATTTTTCCAGTACGGGACACAGAACAAAGTCCCGATGCACATGGGACCGAGCCCGCAGCATTTCAGTGTAAACACGGCTTGTGTCTGCTTTTGCTTAACCCACGCTGAGTTTCCTGCAAGTGCCAGTGCTGTAAGGCAGCAATTTGGCTGTCTTTGAGTGCCCCAAAGTTTCCTGGTAGGTTTGCCCGGCTGCAGTGTCCTGTATTTCCTCTGGAAAAGGAAGACTGATGCACGTACTGCTGAAGAGCTGCCATGTGGAGCAAACAGTGATAGATTTGTAGTGCACATGCAAGCCTCGTGCAGATATTTACAGAGAAGCCAGTGGCCTGCAGTACCTGCTCAAGCAGCTGATGAAGACAGAAGTTATCATAAAACCAAAATATTTTATATGTAAACCTGCCCCTTAAAAAAAAAAATCTTTGAAAACAAATGCTATTCAGAACATTTGTGCTAACTTAAAAGTATCTCGAACAAATGCTTCAACTGATGATTTTAATCTGTAAGACTGTATTTATAGAAAAATCTTCAAGGCTTGCAGCATTCCTGGAGTAAAATATAAAGAAGAAAGAAGCTAAAGAAGTATCCACATCTCCTTCAGAGGAGCTAAATATAAGAGCTGCAGAGCGAGTTCCCAAAGCCCAGGCAGACTCTGGCTATGTGGGAAAACAAATCAAACCCTGGTGCCATCTCTAATGGGAAACAGAGAGGCAACCTCACCACAGACTCGAAGAAATACCCAGGCACATTTTCACAAACTAAATAGGGCATTTAACAACAAACAAAAACACAGAGCTGGAGCTCCACATGAAAACCACATTGGCAGAGAAAGATGAAAAAACTTCTCTTAAATGGGTTGAAATTCCTTCCTGTGCTTGTGCTCCTTGCCAGTAATGTCAATACCCAGCATGGCATCTCAGCACAGCTCTCGCTGATTTAACACTGAATTTGGAAATGCTGTACCTTGCACTGCCATGCTGTGGACCAGAGCGGGCATCTCACCTTTGCTGGTGTTGTTAAGATAAAATTATCAGCTAAGGAAAACAGATTGTGTTCAATACCACTTCAAAGAGAGTGCTGGCCAGCTAATGAAAACTATTTCTTTTGCAAGCCAAGTGTTTGTACAGTTATCAGGAGCAGCAATAAAAAGTCAGAGCTTACTTCATGGAGCCACAGATTTCAGGAATCTCTTTCATAATTCTTTTATTTTAAGCTACTATTCTTGACATAAGCACTGCAGAAGGGCAGAGCCTTGTACTTTTCCTAAAGTCCCTGCTAGAAAGTGGGAAAATAGCTCTTAGGAGAACAGAATATTAGACAAGATTTGGATAAAGAATAAAGAAAGAAATGCAGCATCCTTAGGGACTGGATTTAAAGCTCCACATTTTCCTGTAAAACACATTCCTTGCCTGAGTCAAGCAAATACTTCCATGCAGGAGCCACATTCCTGATTTCTCTGTGTAAATTCTGTATCCTATGAACACAGAGAGCCCCAAGAGCTGGCACAGCCAGGGCAACAGCAGCAGTATTCTAAATTAAGAAACCATGACTGGGAGAAAATCTAGAAGATACTGACAGATTTAACATAAACTCAATCCTAACTGTTTGGAGGCAAATGTTTTAAAAAAAAAAAATTTAAAGGGCAAAAGGTTTTTGCCAACTAACTCCTAAAGCCATGGACACTCATCCCTCCTCAATCCCAAGGCAGATCACACAAACATCACACCTCAAAAATACTGAGGTGACATCCCTGATCAGTGAAATTTCACTCCTGAATTCTGTCACTAATGGTTTTGGCCAGATTCTGGCAGAAGAGTGTAAATACATTAAAAAAGAAAACAAAACACCCACAAACCAACCCCTCAAAAAACTAAATTATGCAAAAAGTAAGAAAAATCCACTCCCCCAAGCCTCTTTGCTCAAATTTGGAGGCAAAGGATCAAAATTGCTTTGCTCCACCTGAATCAAATAATAAAAAAGTGTTTTCACCACTAAAACCACTGAGAGAAAATAGCTTTTAAATACAACTCTGTATAACTGACTGATCAGAAGGAAACCACAGTTTGTTTTAAAGGGAAAAAAGCCACTATATACACAGCAAAAAGCAGTTAAGACAAAGGAAAATAGAGACATTTCACAAATAACTGGTTTCAGGTGCACAAAACATGATAAAAACTACAAGTGCTACTCAAAGATGCATTAGGACCCCCCAAAGTCCCAGGCCAAGAGAGGCTGTCAGTGATTTACTGTGTGGCACACGAGGGGAGCTGTCCTTCCCCAGAGGTGATTTGCTGCCCATCAGGACAGGTAGGAAGGGAGCATAAATAATCCAACAGCTTGACTATTTCTGCTCCTACTCCTGCACTCACACAGCTCTGCCCCACGGGGCACTCAGGGTAACTTGAACTCAGCAGGAATAAGAGCCTTTAAAGCCAGTAATGGCTTAGTTTGAATATCATTGCTTTAGTGGAAGAATTGGGAATGGGTATGAATGAGTTCAGAAATTTATTTGAGCAACTTTAAGTCTTTTTCATACAAAAAGTGCAGAACTAGTGCCCATCAGCCAAATGTGGCCTGCATAGAAAATGAAATTGAACTCAGAAGTTGGTTTTTTTCCTTACTTTTGGGTTGTTGAGGGGTTTATTTGTTTATTTAAGAATCACACAGACTCCAGTCCCTTTCAGCATTTCATAATTCTGCAATAGTTATAATAAAGCCTCTGCTTTAAACGTTGCTTTTATTTTCCAGGGGCTTTTAATTAAACACACAAAAAGTTTATTCTTTAAACTCCTGTAACAAGGCAGTCTCGGGGCCCTGTCATTTTTCCTTTGTGAAATCAGAAGGCCCATGTTGACAGAAATCACACACATTCTTACCAGCTGTCAGGATGGTTTTCGCACTCTGCACTATACTGGAGGATCTCACAATTCCTGAAATGCCTGCAGAGGGAAAAGCACACAGATGTTACTCATCTCAGCACTTGTGGGGGGATCTTTTTTACCCTCCACCATGCACAAGTTAAATATTGTTCCAGTTATACAATCCAGCTAGCCTGAAAGTAGAACATACACTGAGAAGATTTGGGTTTGCTCTGCTCTTTCATACTAATTAAAAGTATTCTCTAAACTATTTTATTTTATATATAACATACAGAAACAAAACTCCAGATCAATATCAAAACAGACAACAAACAGTAGGAATTGATCAAACCCATTTATTCAGTGTTCCCATTAGTTCTCTACTAAGATGATTAATCACAAAGGATTCACAAAGTTGTTTCATCTAAGTGCTGGTAAATTAACACTCTAGAGCAGAACAAATCACACTCCCTGTTTACTTCAACATGAAATTGGGATTTGGCACTTCTCTGATCAAGCAGAGACACCTCTGTTGTGCAGTGCTTGCCTGGCTTTTCTAAATGACCAGCTTTTGGAGATAAGGCTTGTTTACCAATTGGCACTGTGGCACATTCAGCTCTCACTGTCCAGTGGGTCTTAGGTATCAATAGAACAGTATAAAACCTCAATTTTTTTTTTCAGAACTACTAAGTTGTATTTGTTCTACCATATATAAAAGCATACTGGTATGTACAAAACTACTCACATCACTAAATACTTGAAATAAACACAGAAATGCAGCAGCCTCAGAGCTATTGCTCCAAACTGACACATTCTGCATTAACCCATAGAATATAATTTCAAATATTTTTAAATCTTTCCTTCAAAGCTACTTCCATAATGAAGAACAAAGCTTAGGGTAATCTATGGATAAGTAAGGATACAATATTCCACTGGAAAATCATTTGAGGGGGAGGAACAGGGAAGGGACAGGAACAAATCATGTCTATGTAGCAAAATATCTTGGGACAATGCAGCTCAACTTGAGTAATCAGCTTTGTCTTGTAGGATTCCCAAATGGCTTGGCCTGGCCTTTAGCCAGATTGATGAATTAGGAAAATCCTTTGGCCACAAAAGTGAAAGAGCATCTTGATTTGCTCTCTAAAGAGTTTAAACTGCTGGGCCTGAGAAGATCTGTCCAGGGTTTGACACCGAACTGCTGCTCCCTGTGCAGTCACAGCTGTGCCTGCCAGAGCTACAGAAACACAACCAGCAGCATAAGGAGCTCAGGGGGGTGACTCAGAGCTCTGTGTGCAGCTCAGACACTGCATCCCCTGCTCCCAAATCCAGCTTTCATCCTGGTTTTTATCCCATGACTGTTGCAGCCCAGCACAGAAGGTGCCATGAAAGAAGCTGGACACCTCCATGTCCAGGTGCAGTTCATCCCTTGCTGTCTGGAGAACTGCAACACCCAGGAGCTTTATTTCCCCTAAAGACATCAGTCTGAGAGCTCCCTCAGCAGCTGGTTAGTGTCTAGCAGCTCACAAGCATCTAGGGAATTTTTGCTGTGCTCAGGGAGCTTGCAAAATTTGCTACCTGGAAGAGAAAACGTGTCAAGTTCTTAAAATACATAAAGAATATCAAGTACTAAACTTTTTCATTTTCCTGCAGTGTACCAGAACACTGGTGTCTGCAGCATCAGCTTTAACTTGCTCCTATGACATAATCTTGCCTCAGAGCAGTTGTGCTGATGAGAAGCACCTCAGCCTTTTCCCTCTGAGCTGGAGCTCTGTGCCAGGGCTCACATGTCTGGGCTAACCACGATGACTGGGAAGGGAAATGTCAGCAAGTCAGAAAATGACCTCAGCCTTGCAGTGTATGACTGGGAGGATATAAAGCTTACTGTTTTGATGAAGTTTTGCCTGAAGATGGAAGCATCAGAGTTAGGTGAGCTAAGCAGGCCACACTATTCCCTAAATGCTGCCTCTTTCAGGACTCAAAGCAAAACACACCTTCCTATATCACTAGGAATGCTATTGATAATATTTCAGATAAGCTGTCTGCAATCAAATCCAAACCCAGGCTCTTAGAAATGTATTTCATGATTAATCTCCTGGATTTTTTCAGCCTTCTCTTTAAATCATCCTTCTGAAATAGATGAAGATTTGTCTATCCATCGTGTCCTAAAGGAGATTACAGACACTGGTCCAGACCTACCTTGATGCACCACAAATCCACAGTCAGGGTCATGGGCAACTTGTAGTAAAATTTCTTCCACATCTCTGTTCTTTCCAGGAGGGTTTACCAGAGCAGTTATCTTTTGTTGCAGAGTCTTTGGCAAAGCCATAAGTTGTGTAAATTGACCTTCTGGACTTTTATCAATCTGAATGTTACAAAAATTAGACAACAAAAACATTCAGTTCTCTTTTTTTTTAAAGAAGTTAGAAAATTCACCTCTGATAAATATCTCACAGAACCTGATCCATTTCACTAGAAAAGGTCATTGACAACACTAACAAAAACTTCCCAAGCACAGCAAAATGCAGTATCTCAGGTCTCATCCTGAAGAATGACTCAGTGCAAGGGTTTTTATTCAAGGGAAGACACACATGATCTTGCTGTGTCTGTGAGTAAGTTTTCATTGAAACTGTATCATTTCTGTTGTATCCAATTTCCTTTGGAAACATAAGTACACTACAATAAAAATAAAGTTCCCCAAAGACCACTTAGCTGAGTTTCTTCTGCCTGAATATAATCAAACTGCAGACACACACACATTTCAAGCTTAGCTTGAAAACCATTTTCTCTGCTTTAAACTCCAAACCACATCTGGTTTGTGTAATCTGAAGAAAACATTCATCCCACATTTTCCAATCTAAATCAGAAATCCAACGACCCCTTTTTTGAATGCAAGGACACCAGCACGCAGGCCTGTACAGATTTCTCCAAAATGCAACGCGGGATGGGGCAGAGCTCTCCAGAAGAGGAGGAAAATCTCAAGAGCTCCTTTCCTCCCACACAAGGTTTTAGACACTTCATGGAGACATCAGACAGGAGTCTGGTTGCCCTCTCCACTCCCTTTTGTCAGTGTGGAGAAAATGATCTCCAGATGAGTCAGCCACAGCTCCAGAGGCAGCCGACAGCGAGCAGCTCTGAGCACTGTGTGGGAGGAATCCGTGCCTGAACCAAAACTCAGAGCTGGGGTCTGCCTCCCCTTGGTTCTGAGGGACCTTTGAAGAAAGAATTTTCTCTGTATCTCTGCAGATCCTGGAGCAGGGGGTTCTATTCTGTGCTAACTGCACCCCCAACAGCAGCCAGCCACCTCAGGCTGGGGAAAAACTGCCAATAACCAGAGGAAGGAGTGAGCAATAAAGTATTAAACACTTTGCTTCAAATCAACAGCAAAATGAGGGCATTTAATCAACAGTCTTGATGAGTATTGTGGGATTGTGGAGAGATTTATTATCCAACAATAAATCTGCAGTATGCTACCAGGATTTGTTTAAAGGTAAAACAACAGGGAGCTTTTTCTTGAAGGAAGTATTACTAATTCTTTCCCAAATCCATTTAAATACTGCTTCCACCAAACTGCTCACAAGCAATAAGGAAACACGGAGACAGCTGCAGTACAATACAGATTTGCCCATGTTTTATCCCAAAGCATTGCAGTAAAACTGTTTACTGTGCTCAAGCCTGGAGTTAAGCCAATTTCTAACAAAGACACATCCTAAAAGGTGGCATTTGGGAGATAATTACCTGGGCTTGAGGATAAAGGAGATGCCCATGTCCATGAGACAATTGGTGCTATTTGTGACTTCACCATGAAGTTTATATCACACTTGAATATTCACACAGGGACACGCAGATAACAAGAGGAAAAATTGCTACTGACTGTGGCATCTCTCCCCTAACTGCACTGTTATACCAGAAAGGTGGAATTTGAGATACTGGTCATTCTGGATTTCTCAAAAACTAAGGAAAAAGTGGTTTTGTATGGGTATTAATGCCAGCAAAATAATTGGTAAGTCAGCTGATCTTCATAGCTAGCACTTGATGAGGTTTTTCGTGAGATGCAGTTTTTGACTGCAGAAAGTTGCACCTCTGAGTTACAGCCTAATCTCTCTAACACAAACCATCTGTTTATTCCTCACTTCCTAGCCTGTTATTTCCATATGGAATTCATTAGAGCACACATCTTACAATGATCTGCTCTGGTTGCCTTGCTGGGGTCTAGTTCTGTGCCCATACTCAGAGAAAATGAGCAGTAGCTCCCCCATATGAAGAAACTGGTATTTAAGGCAAGTCTTCTGGTGGCAGAATTAACTAAACAACAGAAACACAACAAACAGCAAGTACAGAGACTACAACCGCTCTCCTGGTGCATGGCATAATTCCTGCCTTCTGTCAGTGTGATAAAGCACTTCCACTTGCTTGGTTTAAAGCTGTTTAGAAGGAGAACACTTGCCTCCAGCCTTCCCAGATGGTGCTTGTACACCACTTGAGGGCAGTCCTGGAGTATGTTACTGTACAGCTTCTGGAAATGGGCAACGTTGGGTTTCACTATGTTCTGCACTTTGGATTTGTCTTCTCCTATTATCATTCTGAAATCACCTAGTCAGGAAAAGAGAGAGTGAAGCCATTAGGAAAAACCCAAAAACACAAAAGAGGAGAATATAACAGAAACCAACACAGTACAGAGCTGTCACCTAAAACTCTGCTCTCTGATGTTATACATGCCTATATAATCCACAATAAGGTTCACCTAATAGTAAAAAAAAAGCTATTCAGATACCTTCAAGCATAGAAAAAATGTCCTTGAAGGCACATATTGTTATGTGGCCTCTGATAAAATGTCATCAGCCCATGTGTCCACATTTTCACTCGGGCAACAAAATAATTCCAGCTGTCAAGTGGCAGGAACAGTTACATTCTTTGCAACCATACCTCAGTCTCAACAGATTACTGAACAAATTGCCCAGTCCTCATACTTTGTATCCACAAGCAAATGAGCTTAAATTTTCCAGTTTGTGAGGAAATAACTTGCATTGTTTCTGCACTCCAAGGGCAGCACCTGGAGTTCAGCAAACCACAGTCAAGGTAAGATCACTGGATCCCCCTTTCCTCTTAGCCATGTATTGTGTCAGATGTTTCAAAAAGAAATTCCTTTTAACACCACTGTTACAGTACTGGCCTTTACACTTCCTCTTCTGATACGTGACTGAAAAGTTTCAAAGAGAGTAAGTGAAAAGACAGTCAGTCTGTATGAAAGCATTCCACTACCTCTGTTAGGTACTAGCCTGGCTGCTTCCAGGGTTTCCAGCCAGGAGTTAGATGCTCAGTGGAGCTTGTATCAACAGTCAGAATTCTGAATCAATTCCTTTTCCCACTTCCCACATTCAGGAGATAAATGTTGTTGAAAGGTGGCAACTTGCTAGCCTTCCTTAGTTTATTTCAGTTTATGCCAAGCCACCAAACAAACACTTCGTGTATAAACGGTACTGACTCAGTGCTCTCAAAAAATGCTGAAAAAAATAAAGGATAAACATTTTCTAAATTAAAGCATGAACAACTCTTTTCAGCAGTCTCCAAGGAGACTGATTAGAGTAACACATAAAATCAATTTTGTCTACTAGTACAGCTTCCGAAAGACTTAACGAAATGGCAGCAAAATAAATATCCACAAGCAGCCTTCTTCTTGTGCATTCCCAACTGGGAGCTGTATTGCTTCAGCTTTGTTCACACAGCACAGCCAGTCCCAGCATTTCACTGGTTTTTGGTTAATTGTACTGGTTCAAAGACTATATAAAAAGTATCTTGGTCACTGGTGCCCACCAAGAACCCAGTGCCAGTGCTGGGCAGGCTTGAGGTGGGCAGAGAAGCAGCAAACATCCCTGGCTGGCAATGCCACTGTCAGCACCCTCTTCCTGGTGCTTTAAAACAGGCAACAATTCAGAAAAGAACTGCTCAGGCAAAGCGAGTTGCAATCTGAACTACAACATGCCCCAGCAGGGCCAAGCTGCAGCTCAGACCCCTCCTGTGCTTTCTTTAAAAGCCAAATGTGCACTTCTGTGTGAGCAAAGGAAGTGCTGTGTAAAGCACAACTCCAACCAAACTCCTTCATTGTAATTCCAGTAAGGATGTCAGCACTTAAAAAGCAATGCTGAGTTAAAGAGCAACAATTAGATCTCGGATTGAAGAGCCATTTGGAGTAGTTTCTTCAATATTTTTCCTACCAATTTCCTAATTAATGACTAAAAAAAAAATAAACTCAACAAATACCAACCAGGAGTGTTAAATGTAAATCAAAGGATCACAATCTGGATCTTTAAGTCAACTAAACAAGAACCTTAAACACAGCACACTCAAAAAGACATGACAAGGTATGAGTCAGACTATCAGATGACTCAACATTGCACTGAGTGAAAAGAAAATTTTTTTTCCCAAGGTTTTGAAACATTACACCAAAATACAATCCATGCAAACAGAAGAGAACCCACATTATTTCATCACATCCAATCACTCACACTTAGCTGTTCAAAAATCAAGCAGGTATAAGCAGCATTGCTGATGCACCTACACCTATTTCCTGTGAATAAGCCCAATCAGTGTTTTGGAGCTGTTATGTAAGCCACCATTCAGACACAATTTTTGGTGCATGCAGCAGTGCAGGCCCAAAGCAGGAAGGCAGATGATTTATCACACATGATAAACGTGTGGTACAACAGCTCCAACTACAGCTCCCCTCCTCAGCCACTTCAGACCCCACGACTCACCAGAGTAGGAGAGCCCTGCAATCTGCATGTATAGCTCCTCTTCAGAGAAGCTCTCTGGCAACATGAGGAAGGCTGCTGTGACTGCACTCTTCAGGTTGCTGACAAGAGCAGCTTGCAGTTTGCTGTTCTCATTCTGGGCCAGGATTTTCACCTGGAAAAGCAGAGCCATTGGAAGCAAGACTTCAGGAAAGCGCTACTGAAGATGGAGCTAGAAACGTTATTTATTTTTCATGCTGGATTGAGTAAGAAATTAATTTAAGATTAGATCTTATTAGTACAGTACAGTAAGTACCAGAGTATCCCCTTCTGTTTACACCACGTGAGAGAGAGGAACATGTTTTTAAGAATTAACAGTCTGCTGGAAAAGGCTGTTTTCACACAAGTTTGGAACTGCTATATGCAACAGACATTAGCTAATCTCTGAAGAGCTAGTCACCTCTTTATATTCATCAATTTAAGGTTAATCAGTACAGGAAATATGAATGCACCAACAGAAATACTTCATATGTGATTGTGCAATAACAAAAAAGACTGTTGTCACACTGAAAGAGAACAGAACACCAGACAGAGGTGAGCTTTCTTACTCATCTTCATTCATGTTTTAAAATAGAGGGCTCCCCTAGCAAGTGCTTCAAGCAGTTTCTCAGACAGGAGTTGTCCTAGAAGAAGCAGGGCTTTATTTCTGCACTTTGCATAAGAAGAACATGAACTCGAGGGGATCTGCACTTACCCATGAAGAACAGATCACCTGAGTGCCTCTACCTGCCACAAGAAGTGTTTGTTTTTAGGAAACATTGAAACTGTTCAAGCCCAACTACAGAACCCAATCACCTCGGATATGGAAATAGACTGGAATAAAAAGCAGGTCTTTGGTGAGGACTGAAGATAGAAACACACTGTTATGGAACACCAGGCAGATGAAGGCAGCCTGGTTTAGGAGATGGATTAATGTGCACTTCCAGAAACAACTCCCCTAGGAATCCCTGCTTGGTGTGAGTTTGTCTTTTTCAAGTGTTCTGGTCAAGCAATACTGCCTTGCTTATAAAAGGCAGCTTTTTAATATTTGTCTACTCTAAAACACCTTAAAAATTCAAACCCACTGGCCATTGTGAACAAAAGGACCCCCCTTAATTTTCCTCAAATCTCATCAAGCAATTCACTTAGATGTATGTTCCTAACTTGCTGCTACAGGGAGATCGAAGGAAAGCCAGAACAGAAAAATCTGTGGCACCCCAAGCAGCCACACAGGTGACTGCAATACCTTAGGGTTGGCATGGAAACATCAGCAAGTTATGGACACATTAAGGACACCACAGGTAGAGCCTTTTAAAACATGAAACTCAGCAGAGGTGTTTTTCCTCCTCATGCTTTTCCTCCCCAGACTTGCCTTCAGAGAAGCAAAATAACCTCCTCCCTTTCTAAAAATCCCCCTAACATAAAGCAGGTTTTTAAAAGTGAAAATAATAAGCTAGGCTTCAAAATCTGAATGCCTGAAACACTGATAACATTTACGAACAAATTTTCAACAGTTCAGAGAGCTACAAATCTCCCAGGAAGTCAGAGTGCAACAGTTATCACCCTGGTACAACAAGGATGAATGCTGATTCCTGAGGCAAATCTGAAAGAGCACCAGAAAGTTAAGGAAGGCTTTTTCACAGTACAGAGAACTTATATTCACTGTACCATGTCACAAATCAAAGCAGCACCAAATGCAGTCACAACGAAAATAGCTATTCACTATTCAGTGTTGATGTGACATCCAGAATTCCTCCTTCAGTTATCTTCCTCACTGAATTAAGTTTCATTCTTTACAAAGATAACAGCTGCTCTAACCTGGATCATGCTGTAATATGTCTCTGGAGATAAAGCCAGCAGTCTGAGACAATCTATTCAAACTTTCACTCTCAAATTTTTCAGTTAAAAGTATAATTACCTTCCGTTCCAAGACCTGAAGAGATTTCTCCTCTGATTCTCCCCCTCCCTTCCTATCAAATTTTCCCTTAGCACTGCTGCCATCTGCTGAAAGCACATCAAGGCAGGCACAAAGAGGAAAGCAAAGACTATTTTTTATGACCCAAATATGGAGGAGCAAAACCAACGTGCAGAACCCATGGTTCATTCAATTATGAACCAGATAGTAACTGCACAGCAAAGCAGCTCTCATCTTTAAAGATTTCCATTCTTTATCTGTGTTCAATTTTGGCCACCCCTATAATCTGTTACAAAAGGCAGGCAATACATTTAACATTAAAGACACTTGGCATTAATAGAGCCCAGTTATTCAAGATTTACTACAGGCAGAAAACCGTTTTTAATATACTCACCTTCAGGGGTTCTTTTCCCACACAACAGAGAGCATCATTAAGAACTGCATTTCACCTCCTCTCTGAGAGATCACCTCTCTAGGGCTACACCCCTAAATCAGGGCAGATTATTTGTGCAGCACTGCTGCACAGATCCCTAACAGATAAAGTTCAAACTCCAACTGATCCTTTCCCAGCCCTGTAATCTCCTGCATTTCCAGAGAGAGAACCGAGCAGTTACCGGCTTTTGGAGGCGCCCAGCGACATAGAGAGTTTTCCAGTGAAACAAATCCTCAATCAGGGCATCAGTGCTAATTACTCCATATTTTATCATCTGGAAAAAAAAAAAGCAAAATAAAGGCTTTTGAAAAAACCTCTACCTGCACCATTTTCCCCACAGGAAACTTACTACTTGCCATAACTGTCCTTAATTCTAAGGAACACATACATCCAATAAAGAACTGGATGCATAACAGGAAAACATTTTTATGTTCTAATTAACACACGAGGTAAAAGAAAAATTTCCCATTTATATGCAAACTTTACATGTTGGAATAATCCACATTATGCTTCATGATACTGAAAACACTCGAGAAATAGCTTGTCAGAGACCTAAATTAAAACCTACAGACATTTATATATCCTGTTATTGGGAGGTGGGGAGTGTATCAGGGAGTTTTTTCTCTTGCTCTTCGATGTTAGGGGGAAAAAAATGGTGATTTTGTAACTTATTTTATGTAACTGGAAAAATTATGGGACTTTCCACAGTTTGTTAACAATTTGCACTACCTGAATTTCCAAGGTTATCACCACAGCAAGGCAGCCAGCTCCAGAATTTCTGAACAACAAAGGACCACAGACTGTGACATGACTGAGTCATTAGAAAATAAGACCAGGGCATAAAGAGCCAAGAACACAATGTCGTGAATGGCCAAGACCACTGGTCCTTCAAATGAAATCCCTTTTTAAATCAAGCAGATAAAGTTTAAACCCCAAAATCTTGAACAGGGACAAGAACACCAAGACCAACAGAGTCCCTACCCCAATCCCCAAGGAACAGGACTTGCTGGATGAGAACCTCTCATCAGAATTATTAATTACACCCAACCCTCACAGGTCAGGATGTTAGACATTAAACAACACAAATGTCAGTTCCAACCTGCTGTGTTGGAGCTTGCATTTTATATCAAACAAATGGTAAAAGTCCACTTTGCTGTTACCACATGGTCATCTGCTGAAATTAAGCACCACCAGAACTTTACCACCACCAAAACTGGCAGACAGAAAGTAATAAGGAATATAAATCCACTTCCTGAAATGCTTTAGCTGTAAGTTCCAAACACTGCTCCACATTTTTAAGGTGCAAGACTAGCTGCTCTGTTTGCTTTTTAATTAAAGTGCTGTTAGTGAAGCAGTTTGAGACATAAATATTGAAAATACCATGAGTTAATCTACAATTACAATCTGCAATATTTGCTTCCTGAAATCTGCTTTAAGCTAATCATTTTAATACTTCACAGACATAAATATTTGACTCAATTCACTCAGACTGCTTGTACTTACCCTGCCATTGCATGGCACTAAGGTGTTGTAGTAAATTCCTGCTCCATATCTCTGCAAGGTAGTTATCTTTTTGGGCCCAAAAAATTTTAGGAAGGAATAATGACTCCTGTTCTTCAACAAGTTTGTCATATGCCAGGTGACAGCATCATCAACAGCAAACACGAAGTCCAGCATATTTGTCTGAGGATAACAAGAGGAGTGTTGGGGATTGAACGCCAAGAAGAGCCAGTGTTATCGTAGTAATTTAAGATATGCACAGCATCAAACTTCCAGCTAATTATTTTTCATGAGTAAAAAATAAAAATAAAACCCAAAATGTTCATATTAGTGTCAGATCCCGCTTAAAGGTTCCAATGAAGTTGTGTGTCTATCAGATAGTCCAAAATTTTCCTGTCCCGGTCATGACTAAACTTCAAACCTCCAAAAGAGGGGAGCAAGTGTAAGATCTCCACCACCCGAATTCACAGCTCAGTGGAACAGCTTCCAGAGATAATGAACAGGACTTTTCGGCCATGAGTGGAAGGATGTGGGCAAATAAAGGCACCACCCGAGAGCTGGCAGCAAGGAACTGCATTTCTAGCGTATTCCTTTCTAGTGTATTCCTTTGCTTTCGTCAACAAAACAACCCCCCAAAAAATAAAAATAAACATTATTTCCAAGCTGTTGGC
Organism: Oreocharis arfaki; assembly: GCA_013398015.1. Taxonomy (NCBI): domain Eukaryota; kingdom Metazoa; phylum Chordata; class Aves; order Passeriformes; family Paramythiidae; genus Oreocharis; species Oreocharis arfaki. Next base: position 185,498 of record VZRR01004305.1, read on the forward strand.
CCTCAGACGATGAGGAAGCCCCCCAGCCTGCCATTTCAGTGTGGCAATATATTTTAAACTCCCCTCCTACGGTGCACAGCAGTTGGACAAGCTGTAATAACTCTCTTTAAAAGCAGTGGTAAATAACGTGACGCACACCGGCACACGCTGGGCTGAAAGGGGACCCCGAGCCCCCCACAACGACAACCCCACTGCCGGGACCACGCCGGGCAGCCCCTGGGCACGGACCGGACACCCGCCCCGCCGCTATTCCCTCGGGGATTCGGGATCTTCGCCCCTCGCCGTTCACACGCCGCAGGGCCGGAGGCGGCTCCGGTAACCCAGAACGCCGCGGGGCCCGAGCGCTCACCTCGCCGTGCTCGGCCGAGGCCCCCGCCTGCCGGAACACCCCGGAGCCGTAGGCGAAAGCCAGGCTAAGCTCCTGCGGGAAGTGCGCCAGGACCCGCCGGAACTTCACGGCCGAGCTGGACAGCACGGGCACCACCATGGCCCCAGTCCCGGGCCCGCCCGGCCCGGCCCGGCCCAGCCCGGCCGCTCCCGCCCAGCGGCGGCGGGAAGAGAGGCCGCGGCGAGGGAGCGCCGGGCCGCGCTGCG